>CM061260.1:36172500-36535000 GCA_030848825.1 Tadarida brasiliensis
TCTGAGAACTGTGAAATAATACCCAACTTATTTCTTTTCCACAATTATCTGCAAATAATGTCAACTTTGGCCTCATAATTCTTCATTTATTTCAGTCTCACCTGAACGGCAGCAAGGCTCTGAAGCTGGGAGCTGCTTAAGTGCTGCTGCTGAAGAGCTGCAGTGTGCAGCATTAAGTGCTGCTGCTGAGCTGCATACATTTGCTGAAGGTACTGAGCGGCTGAGCTGGGGGGGCGATGCAATGCCTGTTGAATTACCTGTGATAAATCAATTGAACCAATGTCAAACCATAATGGTAACCCTAATCTTTTTTTTTTTAATTTTGTATTTATTTATTTTTTTTATCCTCACCCGAGGACATTTTTACATTTATCTTCAGATAGAGGAAGAGGGAAAAAGGGAGGAAAAGAGAGAGAAACATTGATGTGAGAGAGACACATTGAGCGGTTGCCACCCACACGACCCCAACCAGGGCCGGGGATAAACTGCAACCGAGGTACATGCCGTTAGCGGGAACCAAACCCGGGACTCTCTGGTCCGCGGGCCGACACTCTAACCACTGAGCCAAATCAGCCAGGGCTAATTTTTTTTCTTTATTGATTTTAAAGAGAGAGGAAGAGAGAGGGAAAGAGATAGAAACATCGATGAGAGAGAACACCAACTGGCCGCCTCCTGTATGCTTCCCACTGGCGATTTGGCCCACAACCTGGGCATGTGCCCTGACTGGGAATCGAACCAGTGACGCTCGACCACTGAGCCACACCGGCCGGGCCATAACCTTAATCTTAACCATAAATAAAGTATTAAAAAAGTAACAGGTTAAAATTTCACTGCTTTACTATTAAATGTCATCAAGCTTATAAACATAGTTCTCTCCTAATTACATATCACTAGGATTATACAAATTAAACCCGTACAAATTAAAATTACCCAGTATAGTCAATTCATAAAAGAAAAAAGGTCTAAACAAGCATTTCAGAAGATCTTCAGTTTCATTAGTAGACAAAACTTACAAATTAAAACAGTATACTATTTTCCAACTTTCAGACGGATGAAGATTAAAAAGATTTAAAACTACTATCAACTGATGGAAAAAGTACTCTCATAAATAGTCATAAGAATGTAAACTGGCATAGGCGTTTTGAATAAACCGTGGTAGAATTCAGGGCTGGGGTATAGAGAGGAGTATGTATAACCCTACAGCCATTATAAATAGTAATGTAGATCAGTGCTGTCCAACATAGTAGCCACTAGCCACATGTGTCTCCTGAGCACTTACAATGTGGCCAGTATAACTAAGGAATTAACTTTTTAATTTTATTTCATTTTAACTTGCATATAAATAGCCACATACAGCTAGTAACTACTGTACTAAAAGAATTCCGAAATATATCATAAGGTGAAAAAAGCAAGTTACTAAATAGTGTATAGTGAAATATGTCTTTTTTTTTTTTTAATCCTCACCTGAGGATATTTTTTTTGATTTACCTTCAGATAGAGGGGGAAGGAAGGGGAGAGAGAGAGGGAGAGAAAGAAACATCAATGTGAGAGAGACACATCAACTGGTTGCCTCCCACAGGACCCTGACCAGGGCCAGGGACAAACTGCAACTGAGGTACATGCCCTTGATTGGAATCGAACCTGCGACCCATTGGTCCGTGGGCAAACGTCTCTAACCGCTGAGCTAAACTAGCCAGGGTGAGAAAAATGGCTTTTTATATTAAAAAGTTTGAAAGAATATTTAGGAAAACATTAAAAGACTATACCAATGGGTAACTGAATTAGAGATGATTTTTTTACCCTCTTGATTGTACTTCTTTTTAAATGTCTGAAAAAGTTTATAATGAATAGGTATCATATTATAATCACATAAAATTATAAAGCAATTTACTTTTACTCATTACTTTTCAAATGTAATTTTTCAAACATTTTTAAATGTTTTTTAAATGTCTGATTCCTTGTTTCAAGTGTTTCAACAAAGAATAAAACTTTTCTTACTAAAAAAATTCCTGTAAAGTGTTACTATGAATATTTATTAGTAAAATATAAAATTGCAGACTGAAACTTCATAAATAGATAAACATAGAAAAGACAAATATTCTAATACAGTCGTCCCTCACCACTTTGTGCTTCGACTTTTGCGGCTTCACTCTATGGCGGTTTTTTCAAATGTAGTCATTAAAAAGTTGATTGAGACAGTGAAAATGATACAGTGCGCACTCGGTTGTCTGAGTCAATTATACACCCCTGTATTACAATTAAAATCAAAATTACTGAACGTATGGACTGTAGGCCTATGTATTCGAGCACCCCCGCAAATCCTTCAACGCCAGGTGCAACCACTCGACCACTCCTTGTGTGTGGGCAATAACTTTTTTCCCAAAAATTGGGTGTGGTAAAACCAAGCCAATCAGAGCATGCTGTTCACCAACTGGCTATCCGATTGGCTCAGCCTCAAGCAAGTTCGTTTCTCTCATACATGCTTCTATATCACTACGCATCGGAAGCATCTTTGCTCTTGTGTTTGCGATTTTTGAAAACTTTCATCTAAGCCCCACGATGGCTCCTAAACATGCTGCTTCTTCTAAGCCTTCTGATGATGAAACTAAGTGCCGGAGGAAGATGCTTACCATCCAGGAGAAGGTGAAACTCTTGGATATGATCAAAGATGGCAAGAAAATCGTGGAGGTTGCCCACCATTACAACTTGAATGAGTCTACTGTTCACTCCCATCCGTAAAGATGAAAAGAACATCCATGCAATGGCTACTGTCTCTTTCAACAAGGAAGCAAAGCAGGTCGTGACAAGTCATAAGTTCATAGTGAAAATGGAGTCTGTCCTAGCCATTTGGATCAGCAACAGCCGCAAGAAAAACATTCCGTTGGATTCACTGGTCATCCGAGAGAAGGCGAGGCAGCTCTATCAGTGCTTTATGGCGGAAGAACCTCAACCATGACCCTCTTCTGCAATGTTCATGGATTTCACAGCAAGCAAGGGTTGGTTCGAGAAGTTCCAGAAGAGATATCAGAAGAGTGTTGTTCTCCACAGAGAAGCTGCCTCTGCTGACCAGACTGCAGCAGAGGACTTCATGAACAACACGTTCCAGAAGATCCTTGAGGAGGGCGAGTATCATCCAGAACAGGTGTTCAATATGGACAAAACAGGACTGTTCTGGAAAAGAATGCCTTCCCGGACATTCATTTTCAAGGATGAGGCCAAGGTCCGTGGCTTTAAGGCATATAAGGATCACGTGACTATCGTTACGTGTGGAAATGCTGAGGGATTTTTGCTCAAGCCTGCCCTTATCTACAAGGCCAAGAACCCTAGGGCCCTAAAGAATAAAAACAAGAACCTGCTGCCAGTGCATTGGATGCACAATGACAAGGGCTGGATCACAAAGCAGCTGTCATCGGACTGGTTCCACGAGTGCTTCATCCCCAAAGTCAAGCTGTATCTCGTGGAGAAGGGACTCAAGTTTAATGTCCTTCTCCTCATGGACAATGCTGGAGGTCATGCGCAAGACCTATCCTACAGTGTGCGGATCGAGTTCCTTCCTCCCAACACCACTTCGCTGATCTAGTCCATGGATCAAGGTGTTATTCGTGTGTTCAAGGCCCTCTACACGCGAAACACCGTGCAGCACCTCGTCGAAGGCATGGACCTTCAGGAGAACTTCTTGCTGAAGAAGTACTGGTGGCAGTATACCATCACGACCTGTCTGAAGAACATCCAGGCCGTGTTGAAGGACATAAAGATAGAGACCGTGAAGGCCAGCTGGAAGATGTTGTGGCCTGAAATTGTCCATGACTACAGAGGATTCACCCCAGAGGATATAAGCAACTCGGCAGTGGATAAGGCAGTTAGGCTAGCCTGGATGCTGGGAGGAGAAGGTTTCGCGGATATGACCCTTGATGACGTGGATGAGCTGCTGGAGACACATTTGGATGCCTTAACTGACGAGGATCTGGTGGAGATGACTAAGTCTGCGAGTGAGGAGGAAGAAGAGCAGCCAGAGGTTCCTGGGGGTCAGGAGGAGGAAGCTGGCCTTACACTTGATCGTCTCTCGCAAGTCATGAGAACTATTAAGGTAGTACAGGACATGATTGGCGAATGGGACCCACAAATGATGTGTGCATTGTGGTTCCGGAATGCACTTGATGGAGCGATAGAACCCTACAAAAGCCTCCTCACACATATGAAAAGACAGCGCCAGCAACTGCTTATCACGATGTTCTTCAGCCGCGCACCCAGACACCCACTGCCTACTTCTAGTACTCCTTCAGTGGAAGAAGACGACGACGCACCTGCTGAAGATACTGCACCACCTGAAGACTCTCCTACTGAGGTCGTGCCTTCAGAGGAGCAGTGACCTTGCTCTTCTTTGCTGTGCAGTACATCTCTTCATCTTCATCGCTTCATCATCGAACAAGTTGCACCATTTTCATAGGTTAGTGGTTGTGTGTAAGAACTGTGTGTAATTAAATGTACAATAATAATAATATGCTATCTGTAATGTCTAATATGTCTTATTTTCTCTTATTTTATCTAATATACTGGGTAATACAAGTGTAATGGTGACTAAAGGGTGTTATTTCATGTCTAGAGAGCTCTAATAATGTTAAAAAACGTATTTAGAAGGTCATAAACAGGTTTGCTATGCTCTAACTGCGAAAATATTCGATTTATAAATAAAGAATCCTACTTCGTGGAAATTCATTTGTCGCGGTTGAGTCTGGAACTGATTAGCCGCTATAAATGAGGGCCGATTGTAACACAGAAAAATTCTTTATCTGTCCAAACCAGTAAGTCAGACTATGCCAGTCCTCTGCAACCACATTCCAAAGTCATATCATGCCCATGGTAACACTGAAACAGCACAGAACCCTAATGGCAGCATCACACCACAGAGTTTTCAAAGAGCTAAGGGAGTAACAGAGATATATCTTACAGATTTAGGGTCTGAGTCAGGACACCTTGAACGACAACGTCATGAATCTCTTAATCCAAATTCCAAGAAAGATATTTCCTCGTGTTGTTTACTTTCACGTGTTCATATCTCATCTCTCCAGCTACAGATTGCTAAACCTGCTGCAGACTCCTGTCACAATATCAACGTAGGTGTTTGACCCCTAGTTGCAGGGGACTACAGACCAGCATTAAGTAATTTAGGATTATAACAGTGTATCTTTTGGTCAGGTAAATCTAAATATGTTTTTCTAATTCCATAACAAATGAATAATCTATTTGACAGATACTTTTGTTAGAGTATAGTAATTTTCCTATTGTCAGCATAGTCTTTCATTACCATTCAATTCTATACTCATGGAAGAGAAATATTTTTAAATACAAGTTAAAGATAGAGCACATTGTTCTTATTTTGTTAAAGGAAAAGGATGATAAAGAACATTCGCAGGACTGAAAAAGAAAGCTGGAAGGTATTAAAGAACTACTTAGGTAGTTCAATAAATATTGATTTGAATGTATTGTAGGGGAATCAATTCTATGATATCACACAAACTAGTGTTAGTGCTATTTGTGAAATATATCTATATCTATATAGCTCCAGTAACACTTTTTAAAAATGTGTTATTAAAATATAGTTGACATACAATAATATATCACTTTCAGGTGTACAACATAGTGATTCAACATCTATATACCTTACGAAGTGATCACCACTACAAGTCTAGTAATCTTCTATCACCCTACAAAGTTATGATATTATGGACTATATTCCCTATGCTGTATATAACACTATTTTTTATTAACACATCCAACCTAGGTAAAAACTAGAGAACAAAAAGGCATATTAAAATATCACATAATCTGTATGTTCAAAGATCTAGATACTCTTTCCGATATCCCTTGCCTCAGAGAAAGAAGAAGAATATTAAAAACACATTCTGGCCCTGGGCAGTTTGGCTCAGCGGTTAGAGCGTTGGCCTGCGGTCCTGAGAGACCCGGGTTCGGTTCCCACTAAGGGCACGTACCTCGGTTGCAGTTTGTCCCCGGCCCTGGTTGGTCGTGCGGGAGGCAGCCACTTGATGTGTCCCTTTCACGTCGATGTTTCTCTCTCTCTCTCTCTCTCTCTTCCTCTCTCTCCCTCCCACTCTATCTGAACAAAAAATGGAAAAATGTCCTCGGGTCCTCAGGTGAGGCGAGGACCAAAAAAAAAAAGAATAAAAAAAAAAAAACACACATTCTGCATTCCAGTTTGAATTTTTGAACTGACTGGGTCTCCAACAATTCTGATTCCACCCATGGTAACTTCAGAATCCTAAACCATACAACAGTTAAAGAGCCATTATACCGGAATATCCACTCTAGAAAAATGAACAGGGAGAGAACTATACTGCAAAGTTATTTTCAGGGAAGAATGCAATTATGGGTATTTTAGATAGAATAAGCAAGTATAATGGAAAAAATAAGAACTCACAGAGTGGTTAAGGGAACAACTCTAAAATCAGAGAACCTACTGGAGCTTTGTGAGTTTAGGAAAGTTATTTAGCCTACTTAAAACATCAGTTTTTCCATTTGTAAAGTGGAGATAATGATAGTATCTAATAATCCATGCAAACATTTATCAAATGCTTGGTCCATAGAAACTGTTCAATAAATGTTAGCTATGATTACTTACTGGGTACATCTAATGTGCCTACACAGTTCTAGATGTTTCCTTTAATCCTCATAATAACTACTGAAGTAGGTGGTCTCATCCTCATTTTATAGTTTCCTGAGGCTACTATGCCTCCTATTCAAGACTATATAGCTACTAATGATAAAGAAAGTAAAATTCAAACAAAGAGTATATCAGATTGCAATGCCCATGTCCTTTCTATGCAATACCATATTGCCTCAATTTCCATTATTATAAAGGTTAATCAAGTAAACTTAATTTTCTCATCTACAGACCTGAAAAGAGCTCCCTAAGTCTATATTATGGGTTCAAATATAAAATAACCCAAAAAACCTAGAGCCATTCTGCATGTTGGGGCTCTAGATTATCTTCACACTGCAATAGCAGCTAGAGACCTTCCAATTATAATTTTCCTTACATATTTTATAAGGTACACTCTGACAAGTGTAAGCCCTCTCAACAGAATGATTATTAAATAACTTCTTGGTTGTTTCAAACATTAACAATTCTAACTGTACCTATTTAGAGGATATCATATAATTCATTGGATATGAAACAACAAATTTATCTGACATAAGCAAAAAATAATGACATCCTAAGTCTTAGCCTACCCATCATTATAACTGAAATACCTGTACAGCATGTCGGTCTGAGCCACTGTAGACAGAGATCTGTGGTTGCTGCATTCGAGAGGAGGAAGTGGTGATGGTGGTTGTGGTGGTGCTACTGGTTGTTGTCGACCCAGAAGATGTTCCAGGGTTTGGTTCACTATCCATAGCTGTACTGTGGTCCTTGAATCTGGCAGATAACACAAAAGGTTTGTACTGGCAAAAGCATTATCTTATGGGTTTTAAAGAATATTTAATAACTCCAAAAAATAATCAACAGTCTAAGTTTCTAAGTAGGCCCTCAAAACACAGATAGCACACAGTCACCATAAACACTTAGAAAAAGTACTTCACAAACATATAGCATGTTTAATACTTAATACCAACTAAGTATAAATTCAAAATTTTCAGGATATGTAACTCAGATAAAGCCTGGCATAAAGTTTATCTTTTCATTATTGAAAGATGAGTGTTTTGAAACCAAAACAACTGACGAGTGAATACTAAACTACCTAGGAAACTGAAAACTCAAGCAACATCAGAGTACTTTAAAATATACATTTATGTTCTTTTGACCATACTAATTACAAGTTAAAGTCATTCTTATCTACACATAAAATAGGATGCCTAAGGGCTTGTGGTAATTACCTTAGTTTCTGGCTACCATATATACTTGCTTTAAAATAAGTTATTTTAGAAAATAAGTTAATAAAAAAAAAAAAAATCACACTGGCTTTTTCCCTAATTAGTCTACAACACTGTCCTTACTACATCTAATAAGTATAATGAGTTATACCTATAAGCAGTACTCTGACTGGGTAGAGAAGAGCTGACAACAATTCCCCCACTTCCTTACCAAAATCTCTTTTTCACAAAGAATTGTTCCAAATTTTGAAAACAGCATAATTACATCACTTTCCTCAGGTGGGCAGTAAAGTGCATTTTAGTACAAGACTTTCTGATTTTTTTCCCCGCTAATATTACAAACTCACTTCACTGTTGTATAAAATTCTACTAAGTACAGAATTTGTATCTGAATAAATTCAAATATTTTATTTTAAGTCAACTGTGAGGGCCTCAATATTGTTATAAACTAGAATTATAAGTAGTTTTTGTGTAGGGTGAGAAATGCACCACAATGGTGAAAAAGCACAGCAAATATACTGGTTTTATCTGCCCTTCTTACCTGTCTTTTCTTCTGAGAAACAAAAGCTGGCTCACCTCACATTAGCAGCATTGACAAGACTATAACAAGAACACTTTCTACTTCAGGAAAAGACAAAGGAATTTGGCACTAGCTGTGTACACATACAATGTTCCCAAGTGGTGTCCTTTTTTTTAATCCTCACTCGAGGATATTTTTCCATTTATCTTCAGATAGAGTGGGAGGGAGGGGGAGAGAGAGAGAGAGAAAGAGAGAGAGAGAGAGAGAGAGAGAGAGAAACATCGAGGTGAGAGAGACACATCAATTGGTTGCCTCCCACATGACCCCGTGCCCTTGACCGGAATAGAACCCGAGACTCTTCAGTCCGCAGGCAACGCTCTAACGGCTGAGCCAAACAAGCCAGGGCCATATAGTGTCCTTTTATGTACACGTTTTTTTTGTTCTTTATATCATTTATGTAAATAATATTTATATGCTCTTCAAGAAATCAAATGTTTTTTTTAAATCTCGATTTAATAAGTGGAAAAGTGAAAGAAAAAAAGTGGGGGGGGGGACTGACTACACTAACTTTTTTTTAGTAAATGACTCAGATTACACTTCTCTGTTGGTTTTTCAAATAGTTTGTCAAACTGCCTTCCAATCATCAAATCACAGTATCTTATGGTACCTGTTCAACATCTTACAGATTTAGTGGTGGATAAGGTAAACTTTTTCCAAATTACTGGCTGTCATAACACTTCTGAACCCATTACCAGTGATATGCAAAAGGCCAGCTTAAATTCTGGTCCCTTTATTTATTTATTTTTCTTTATTGATTTTAGAGAGAGAGGAAGTGAGAGGGAGAGAGAGACAGAATCATCTATAAGAGAGAACACTGACTGGCTGCCTCCTGCATGACCCCCACTGGGGATTTCACCCACAACCTGGGCATGTGCCCTGACCAAGAATCCAAAGGGGAAACCTCTTGGTGCATGGGTGGACGCTCAACCACTGAGCCACACCGGCTGGGCAAATTCTGGTCCCTTTAGAGTGCTCAGCCATACCCTCAATCCCAAACCCTATGGTAAGCAGTTCAGTGACTAACCAAAAATGGTCACAGAGAATCCAAATTGTAGGCACAATTCCAACCATCGGTGAGTGGAACCGGCCAAACCACTGAAATGCGTTTGAAGACCTGGCACAAAAGAACAATTTTTGTAACTCCACCGTCTATGCACAGTAATGCCTGCAAAACACAGCCGGCAGTCCTGGTGCCCAAGAGGCCTACTCAGTAAATACTAAGTTTGCGTCTCTAACTGAGCATGCCATCACACCGCCACACAAGAACGTGGCCCGCTAGGGAGGCATCAACTCTGCCGCGAGAGACCCGAGGGAAAGCGGACCTTCCCTGCCAGGGGGTTTTCAGCCTGGCCAGACCCACAGAAGCCCCCGCCGCCATAAGGCCGGTGCTGGGACACCTCCTCCACGCCTCCGGGGGTAGGGCGCTGAGCAGCCCCACATCTCGAGTTTTCCCACAGAGGTGGAGCGGGGTGGCACCGGAGCGGGAAAGAGGGGAGCGCAAAGGAGGCCTGGCAGTGCCCGCCCAGCCCTAGGCAGCCTCCGCGGGCCCCGGCGCAGGCAGCCGGCACAAGGCTGCCCTCGGGGCCCACTTGCAGGGATGACAGCGCCTGAGAGGCCCACAGCGCTTCATCCCTCGGAAGACCCCAGTGACCTGAGTGCAGGGCCCCGCTGATCCAGGACCAGCTGGCGGAAGAGGCGCTCCCGCCTGGAGGTAACTGGACCCTTACAGGTCGCCTCCGCCCCCCGACAAGGGCCAAGCGGGCTCCTCCACGATAAGGACGCTCTCGAGTCTCCCTTTCCCTGCACTGCCAGCGAAAGAACCCTGAGCTTTCCCCTTGGAGGACGTGTCGCTGCCCCCACTCGCCCCCCGGTTACGACATCAGTCACCAGCAAGTCACTCACTCCGCTTCCGCCATCTTCTCTCCTCCATCACTAATACGGGCTGCGCATGCGTCCCCTGGCGGCAGCAGGCAGAGGGGCGGGGTCGGCCCAGCCCCCGGCCCCTGGGGTCACGTGGGGTCGTTGGCTTCCAATACCCCTCCAAACTCAGGCCCTGGTGTCTCTGGGAATTGACCGGGATTCCCCAATTTAGATACCAAAGTGTCTCACATCCAACTCCTCGCTTTCTCTTGTCTAGGGTCTTCTTCCTCTTGGAGGGAGGTCTGTAAGCAAGATAAGAAAAGTTCTGCTTAGACTGTTAAATTAAAAATGTGAAGAACATGTAAAGTATACCAAAGTCTATGCAAACTGTGGAGAGTGAGATAGAAAATTTCAGGAGGGCCTCCCCGGTGTGGCTCAGTGGTTGAGCGTGGACCTATGCACCAAGAGGTCGCCAGTTTGGTTCCCAGTTCATCGATGTTTCTCTCTCTCTCTCCCTCTCCCTTCCTCTCTTTCTAAAAATCAATAAACAACAAAAAAAATTATTTTTTTAAAGAAAATACCAGGAGGATTGGATGCTAAGGTCTCAGAGAGAAAGGAAATGCCTTGGTGGTTGCAAGACTTGATTCCAAGGGCAAATTGGAGTTTGGGGGTCTGAACCAGCAGTTCCTCTATCTTAAAGATAGTGTTCAGGAGGCTAGTGTCTGGGTGGTTAAGGAATCATCCTGATTATCTTATGTCTTGGACATGAATGTAATGATCACTTAGTGGTGCTGCAAACTGGAATACCACAGGGAACAAGCAGGAATGGCCACTAGTTTGCTAATGTGGTTTACTAATAGATATAGGTATAGATATAGATAGATATATAGCAACTACTGTGAGACAGGATAAAACATATAAAGATGAGTATAAAAAGTCCCTTTCTTCCAAGAACAGCCAGTTGGAAGAGACTCACCGGGCAAGAGCTTCCATGTGGGAAGGGGTGCAGAGCTTCCATGCCCTCTCCAGGCAGTCACTCTCCCAACCTGGCTCTATTACATAAGTATAATTGATTAAATCACTGGCTATTGGTGGTAATTGATTCAACTTCCAGTCCCTGTCCTCTCCCTTAGGAGAAGGGAATTACAAGGGTTTTAGGAACTCTGTGCCAGGAATGAGGTCAAAGACCTAATATATATATTTCTTATTATAAATCACAATATCACAAGCCCAAACTGACTAACATAAGCCCACAGACCACATACAACCTGCTTCTTGTTTTTGTACAGCAATCAAGCTAAGAATGGTTTTTACATTTTCTGATGACTGAGGGAGGGATGTCAAAAGAACAAGATTTTGTGACAGGTGAAAATTATGTGAAATTTAAATTTCAGTGTCCATAAATAAAGTCTATTAGAACACATTCACACTATTCATTTATGTATTGTCAACGGCTGCCTTTGCGCTACAAGGGCAGAACTGAGTAGTTACCACAGACACTACAATGGTCTACTTACTATCTGGCCCTTTACAGAAAATGTTTGCTGGCCTCTGATCTATGTCACTGATCAGCCCATGCTGGACCCTTTCAGGGTAGTTAATAAAGTACACACACTGTCCTATGCTTCCACTAGCCTGTGATAGCTCTCAAAGGATCCTGTGTGATGAGACAAAAAGTCCAGCAGACCCAGATTTGAATACTGGGCTCACTATTTTACCAAGTGAGCCACCTTGAACAAGTGATTGAACTGCTTCAAGTGTTAGTTTTGTTTTTTTTAATCCTCACCTGAGGATATTTTTCCATTTACCTTCAGATAGAGTGGGAGGGAGGGAGGGAAGGAGGGAAGGAGAAAGAGAGAGAGAGAAACATCAATGTGAGAGAGACACATTGGTTGGTTGCCTCCCGAACAACCCCAATCAGGGCCGGGTACGAACCGCAACCGAGGTACGTGCCCTTGGCCGCACTCGAACCCACAACTCTTTGGTCCACGGGCCAATGCTCTAACCGCTGAACCAAACCAGCCAGGGCTCAAGTTTTAGTTTTAAAATATGAAAAAAAGAGGGCAAAAACATCTTACAAGATTGTTGTAAACTCTTAAAAAGCAATATGTAAAGTCTAGGAAAATCCTCTTTTTCTTTTTTTTAACTTTTTTGTTTTAAATATATTTTTATTGATTTTTTAGAGAGAAAGATAGAAACATCAATGTGAGAGAGAAACATTGATCAGCTGCCTCCTGCACACCCCCTACTGGGGATCGAGCCCGAAACCCCAGGCATGTGCCCTGACTGGGAATTGAACTGGGACCTCTCAGTCCATGATAGGACACTCAATCCACTCAGCCACACAGATGAGGCTCTTTTTTTAACTTTTTACCAAACTCTTCCTCCACGTAGATTTGCTCAATAAATGCTATTGAGTATGCTTAATACTCAATAGGTTTTAAATGCTTGTTGAGGGAGTGACTGCTTGAATATTTGTGTGAATGAGACATAATTCTAGTGTACCCTGTAAATTAGAATGAGGCCATGTATAGACTTGCTTTGTCTTTTCCTTGAAAGTAATATACTAAAAATACTTTTACAAAATCAAATAGTATTGAAACTGAAAAGACAGTGTCTAGTCCTATCATCACTCAGAAGGTTAATCATATGCTTATCAGTCCTATCTTCCCTTGTATACCTGTGGGCGGCACTGTACACAGTCAGCTCTATCTCCCCAGGTGCTGAATAGTAGAACCGCTGAACATTAAAGCTGGAAGGAACATTAGAAATAATGTGACCCACACTGAGGAAGAATCATGGCAAAAGAAGAATTTGAAGTTTGATCTCCTATCCTCTCAGTCCAGAGTTGTTGCCTTGTGCCACAAAGCCTTACTTCAAGCTTGCAGGTGCTCAATGAACACTTGAAGATGCTGTGTACTTTCACTTTCACCCTGCTTTTATGCTTAGTGTTTGCTTAGCATTATGGCTGCCTAGAAGAGTTGTTATAAGCAAGGCTTTACAATCAGACAAATTTAGATATGAATCCTGGCTCTTCCATTTGACAGCTGTGATGTTTGCAATCCTGTCTGCTCCACCTTCAAAAGATAACCTCATCTCTGGCCACACTACCATGAACACGCATGAAATCATCAAAAAACCGAATGTGACACTTCTCACCACCTGCACTCTTATCAGCCTAGGCTCATCATCTGTCTCCTGGACCACTGCAATCAGCTCCTGAGAGGTCATCCTGCTTCTGCTCTTGTTCCTCTATAGTCTGTTCTCCAGCCAGCAGCCTAAGTAAGCTTTTAAAATTGTAAATCAGATCATGCATGTCACTGCTCAAATCCTCCAGTGATTCCCATCACACTTAGCAAAGAGCCCAGAGTTTTGTCTTGCTCCCTTTGCCTCAGTCACACTGGCCTCCTTGCATTTCCTCCTTTGTTCTTGCTGTAGTGGGTTTGATTTCCGGTCAAGGGCACATACCTCGGTTGCAGGTTTGATCCCCAGCCCCAGTGTGGATTGTGCGGGAGGCAACCAATCGATGTGTTTCTCTCACATCAATGTTTCTCTCTCTCTCTCTCTCTCTTTCTCTCTCTCTGCCTCCCTCCCTCCTTCCCTTCTACTCTATCCAAAAATCAGTGGAGAAATATCCTCAGGTAAGCAAATTTGGGATAGGATAGTTTGAATAATATTGGCAGGCTCTGATCCATACGGATGGTCTCTAGTTGTCCAGTACCTGGCCCTGAGGTGATTTAGGGTAGGGGAAAATATCGGCTTGGTGTGTGAGAGTTACCTAAAGCAGGTGGTTGGGGATATGAGTTTTGGATTGCTTGGTCTTCATATGAAAAGGGAACCATTCACAGGGAACCATTTGCTATTTCTAAGAGCTATATAGCTCTGGGAGGAGAGTTTCTCTTCTGTCAGTAAGACCACCAAGATGTCAAAATATCATAAAATATACCCCAAAAAGTATATTTAATACATTTCTAACCTAGTTTAAATATTATGAAGGTTTATTCCCTGATTAAATTCTTCAGATGAAAGATAGAAACTATTATTGCTATGTGGTATTTTAAATACACTATATACTTATACAAAACATAGTGCAATATACATTTACTGCAGAATGATTTCTGCTATGATGACAATGTATATATAGTTTTATTCAATTAATTCATGTAACATTGATGTATTTTGAGAAATGCTTGGGTTACTTATTTGAAGTAGTTTTATGGAAATAAAATATGTAAAAGCTGTAATTTTCTATTAGCCAACACCATACTATTTTATCTTAATCTATAATAAATTTCCTCTGTCTCAGTATAGTGTGTGTGTGTGTGTGTGTGTGTGTGTGTATATATATATATATATTTTTTTTTTTTTTTTTTAATCCTCACTTGAGGATATTTATCTATTTATCTTCAGATAGAGTGGGAGGGAGAGAGAGAGAAACATCGACATGAGAAGGACACATGGACTGGTTGCCTCCCGCACAACCTTGACCAGGGAACCGCAACAAAGGTAACTGCCCTTGACTGGAATCAAACCCAAGACTCGTTGGTCTGCGGGCCGACCCTCTACCACTGAGCCAAACTGACCAAGACTCAATACAGTATATTTAAGAGCCCAGAAGCAATTTATTCTCTGTAACAAGTATGGAATATTTTGTAGATAATTAAATGTCTGTGTGTGTGTGTGTGTGTGTGTATGTGTGTGTGTGTGTACAATTTTTGTCTAGTTCAATGCAGGAAGATAGGCAGGGCAAGAAATTTGGAGTTAAACAGCTGAGTTTAAGAACTGATCCTATGAGACTTCTGGTCAAGATGGCGGCGTAGGTAAATGCAGTATCGCCTTCTCCCACAACCACATCAAAATTACAAGTAAACTACAGAACAACCATCATTCAGAACCACCTGACATCGAGCTGGATGGAAGTCCTACAACTATGAAATTAAAGAAGAAGCCACATCAAGACCAGTAGGAGGGGTGGAGGTGCGGACGGATTGGTCCCACACCCATGTGTGGTGGACAAAAATCAGGAGGGACACCTGGGCTGGGAAGGTCCTCCCTGAGGAGTGAGGGGTCCCTGTCCTACACCAGGCATCCAGCTCAGAGTCCCAGTGCCAGGAAGAGAAGTCCCCATCACTACTGGCTGTAAAACCAGCAGGAACTGAGGCAGAGGGAGGGGCCGTGGGAGTCCCAGGCAGCTCCTCTTAAAGGGCCCACGCACGGACTTACTCGGACTCGCTCCTTCTGGGCTCCAGCGTTGGGGAGGCAGCTTGAAAGGCACCAGAGACACAGGGGGAAGAACTGAGTTGTTCTGCATTGGGGCAAGAGCTGGAGGGGCAGTTTTATCCTAAACAGAATGGCTATGGGAGGCCGTTGTTCCTTTGGTGAGCTCTTCCCTGGGACAGCAGACGGCAGCCATTTCTGGGTCTCCGGCAACCTGGCTCACACTGACCCGCCCTGGTGATTCCCTGAGGCCCTGCCTAACCCAGCCTTTGGGCCCACCCAAGCTGTTTCCAGTGGCTTTACCATAGGATTGGCCTGTCCTGGCTCCTCCTTCAGACTTTCCTTAAGTCTCTCAAACAAGCAGCACCTGGTCTCCATGAGCCCCATACCTCTCGTAAAGTGGTTCCAGGCCTGGCACTAGAAGCAGCCAGCCGTGGTTCACAACTTGGCTTTTCCTGGGCACCTCCAAGCCCAGCACAAGAAGCAGCCATCTGCAGTTCACTTTGTAGCTTATGGTGGGTGGCCCCAGGTAGAACACAGGCAGTGGCTGACCTTGACCCAGAGCCAGCACACCCAGTGAACAGGTTCAGACCACATCGAAGCACCACCACCCAACCACCTCCACAAGTGACACACTCAATGAGTGGGCTCAGTAGGTACCAGAGCCCTGATGAAGTAAGTCTTGCTCTGTGTGATTGGCCCCTACACAGCTGATCCTCCAAGATAGTCAGAGGCCAGTGGTCAGTGGGCACAGCCACTCCTTGCATCTGATCAGCCTAAGTAAATCCCTCTCATTAATGTGCCAATAGCAATCAAGACTCAATTACAATAGAAGGGTGTACAGTCCATACTAGGGGTGCACCTTGAGGGCCCAGCTGGGGTGATCAGGGAGGCTGTGCCACTGGACCCAACAGGACACCTACAACAATAGGCCACCCTACATAGCCTAGGAGACATAGCAACTCTACCTAATACATAGAAACAATCACAGGGAAGCAGCCAAAATGAAGAGACAAAGAAACATGTCCCAAGTGAAAGAACAGAACAAAATTCCAGGAAAAGAACTAAACAAAATTGAGATAAGCAATCAATCAGATGCAGAGTTCAAAACACTGGTTATAAAGATGCTCAAGGACCTTAGTGAGACCTTCAAGGAACTTAAAGAGAACTCCAAGGAACTTAGTGAGAATATCAACAACATAAAAAAGGACCAGTCAGAAATGAAGGATGCACTAACTGAAATAAAGAATAATTTACAGGGACTCAATAGTAGAGTAGGTAAAGCCAAGAAGCAAACCATTGATTGGGAATAGAAGGAAGCAAAAAACACCCTATCAGAACAGCAAAAAGAAAACAGAATCCAAAAAAATGAGGACAGTGTAAGGAGCCTCTGGGACAACTTCAGGCGTGCCAAAATTCACATCATGGGTGTGCCAGAAGAAGAGAGAGAGCAAGAAATTGAAAACCTATTTGAAAAAATAATGACAGAAAACTTCCCTAACTTGGTGAAGGAAACAGACATACAAGTCCAGGAAGCACAGAGAGTCCCAAAAAAGATAAACCCAAAGAGGCCCACACCAAGACACATCATCATCAAAATGCCAGAGGTTAAAGACAAAGAGAGAATCTTAAAAACAGCATGAGAAAAGCAGTTCGTTACCTACAAAGGAGCTCCCATAAGACTGTCAGTTGATTTCTCAAAAGAAACTTCACAGGCCAGAAAGGAGTGGCGAAAGATACTCAAAGTGATGAAAAGCAAGGACCTACAACCAAGATTACTCTATCATGCAAAGCTATCATTTAGAATCGATGGACATATAAAGAGCTTCCCAGAGAAGAAAAAGCTAAAGGAGTTCATCACTACCAAACCAATATTCTATGAAATGTTGAAGGGTCTTCTTGAAGGAGAAGAACAAAAATATGAACAATACAATGGCAATAAATACATATCTATCAACAATTGAATCTACAAACAAAATGAGCAAGCAGAACAGAAACAGACTCATAGATACAGAGAATATTTTGTTGCTAGCCAGATGGGAGGGGGCGGGGGGGATGGGTGAAAAAGATGAAGGAATTAAGAAGTGCAAATTGGTTGTTAGACTGATGAACCTTAAAGGGAAGTGGGGAGGGAGGGCTGGAAGAGATAAACCAAAGAACTTTTATGCATATATGCATAACCAATGGACACAAACAATAGTGTAGGGAAAGCAGGAGGGGGGTTGGATTGGGAAGGAGGGGGTCAATGGGGGGATAAGGGGGGAACATCTGTAATACATTCAACAGTGAAGATAAATTTAAAAAATTAAAAACAAAAGACAAAACAGGACTTTAATGGTGAGATATACAGATGAAAATTTTTAAAAAAAGAACCGGTCCTGTGCATTTTCAGCCAGTGCTCTTCAGAAATTCATTTAACCTCTCTGAATACCAACTTGATCGTCACTAAAGCAGAGATAACAGTAGTTTTTACCAGATGAGCTTTTGGGAGAAATCACTTAATCTAAATGTGATTGTATTGTCAAAGTGTTTTATAACTGCAATGTACTAAGTGCATGTGTTTAAGGTTTATTTTACTGCAATCTATTGAAGAGACATTTGTTGTTGTTGTTAATCCTCACTGGAGGATTTTTTTCCATTGATTCTTTTACAGAGAGTGTAAGGGAGGAAGGGAGAGAGAAGAGAGAGAGAGAAACATCGATGAGAGAGAGAGACACATTTATTGGTTGCCTCCTGCATGACCCTGACCAGGGCTGGGGATCGAACCTGCAATCCATGTGCCCTTGACCTGGAATCAAACCCGAACCCTGGCCAGTTTTGCTCAGTGGTTAGAGCATCAGCCCGTGGACCAATTAGTCAAAGGTTCGATTCCGGTCAAGGGCACATACCTCAGTTGCAGTTTGTCCCTGGCCCTGGTCTGGTCGTGCAGGATGTAACCAGTCGATGTGGTTCTATCATATCAATGTTTCTCTCTGTCTCTCTCTCTCCCTCCCTCCCACTCTATCTGATAATAAGTAGAAACATATCCTCAGGTGAGGAATAAAACAAGAGAAAACAAAACAAAAAAACCCAAAACCCAAACCTGAGACCCTTCAGTCCAAGGGCTGATGCTCTAACTGCTGAGCCAAACCAGCCAAGGCTGGAGAGACATTTTTTTCAGAATAAGAATTTAGAAGGTTTTTTGATGTTGTTGTAATTGTAGAAATATTCAAGGGCAAGACTAGAGGGGGAGCACTAAAAATTGATTCAGGAAAACAATATTGACTCACTGTCTATTTATATAGTAAAATTTTGGATTTAAAGGGTACTTTCCATCAATGAACTTCAAAGAGCTTTGAAATGTTTATTTTTTTCATAATATTTTGAAGTCAATTAGGTTAAAGTTGTCATTTGCTCTCTGAAAGGGAAATAAATACAGAGCAAGGGACGTAACCTGCTTCAGTCAAAATTAGAACAAAGGCTTTAAATTTTGCCACGTAGTGCTCAGACTGGAGATGGCATTACTCCCACAATAAGTACCTTCTTTTGCTGGAATCATCGAAGGTTTGGTTTTATCAAAATACTTCTTGGTGCAAACAATTAAAATATAGAAAATCTGGCATCAACTAATCATTAGGAACTCATTATCAGCAAGTAGGCCACGTCAAGGCCTCCAAGATGCAGGCCTTGGTTTACACTTAATGAAGTTAAGAATCTGCATCCTCTCCTGAGGTCCCAGAGCTACCATTCTTGTCTATTCTGGGCCACCTTTTTCTCTCTTCTTATCTAAAGAACAAATATCTTCACATTCTTCTTTACTCTAAAACTTTAGCTGATTTAGTACTAAATCATAGGACTAAAGCCAAATCTCCTTCCTTGGCTTACAGTCTTTATTTTATAATTCTAAAACACCTTCACCTGCTTCCAACTGCCTTTATACTTAAACCTTAATTAATTTCTCACCATTCAGACACAAGCTTGGCCTTTTCTCTGCTTTGCTTTTACACGCAACATTAATTCCACCTAAAATAGCAATAAGAAGAGGTTGAGGGGAGAAAGAGAAGGCTATACTTGTTGAATACTTACTCAGTGCTCTACACACAGTATCCTACCTAATTTGCACAGTAAGCCCATGAAGTAGGTATTATTATCTTCATTTCGCTGATGAGGATACTCATTTTAGTGTCATTAAGTAACCTGTCCAATGTCACACAGCTAGTAAGGGGCAGGGCTAGCTTTGGAACCAAAGTCCAACTCTAAAATACAAAAGGCCTGCCCTGGCCGGTTTGGCTCAGCGGTTGGAGCGTCAGCCTGTAGACCAGAGAGTCCTGGGTTCAGTTCCCGCTAGGGGCACGTACCAAAAAAATTAATTAATTACTTAAAAAAAAATAAATAAATAAAATACAAAAGGCCTATTCCACATGCTGACTCTCTCCACCACTGTCATCACCTGGCATTATTCTTCAGATTCTGTTCAATGTTTTCTTTCTTTGGCCTTCACAGCTTCTCCCAAATGGAGTTTGCTGCTCCCATTGAACTCTGTATATACTCCTCTAACAGTACTTACCAGGTGTTCGTTTTTAATTGAGATATAATTCACTTAATATAAAATTCATCTGTTTAAAGTGTAGAACTCGATGTATAATCACCATGTTATATAACCATCACCACTATCTAATTCCAGAACATTTTCATCACCCCAAAAGAAAACTTTGTTTCTTTTGCAATCATTCCCCATCCTCCCCTACCCCCCTACCCCCGTTCCTTGTAACCCCTGACAACCACTACTCTGCTTTCTGTGTCTATGGATGGATTTGCCTATTGTGGACATTTTATTATTTTTTTAAATATGTTTTTATTGATTTTTTAGAGAGAGAGGAAGGAAGAGAGAGATAGAAACATGGATGTGAGAGAGAAACACCAATCGGCTGCCTCCTGCACACCTCCCACTGGGGATTGAGCCTGAAACCCAGGCATGTGCCCTGACCAGGAATGGAACAGGAATCTGTCAGTTCATGGAATGATGATCAATCCACTGAGCGACACCTGCCGGGCACATTGTGGATATTTTATACAAATAGATTTATACAACATGTGGCCTTTTCTGTGTGGCTTCTTTTACTTAACTTAATGTTTTCAAGGTTTATCCACATTGTAATATGTTTCAGTACTTCATTCCTTTTTATAGATTAATACTATTCCATTTTGTAGAAATACCACATTTTGTTTATCCATTTTTCAGTTAATGGACATTTGGTTTGATTTCACTTTTTAGCTATTACAAATAATGCTTCTGTGAACATTCATATACTAGTTTTTGTGCAGACATATGTTTTCAATTCTCTTGGTTATATAACCAAGAGTGGAATTGTTGGGTCCTATGGTAACTGTATTCAACATCTTGAAGAACCATCAAACTGTTTTCTAACATAGCTGCACCACTTTACATTTCCCCCAGAATGTGTGAAGTTTCCAATTTCTGCACATCTTTGCCAGCATTTGTTATTTTTTGTCTTGAAGTGGATTCTCATTGTGATTTTGAGTTGTATTTCTCTAATGATAAATGATTAATATTTTTCATGTTTTTATTGGCCATATGTATGTCTTCTTTGGAGAAATGTCTATTCAAATCCTTTGCCCACAAAGAGAAATTGAGTTATTTGCTTTTCATTGTTTACTTGTATTACTTATATATCTGAATCCTATTCCCTTAGCAGAGATATGATTTGCAAATGTATTCTCCCATTCTGTGGGATGACTTTTCCCTTTCTTGATGATGTCCTTTGAAATGCTAGCGTTTTTAATCTTGATGAAGTTCAATTCATCTTTTTCTTTTTTTATTTGTGCTTTTGGTGTCAGTCTAAGAAACCATTGCCTAATGTAAGGTCACAAAGAATTACTACCATGTTTTCTTCTAAAAGTTTTATAATTTTAGCTCTTACATTTAGATTTTTAATCAATTTTAAGGTAATTTTTGTAAATGGTTTATGTAGGGGCTCAACTTTATTCCCTTATATATGGATATCCAATAGTTTCAGCATCATTTGTTAAAACAAACAAACAAAAATCCCTATTGAATTATCTGTCCCTTACCATGAGTTTTTAAATAAATATTGGCACATTGTCTGCTACTGTGCGCTCCTTAAGGGCAAGTTTTTTGTATTCCTACCTCCATGTCTACCATGGGACTATGACATGGTAAACCTTCAACAAACATGTTCAATGAATGAAAAGCTGATTGAAGAGTCTTATTGTTAACCAACAAATACCAAGTGCCATAGACTTTGCTAGGTGTTAGAGAAATTTTATGAAGCTTACAGTCTAGTAAATTTTTCAAACCAAAAGGTTCCAAGGGGTCCCAGAATCTTACAGCTTTAGACTGAAATGGGCCTTTGAGATCATGGACACCCCCCCCCCCCCATTTGCCAGTAAGGAAATGCAGACCTTGGAAGGCTAAATAGCAGCCTGTGGCCTATCTCATGTAAATTTACCAGAGGGTCCCAGGTCTCTTTGAACTTACATTCTGACTATTACAAGTTTAACAAAGGATTTTTTTCAGTTAGTCCTTGATAAAGCATTTTTTCCAGTTAGTCCTTGATAAAACCCTTTTCAGATAAAAGACAATGGTTCTGTTTCATGGAACACTTATCTTCTGAGATAACTGCTATCAGAGATGTAAAAAAAATCTCCATCCTAGCTGTACATAGTTACTCCTTTCTCTGAATTTCTATAGCTCTTACCTGCTCTTCCACAAAATTAGTAATCTCTTTTGTACTGCCTATTGCTTTGGAATGTTATATAATCTTGAATTATTATTTATCATAGGTTTATGTGTGGCCTTCCTAAGCAGATTACCCCAACTAGACTCAGGGGAAAATTTTGGATTTTACAGTTTATTGTATGAAATGTAGAGCCTTGTACCTAGTGGACATGGAACAGATGTTTCTTGATATTACTTGTGTGTTTAGTTAATTCATGATTAAAATAAGAAGCTATTAGGCCTAAGTTTCATTCCGTTTCCCTCCTTCCAGAGATAAGGCAGCTCACTCTTAGATGCTCAGAGTGAGAGGCTCTAAGGAAGAAGCACCTTCTCTCATTTTCTAGCGATCCTCTACTTGCTTTCCTAGAGGAATAGAGAGGCTAGAGCCCTAATAATTAGTATATCTATTTAAATATTTCTTTATATTACTATTAAAAGTTTTAAAATTATATTAAAAGCATGAAAGGAACTTTGGCAGAATTCCCCCAAGAACTCAGTGAATTAAACTAACTCTCAAGGGAACTCTGAGTTGTAGTTTTAAATTACTGAGTCAGAAAGTAGAGAAAGACATCCTGTTTCTCTTCTTATCTCAAGCTTTCTTTCTAGGTGGAGGAAGGAGATGGAATAATCTAGCCTCATATTGAACAGTGCCTTGCAGAATATAACCAGCATCTTTGGAACTGTTTAACAGAGTTAAAATATAAAATTAAGACAACATGAGAAAGAATATGCCTTGATATAATACTCATACACTGTTATGCCTCCATGGAAATACAATGAGCCTATTAATTGATTGTGATAAGAACAAATTATATGTGGGCTAAAGTGCTTCTTTGATAACTGAACACAGATAGCATTTTAGCATATGTTTAGATCATGGAAAACAAACAAACAAACACCAAAGCTCAGAATTTTGTGAAGTTAATTTTTTTCCTCATTGGCCAGGAATCACTCAGTCTCTGTTTCAAATTCATGGTATTTTATTTTATTTTTTAATTTATCTTATTGTCGAAAGTATTACAGATGTTCCCCCTTTTTTCCCCCATTGACTCCCTCCACCCTGCTCCTGCTTCCCACCCCAGGCCTTCACCAAACTATTGTCTGTGTCCATGGGTTATGCATATAAATTCTTTGATTAATCTCTTCCCACCCACCACCTTCCCTCTGAGATTCCACAGTCTGTTCCATGCTTCTATGTCTCTGGATCTATTTTGTTTATCAGTTATTTTGTACATTAGGTTCATGGTATTTTAAATTTATGCTAAAGAATGAAAAACATTGGATCAACAATAAAATCATTCTCATTTCACTTCTCTGGACTTCATTTGCAAAATGAGGCCTAGACTTTTTGCTCCTCAAATTTTAATTAGTGGATCAGCAGCATCGGCATCATCATCACGTGAAAGTTGGTTTGAAATGCAGAATCTGGGTCCCATTCTAGACCAAAATCAGAATCTTCATTTTCAGAAAAGTCCCACCTAATTCGCATACATATTTGAGAAGACTGACCTAGATGATATAATGTAACTTCCAGCTAGTAAATTCTACCATCCCATGATTTTAGTTGAAAGATTCCAAGTTGGGAAACATGAGAGTCACTTCCTTAGGAGTTATGTTTGGCTTGAGTAAATGGATAGCTCAGCAAATTGAACTAACCTTTCAGGTCACAGCTTTAACAAGGCAAAGAAAATAAAGACTTGCTTTGCTTGTTTGGTTTTGCTAGCTTCTTTCCTATCACACTAAGATTAATTTTAGTATTTAAGTGGACATAAATGAATGTAAACTTAGTTAAATATTAAATTAAATAATTTAATATTTGTTGAATTCCTACAAGTTTATAAGTGCCAAGAAGAACTTAAAAGTTCCCCGGGTGGGCCTGGCTGGTGTGGTTGAGCGTCGACCTGTGCACCAAGAGATCGCTGGTTAGATTCCCGGTCAGGGCACATGCCCAGGCTGTGGGCCAAATCCCCAGTGGGGGGCATGCAGGAGGTGGCCAGTCGATGTTCTTGCTCATCGATGTTTCTATCTCTCTCTCCCTCTCCTTTCCTCCCTAAAATCAATAAAGAAAAAAATTAAAAAAAAAAAAAGTTGCCCGGGTGGTTTGGCTCAGTGGATTGAGCTTCATCCCATGGACTGAGAGGTCCTGGTTCAATTCCCGGTCAGGGCACATGCCCCGGTTTCGGGCTCGATCCTCAGTGGGAGGCATGTAGGAACCAGCCAATTGATGTATCTGTCTCACATCGATGTTTCTATCTCTATCTTCGTCTCCCTTCCTCTCTTTCTAAAAGTCAATAAAAACATATTTTTTAAAATTTAAAAGTTAAGAGTCCTACTGTTGAGGCACCTAATGAAGATGGTGGCTTTGCTTGAAAAATCTTAGTGTCTGGAGCCCTTTGTTGATTTAATCACAGGCTGATTCATAATTTGTTATAATCTGAACTAGGAAGCCATACCAAGTCAGTAAAATATCTCATACTTAAGTCACAGGATGATAAGTACAATGTGCCAGTGAACAAACAGGCAGCTTTATCTCTGGAGTGCTTTTCCCATTGAGATTGTGCATGTGATTAAGCAGCCAGAAATCATTATAGACTTTGAGCTCTGCTTTTTCTCTTGATTTCTCTGTGACCTCAAATAGGATATGGTTTAATTCAAAGTCAGCAGAAATTCCATATGAAAATATTTTAGTCCAGCAGGAAGTAGGTGGAGGCAGTAGAGAAATGAGCTAGTCCTCTGTGGTGGGGAGAAAGGTTGGCAACCTTGTGGGGGAATCCCAGAAGTCCATCCACTCCAGAGGCCATGAGAGAGAACTAGATTATTGAAGGAGGCCAATGTTAGGGTAGGTGAGCTTCTGGAGCAGGGAAAATGTATTAGATTGGGTTTACATTTTCAACTGAATATGCCATCCTCATACAGGTTTGCTATTTCAAATTGGAGGGTAGCTTACATTTGATGGTTGATTGCTATTAGTGACAGCATACTTGGTGCGCAAACATCATTAAACAATGATACTTCTAAATGAAGTTTCTATATTTTGATGGAAGCTCTTTCAACATCATTCCACTGGTCAACTTTGTGTCTTTCAGTCTAGTCAGACATAAGTGGGTTCTTCTTGTTCCCAAAGAAGATGAGGTAGTACTCAGGAGCTGTTGCAATTATTCTTTGTCATTTATTGGCACACAGCTTGCTATTTTGTATTTTTTCTTCCCTCTTTATTGGTACATGTCCTGACATTTTATCTAGACTGTAACTTTCTTGAAAAGAAGGAGAACATAGTGCCTGGCACCAGTTAACCCCATTGGAGTTAATTATGTTGAGGTTTCTTACACCTCTTTAATATTCAGTAACCTTCTTTAAGTAAATGTTTTATAATTTTACTGCTGACTCTTCTGCTCAATAGAACTCTCCATTGATGGTTCATCAAAACAAACCTCTTCTTTCATGATTTTTTTTTAATGTATCTTTATTGTTGAATGTATTACAGATGTCCCCCTCTTATCCCCCCACTGACCCCCTCCTCCCCAATCCAACCCTCCTCCTGCTTTCCCTACACTATTGTTTGTGTCCACTGGTCATGCATATATGCATAGAAGTTCTTGGTTTATCTCATCCTGCCCTCCCTCCCCCATTCCCTTTGACGTTCATCAGTTTAACAACCAATTTGTACTTCTTAATTCCTTCATCTTTTTCACCCATCCCCCAAGCCCCCTCCCATATGGCAAGCAATAAAAAGTTCTCTGTATCTATGAGTCTGTTTCTGTTCTGCTTGCTCATTTTGTTTGTAGATTCAATTGTTGATAGATATGTATTTATTGCCATTTTATTGTTCATATTTTTGTTCTTCTTCTCCTTCAAGAAGACCCTTCAGCATTTCATATAATACTGGTTTGGTGGGGATGAACTCCTTTAGCTTTTTCTTCTCTGGGAAGCTCTTTATATGTCCATCAATTCTAAATGATAGCTTTGCAGGATAGAGTAATCTTGGTTGTAGGTCCTTGCTTTTCATCACTTTGAATATCTTTTGCCACTCCTTTCTGGCCTGTGAAGTTTCTTTTGAGATATCAGCTGACAGTCTTATGGGAGCTCCTTTGTAGGTAACAAACTGTTTTTCTCTTGCCACTTTTAAGATTCTCTCTTTGTCTTTAACCTTTGGCATTTTGATGATGATGTGTCTTGGTGTGGGCCTCTTAGGGTTCACCTTGTTTGGGACTCTCTGTGCTTCCTGGACTTGTATGTCTGTTTCCTTCACCAAGTTAGGGAAGTTTTCTGTCATTATTTTTTCAAATAGGTTTTCAATTTCTTGCTCTCTCTCTTCTCCTTCTGTCACCCCCATGATGCAAAGCTTGTCACACTTGAAGTTGTCCCAGAGGCTCCTTACACTATTCTCATTTTTTTGGATTCTGTTTTCTTTTTGCTATTCTGGTCGGGTGTTTTTTCTTCCTTCTATTCCAAACCGATGGTTTGCTTCTTGGCTTTACCTACTCTACTATTGATTCCCTGTAAATTATTCTTTATTTCAGTTAGTGCATCCTTCATTTCTGACTGGTCTTTTTTTATGTTGTTGATGTTCTCACTAAGTTCCTTGGAGTTTTCCTTAAGTTCCTTGAAGTTCTCATGAAGGTCCTTGAGCATCCTTATAATCAGTGTTTTGAACTCTGCATCTGATTGATTGCTTATCTGCATTTTGTTTAGTTCTTTTCCTGGAGTTTTGTTCTTTTCTTTAATTTGGAACATGTTTCTTTGTCTCCTCATTTTGGCTGCTTCCCTGTGATTGTTTATATGTATTAGGAAGAATTGCTATGTCTCCTAGGCTATGTAGGGTGGCCTATTGTTGTAGGTGTCCTGTTGGGTCCAGTGGCACAACCTCCCTGATCACCCCAGCTAGGTCCTCAAGGTGCACCCCTAGTGTGGACTGTACACCCTCCTGTTGTAATTGATTCTTGATTGCTGTTGGAACATTAACGGGAGGGATTTACTCTGGCTGATCAGCTGCAAGGACTGTCTGTGCCCACTAACCACTGGCCTCTGACTACCTTGGAGGATCAGCTGTGTAGGGCCCACCACACAGAGCAAGATTTACTTCATCAGGGCTCTGGTACCCACTGAGTCCACTCATTGAGTGTGTCACTTGTGGAGGTGGTTGGGTGGTGGTGCTTCGATGTGGTCTGAACCTGTCCACTGGGTGTGCTGGCTCTGGGTCAAGGTCAGCCTCTGCCTGTGTTCTACCTGGGGCCACCCAGCATAAGCTACAAAGTCATCTGCTGATGGCTGTTTCTAGTGCCAGGCCTGGGTCCTCTTAAAGAGATTTATGGAGCTCGCTGAGACCAGACGTTGCTTGTTTGAGAGATTTTAGGAAAATCTGAAGCAGGATCCAAGACAGGCTTATCCTATGGTAAAGCCATTGGAAACAGTTTGGGTGGGCCTGAAAGTTGGGTGAGGCAGGGCCTCAGGAAATCACCACGGTGGGGCAAAGAATGTGGGCCAGGTCCCAGACGTGGCTGCCGTCTGCTGCCCCAGGGAAGGGCTCACCAAAGGAACAATGGCTTCCACCAGCATGTCTGTCTGGGAGAAAGCTTCCTCTCCAGCTCTTGCCCCGATGCCAAGCAACTCAGTTCTTCCTCATATGTCTCTGGTGCCTTTCAAGCTGCCTCCCCAACGCTGGAGCCTAGAGGGAGTGGGTCCGAGTTAGTCCGTGGGCAAGCCCTTTAGGAGGAGCTGCCTGGGCCCTGGCCGGTTTGGCTCAGCAGTTAGAGCATCAGCCCCCAGACCAATGATTCTCGGGTTCAATTCCTGTCAAGGGACATACCTCGGTTGCGGTTTGACCCCGGTCCTGGTCGGGTTGTTTGGGGGGCAACCAGTCAATGTGTCTCTCTCACATCCTCTCACATCGATGTTTCTCTCTCTCCCTCCCTCCCACTCTATCTCATGATAAATAGAAAAATATTCTCAGGTGAGGATTTAAAAAATAAAAAAGAGGAGCTGCCTAGGACTCCCACAGCCTCATCCTCCCTCAGCCTCAATTCCTGCTGGTTTTCACAGCCAGAATTGATGGGTGCTTCTCTTCCTGGCACAGGAATCCTGAACTGGGTGCATGGTGTGGGCCAGGGATCCATCGCTCCTCAGGGAGGACCCTCCCAGGTGTCCCTCCTGATTTTTATCCACCACACGTGGGTATGGGACCAGCCTTTCCATGCCTCCACCCCTCCTACCAGTCTCAATGTGACTCCTTCTTTAATTTCGTAGTTGTAGGACTTCCATTCAGCTTGATTTCAGGTGGTTCTGAAGGATGGTTGTTCTGTAGTTTACTTGTAATTTTGATGTGGTTGTGAGAGGAGGTGAGACCACATTTACCTATGCTGCCATCTTGACCGGAAGTCTCCTGAGTTTTTTTTTTTAACTTTTCAAAAATTTATCCTCACCTGAGGACATTTTTGCATTTATCTTCAGATAGAACAGGAGGGAGAGAGGGAGAAAGAGAGAGGGAGAAACATCGATGTGAGAAAGACACATTGAGTGGCCGCCACCCACATGACCCCAACCGGGCCGGGGACAAACTGCAACCAAGGTACATGCCCTCAGCGGGAACCAAACCCGGGACTCTCTGGTCTGCAAGCTAATGCTCTAACAGCTGAGCCAAACCAGCCAGGGCTCATGAGTTGTTTTTGTATTAACAGTGTGCTACTTTATATTTTGAGAATTAAATTCAGTCCAGCCTCAGGAAATCCTTATCAAGTACAGCAAATGCTTAACCTTTTCTAATAGATAAGAAAAATGAAGCAAAGTGGTGTTATTCAGTGTCAACAGACATTGAGAACCTATTATGTGCTAGGTGCAGGGACACAGAGGTGAACAAAGTATAGTTCCAACCTTATGAATGTGCCAGCAAGAAAGTAAAGTATGATACTATGCAATACGTGCTGTAATTGATAAACAGAGTGTAGAGCAGGAGTACAGAGGAAGAGAAAACATGAAGAGAATGGATACCTAACAGCCTGGGAAGCAGAGGCGAGAAGGAGGGTAGAATTCGGCCAGAAGTGGCCGGGATTGATTTAGGGAGGGCATTTCAGACTAAGTAGAGGGTATTATATATACAAAGACAGAGATATGTGTCATTGGCATCAATGAACAAGCTTCCTTTTCTGTGATTATCAGGGAACATAGGACATGAATTTTAAAGTTATTTTAAATCCAAAGTGAAGATATTTTATTTCAAAGGCAAAATAAATTAAAGTCCAAACTGCCATGTCATTATGTGTAGTGTGGGAGTGAGATTGAAAGATATAATGGAAATAAGTTTGTGCAGCTGGAGTGAAGGGAGTACCCAGATAACTTGGAGATAAAGTTGGCCCAATGACAATGGAGCAGCATGAGGACACAGGAAAAAGAAGGGGAAAAGGGCCCTGGCCGAGTTGGCTCAGTAATTAGAGCGTCAGCCCTCCGACCAAAGGGTCATGGGTTCGATTCAAGTCAAGGGCATGTACCTGAGTTGCAGGTTCATCCCTAACCCTGGTCAGGTCATGCTGGCAGCAACTGGTCAATGTGTCTCACATCGATCTCGCTCTCTTTCTCTCTCCCTCCCTCCCTCCCTTCCACTCTCTCTAAAATTCAATGGAAAAATATCCTCAGGTGAGGATTAAAAAAAAAAAGGTGGAGGGAGTCTTGGGATTATTGTTTGCTATCTATGTTAATTAACAGAATAAAAACTGAACTCTCTCATATAATCTGAGCTATCAGGACTTCAATCAGGAGTTGTGGTCATAGCTTCTGCTATTGAAGGTTGAGTAAAACAATTACTATGATATTAGGACATGATCACACAGGACCTGTGTCTACTGTTTATTATCATATTCACCATTCTCCAAGCAGGTTATTTCTTTGCTCCACCTTGGGACAAGTACTCTGATAATGATAAAATGAGAGAATATTGGCTAAAAATCATTTTAAATCCCCTAAGTCTATGGATTTGAGCATTAATCAACTTTTTCCTAATAAAGTTATTGCAGTGAACCAAAAGCAAGCATAATTCAGCCCAGGGCCCAATGTTTATCTCTACAGGTCAAAAAGTCTGTCCAAATGATTAGGACTTGCACTTTAAATACTTTTCTCTCCATTTATTTATTTATTTATTTATTTATTTATTTATTTATTTATTTATAGAAAGAGAAGGGAGAGAGAGATAGAAACATTGATGTGAGAGAGAAACATCAATCAGCTGCCTCCTGAGTGCCCCCTACTGGAGATTGAGCCCGCAACCCGGGCATGTGCCCTGACCGGGAATCGAACCGGGACCTCTCAGTCTGTAGGATGATGCTCCATCCACTGAGCCACACTGGCCGGGTGCAAACAAATTTTCATTTGATCCTGGCTGCTGGGCTCATTAATAAGGCCAATTAAAACTGAATATAAAGGTTTATCTATTCTGATTGGTCATTTTCTTGTTAGAGTAGCTCAGTCTCTAGAAAGGAGGCCAAATTTTCCTAAATCTGTTATTAATATGATGCCAGGTTCATTTTAAACCCTTTTACACACTCTGGTTTTCTTTAAACCAAAGAGACAATTCAATAGTTTCCAGTATTTTGTTAGTAAAAATAACATCATTTCTGTGCTCTGATCATCCTATATGCATAAATGTTTGTGCCTTATTGACTTTAAAAATTAATGTCAGAGCACTTCCAGAATGGAGACATGAGGAGCTCCCTGTATACTCTCCTTAATGAAACAACCACAACTGATCAAAATTATAAATAGAAAAACAACCATTGGCTCATACTGTGAGGCAATTTATGCTTCAAGGTATTGTCAAAAACAATGGGGCAATAAGTTGCCAATAAGTGGAGGCTAATAGCTAGGAGTGATATCAATAAAGGCAAACCAGCGAAAAGCTAGATAGGGAGATGAGGGAAAGAAACAGTTATAGAGAACCTGACTAAAACCACTGTCATCCCCCAGAGGAAGCAGAAGTCAGGGTGACACTGTGCATGCCAAAGCTTCAACCTCTGAGGAGAGACATCAGAGGCTGCACAGTGAGGGGGAAATGGACTTTACTGAATTGGCCAAGTCACTAAACAAGTAAATAAGCAAACAACTACGACAACAAACCCTGGAGCCAGTCAGGATCATTCTCCAGAGTTGCTGCAATGGAAATGTACAATCTGCAACCAAAAAATTATGAGACAAACAAAGAAACAGGCAAGTGGGACCCATATACACAGAAAATGCCTTTAAGACACAGATGTCAGACTTAGCATCAAAGACTTCAAAGCGGCTATAATAAATATGTTCAAAGAACTGAAGGAAAGCATGCTTATGAGTATAGATTCAAAATTCCTCAACAAAATATTAGTGAACTGAATCCAGCAACATATAAAAAGGAGAGTATATATCATAAGTAAGTAAGATTGGTCCCAGGAATGCAAGGTTGGCTTACATCCCAAAATCAATTAATGTAGCATACCATAGCAATAGAATAAAGGACAAAATCACAGGATTATCTCAATGGACACAGAAAAAGCACTAAACAAAATCCAACACCCTTTCATAATAAAAATAGCCAAAAATCTAGAAATAGAATGGAACTTCCTCAACCTGATAAAGGGCATCTACAAAAAAAAATCTAGCATGATCATCACATTTAATGGTAAAAGACTGAAAACTATTCATGTAAAATTGAAAATAAGTTAAGGATGTTCACCCTCTCTTCTTTATTCAACATAGACTACAGGTTCTAGCTAAGGCAATCAGGTAAGGAAAAGAAATAAAGGGCATCCAGATTGAAAAACAAAATAGAAGTCAATCAAAATGGCATAATCTTGTATATAGGAAAATCTAAGAAATCCACCAAAACACTATTACAACTAATAAATAAGTTCAGCAAGCTTATAGGATACATAGTATATACAAAATTAATTGCATTTTTATACACTAGCATGAATAATCAAAAGTGAAATTAGGATGGAATTGCAAATTGATGTAGCCACTATGGAAAAGAGTATGGAGTTTCCTCAAAAAATTAAAAATAGAACTATCATATGATCCAGCTATCCCATTTCTGGATATTTATCCAGAGGAAAAAAAAAACACTAACTCAAAAAGATATCTGCACCCCCATGTTCATTTTAGCATTATTTATAATAGCCAAGACATGGAAACAACCTAAGTGTCCATTGATGGATCAATGGATAAAAGAAAATGTGATATATACACACAACAGAATATTATTCAGCCATAAAAAAGAAAAAAATCCTGCCATTTGTGACAATGTGAATGGATCTTGACAGCTTTATGCTAAGTGAAATAAGTCAAAAAGAGAAAGACAAATAGCAGATGATTGCACTTATATGTGAAATTAAAAATAAATAAATAAATAAAAAATCCTAACCCCCAAACTCATAGATACAGAGAACAGATTGTTGGGTTGGTGGTGGCAGAAATGAGTGAAGGAGGTCAAAAGGTACAAACTTCCAGATATAAAATAAATGAGTCCTGAGGATGTAATGTTCAGCAGTGGTGACTATAGTTCATACTGTGTTTGAAAATGGCTAAGGCTTGCCTGACCATTGTGGCTCAGTGGATTGCCGTCCCATGGACTGAGAGGTCCCAGTTCAATTCCCGGTCAGGGCACATGCCCGAGTTGCGGGCTTGATCACCAGTGAGGGGCATGCAGGAAGCAGCCGGTCAATGTTTCTATTTCTCTTTCTCCCTTCCTCTCTCTCTAAAAAAAAATCAATAAAAACATATTGTTTAAAAAGAAAATGGCTAAGGCTAAAAATGCTCATCACACACAAAAAATGTGTAACCATGTGGTGATGGATCATTTTGCAAAATATACATATATGGAATCATTATGTTGTACACCTGAAAGTAATATAATATTATATGTCTTTTATATCTCAATTATAAGAAAGCAAGCTGAAAAGATCCTGATGCCTATTAGGGAAATGCAAATCAAAATCACAATAAGGCCCCAGTTGGGTGGCTTAGTTGGTTGGAATGTCATCCCATACATGGAAAAGGTTTTGGGTTTGATTTCTCGTCAGGGCACACACCTATGTTGCAGGTTTGGTCCCCAGTGGGGGTACGTACGGGAGGCAACCGATAGATGTTTCTCTCTCAAATCAATGGGTTTTTTTCTATCTCTCTAAAAAAAAAAAAAAAAAATATCAACAAATATATACTTGGGTGAGGATGAAAATAATAATAATAATAACAATAATAAAACAAAGTTGTTTTTAAGAAAACACAATGACATACCACTTTCACAACAATTAGGATGATTATAATTAAGAATACAGTCAATAACAAGTGTTGACAAGGATGTAAAGAAATTGGAACCTTCATACATGGCTGACACAAATGTAAAATGGTGTAGCCACTTTGGAAAACAGTTTGGCATTCCCTTAAGATGTTAAACATAGAGTCATCATGGGACTTAGTACTTCTGCTTGTAGGTATATACTTAAAAACATATTCCACACAAAAACTTACACATGAATGTTCATAGCATCATTAATATGGAATACTCATGCAATGAAAGACTATTCAGCCATATGTAGAAATGCAGAACTTGTATATCGTACAACATGGATGAAACTGGAAAACATTAAGGTAAGTAAAAGAAGCCATACACAAAAGGCCACACATTGTATGATTCCACTTATGTAAAATGTCCAGAATAGGAAAACCCATAGTGACAGAAAATACACTAGTGATTGCCAGAGGCTAAGAAGAATGAGGAGTTACAGCTAATGCGTGTGTAGTTTCTTTTGGGGGGATGAAAATGTTCTGGTATTAATGGTGATGACAGCATAACTTTGTGAACATACAAAAAACTATTGAACTCTACACTTTAAATGAATGAATCATATGGTATGTGAATTATATCTCAGTAATGCTGTTAAAAAACTAAAGTCATGCTTTCCCTGATAATCATAAGTAAAAGCTTTCATCATTCAGAAAAGGAAAATTTATCTACATGGTGGGATTGATGCAAATTATCAATATTTGTAGATTCTTGTTGATGACAAGGTAAGAAATAAGCCTCTTCTGAAAAAGAAAAAGTTACCTTCAAACCATGCTATGAGGCCAATGATGAAGGATTTTTCACACTGCTAAGGAATAGGAATCCAAAATAAAAAGGTTTTCATGCCTTACCTTTCTAAAGTCTCACTTCCCATACGGCATACATTTCCTTTTCTAGAACATTACATAATCTTTCAAGAATTGTCACAAGCATACTAAATTTTCCGTTATCCCATTTAAAATTTCATAATCTGAGAGCCCTGGGATGGAGTAAGACGGCCAGGCCACAGTCCTGTGTGGCCCCAACTCAGCAAAAGCTCTGAGCGCCCTCCTAATCCCGAGTGTCCCCACACAGTCCCAGTCCAGTCCGCCCTCCCTCTGCTGGAGCCCAAGACTTCCGGTCAAGATGGCGGCGTAGGTAAACGCGGTATCGCGTCCTCCCACAACCACATCAAAGTTACAACTAAACTACAGAACAACCATCATTCAAAACCGCCTGAAATCAAGCTGAATGGAAGTCCTACAACTACGAAATTAAAGAAGAAGCTGCGTGGAGACTGGTAGGAGGGGCGGAGGCGGACGGGCTGGTCCCACACCCACGTGTGGCGGATAAAAATCAGGAGGGACACCTCGGCTGGGAAGGTCCTCCCTGAGGACTGAGGGGTCCCCGTCCCACACTAGGCACCCAGCTCAGGGTTCCAGTGACAGAAAGAGAAGTCCCCATTACTTCTGGCTGGAAAAACCAGCAGGAACTGAGGCTGAGGCGGCTGGAGCCCCAGGCAACTCCTCTTAAAGGGCCCGCACACGAACTTACTCGGACTCGCACCCTCCAGGCTCCAGCGAGGGGGAGGCAGCTTGAAAGGCACCAGAGACATATGGGGAAGAACTGAGTTGTTTGGCATTGGAGCGAGGGCTGGAGAGGCAGCTTTCTCCTGGACAGACGTGCTATCAGAGGCCTTTGTTCTTTGGTGAGCCCTTCCCTGAGATGGCAGACAGCCGCCATATCTGGGACTCTAGCAACCTGGCTCACACTGTTTGCCCTGCCCTGGTGATTCCCTGAGGCCCCGCTCCACCCAACTTCCAGGCCCACCCAAGCTGTTGCCAGTTGCTTTACCATAGGATTGGCCTGTCTTGGATCCTGCTTCAGGTTTTCCTAAATTCTTTCAAACAAGCAGCATCTGATCTCAGCTAGCCCCATACCTCTTGTTAGGTAATACATAGAAACAAACACAGGGAGGCAGCCAAAATGAGGAGACAAAGAAACAGGTTCCAAATGAAAGAACAGAACAAAACTCCAGGAAAAGAACTAAGCAAAAAGGAGATAAGCAACCTAACAGATGCAGAGTTCAAAACACTGCTTATAAGGATGCTCAATGAACTTAGTGAGAACCTCAGTGAACTTAGTGAGGACCTCAAGAGCATAAAAAAGGACCAGTCAGAAATGAAGGATGCGCAGTCAGAAATGAAGGAGGCACTAACTGAAATAAAGAATAATTTACACAGATTCAATATTAGAGTAGGTAAAGCCAAGAAGCAAACCATCGATTTGAAATATAAGGAAGCAAAAAACACCCAATCAGAATAGCAAAAAGAAAACAGAATCCAAAAAAATGAGGATAGTGTAAGGAGCCTCTGGGACAACTTCAAGCGTACCAACATTCGCATCTTGGGGGTGCCAGAAGGAGAAGAGAGAGAACAAGAAATCGAAAACCTATTCAAAACAATGACAGAAAACTTTCCTAACTTGGTGAAGGAAACAGACATACAAGTCCAGGAAGCACAGAGAGACCCAAACAAGATGAACCCCAAGAGGCCCACACCAAGACACATCATCATCAAAATGCAAAAGGTTCAAGACAAAGAGAGAATCTTAAAAGCAGCAAGAGAAAAGAAGTTAGTTGCCTACAAGGGAGTTCCCATAAGACTGTCAGCTGATTTCTCAAAAGAAACTTTGCAGGCCAGAAGTGAGTGGCAAGAAACATTCAAAGTGATGAAAAACAAGAACCTACAACCAAGATTACTCTATCCTGCAAAGCTGTCATTTAGAATCGATGGCCATATAAAGAGTTTTCCAGACAAGAAAAAGCTAAAGGAGTTCATTACCACCAAACCATTATTATATGAAATGTTGAAGGGTCTTCTTGAAGAAAAAGATACAAAAATATAAACAAACAAAATGGCAATGAATACATATCTGTCGACAATTGAATCTACAAACAAAATGAACAGGCAGAACAGAAGCATTCTCACAGATACAGAGAACATTTTGTTGGTTGCCAGATGGGAGGGGGTTTGGGGGAATGGGTGAAAAAAGTGAAGGGATTAAGAAGTACAAATAAGTTGTTAGACTGACAAACCTCAAAGGGAAGGGGGTTGGGGGATGGGAAGAGATAAACCAAAGAACTTATATGTATATATGCATAACCAATGGACACAGACAACAGTGTGAGGAAAGGCAGGAGTGGGGTGGGAGTGGGAAGGGGGGGGACAATGGGGGAAAAATGAGGAACATCTGTAATACATTCAACAATAAAGATAAATTTTTTTAAATCATAAATAAAAATAAAATTTATGTCTAAAAAAATATAATTTCATAATCTCACTTCAGAAATAGTTTATATTCCATAGCTAATTGATTCATATTTAACATGCTGGTGCAGGTCCCCAATTGCTAAAAGCTCTGATACCAAGTCTTTCAATGGGGATTTTTATTAAGAGTATATAATCCAAGTTTGTAATAGTTCAAGAACATACTAGGCTAAGTGTCACAAATAACTCTGATGAGTCAATCCCCCAGCCCTATTTTATCATAGTAAAGAAAGTTATTTGATTATTCCAACCTTTTAAGCATGGGTTGGTACCAGGACTGATGCAGGGGCTGGATTCATGCTACTTCTAACTGCAGTATGTGAAAGAGCCAAGACCAGTGGAATGTCAGGGACTACCTACCGGGACGGATTCTTTATAATACTTTGATAGCCAGTGTTAACAGAAAAAATGCTGATGGATGGATGGATGGATTGGATAAATACTCATTGTACACTTGTTCCATGTGATGGCAATATATAAGGGCCTGGATATGAGGGCCACTAAGGAAGAAAAGCCAGTCTTCCATCGCATCTTCTTTTTAAAAAAATTTTTTTTTCTTTATTGATTTTAGAGAGAGAAGAAGGGAGAGGGAGAGAGAGACAGAAACTTTGATGAGAGTGAACATGGATTGGCCACTTCCTACATGCCACCCACTGGGGATAGGGCCCACAACTTGGGCATGTACCCTGACCGGGAATCGAACCAGCAACCTCTTGGTGCCAACGCTCAACCACTGAGCCACACCAGACGGGCCCATCGTATCTTAGCTGAGTTTCCTCCTTTATTACATTCATTATTACACTTGTTACATTATTTAATTCTTTCCATAAGAGTCTATACTGAGCAGGTAATCATATTTTTGTCCCCCCCCCCCAAAAAAAAGGCATTGTATAATTGAGATGATTAATGCAATTGGAAGGGAAAATTCATCACAGAAAAAAAGTCCAGATCGTGACGAAGCCCAGTCATTTCCAGTGACTAGAGACGCCCAAGCTGGATTTCCACTCCGACCGCTCCTGGGGCGCAAGCCCGAGACAGGCTGTCAGCAAGAACGCAGGGCGCTCGACACGCAGGGAACCTCAAGTCCCAGAATCCCCTGGGGACTCCAAATCCCAGAAACCCGCTCAGGAAACCTACCCGAATCCCAAGTCGGCTGACCACAGACGCGACCAAGTTAGGAAGCTGGGGTGAGATGCGCAGCATCTGCCCGCTACCTTTTTCCCTGTAAGGAGAGGGCTTTTCACAGAACTATAGTTACCAGAACCTTGCCATTCTCTCCGACACGGCTTCCACGAAAGACCCTCTCTCGGCGTATTTGATGTGATGGTTAGCGTCTCCCACTCTCTCTCCCCCTTTTCCTTGCCCTCCGTAGGAATGGTTCAGCCGGGCATTGAGGCTCCGTGAGTTGGCTCGGTGGTTGCGCCCGCCCTCCCCCGGAATGTGGGCCTTTGGAGCCAGCGAGGTGGGAGGGACCGAGGCCGGGAGGCGTGCTGGGTCCGGGCGGCTGTAGAGGCGGTGGCGGCCGCGGGCGGTGGGAGGAGCCGCGTGGTTCCGGCTGCCCGGGCGAGGCGACCCTTGGGTCCGCGCCGCGGGCTGGGAGAACAGGTAGGGCAGCGGACTCCGGGGGAGGCTCAGGCAGCGGAGTCCCCCACCGCGCCCGGCGCGCCCCCAGCACCCTCGGCCTCTGGCATTGAGGCGGGGGAGTAAGGAGATGCCGACCCAGAGGGACAGCACTACCATGTCGCACTCGATCGCAGGCGGCGGCATCGGGGACCACTCTCACCAGGTCCGGGTGAAAGCCTACTACCGCGGGTGAGTGCCCTGGGATAGGGGTGGGAAGGGAGGGTGTAGGCCAGCTCGACTTGGCCTGGAGGAGGGGAGGGTGAAGGGCTAGAGATGTGGCGGGTTGGTCTGGGAGAGCGACTCTGGGGACTCGGGATGGGTCACCAACTGGTCGGCGGAGGAGCATAGGGCGCTGGATTGGGGCACCCCCCAGGTGTGGTGCAGGGCGTCTGGGAGTCGCGCGACTGAGGGTCCTGAGTAGGGTCCGAGGGAGGAGCCTTGGAATACAGTAGTTACACCTGGTGGGTTCCATGGACTCGCCTACTAAGAAATTGACAAGGGACGTATTATTTGGGGCTGAGAGTTGATTCCGAGTGATGCCTCAGTGAACTAAGTTTGTTATGGGCTTAAAAGACAGGACTGCTTCAGTTTGCTGGCCCTTTTAATTTCCAGCAGGCCTAAAGCCTCTGGTTCTCTAAGTCAGGTTTGTTTCATTGCCCAGAACAGTTCATGAAGTGTATCTGGACTATGGTCAGGCTGCCAGTAAATTAGACATGGGAGTTATTATTTAAGAGTAGAGTTGATGCGTTTTCAGGATGTGCATTAGGTACTGTGTGTCTCCAAGATTAGATTGTGTATGTGTAAAGTAAAGTTTTATAAACGCTTTTTGTCAATGTTGTTTAATGCACCTTCCGATAGGGTGAGATAATTCAAGGTGAGAAAAGGACAAGTCTAGGCACAGCTTGAAAACTGTGATCTTTACTCATATTATTACCTAGGTTATAACTCCTGTGGTTATCTGAAATAATCCAGTCCTGAGATAGTTGTATTAAATCATACTCCATAATCAGTGACCTGAAGTGTCCCTATTCCCTTGAATTCAGTTGTGGTTTGAAATTGCTTTGAGATAATTATATTTAGGAGTATTAGAAAGGTGAAATGTTAGTGTGAGAATAAAGGTTGAAACTAAGGGTTAACAGAAAATCCAATTGTTTTGGCCTGCCTTACTGCTTGTCCAAGCAGAAATAAATTGCTTAAAAAAACTCAAGCACTAAGAGGTTGAAATTGCGATGCATACTTGTACATTCCTGAAAGGATCAGTGCAGATAGCAGACTTTCAAAATGCCTCTCATTTTGATTTCAAAGAAAATATAAGCCCCTAAATATTACTGATTTGATGTAAGGACATACTAGTTTAGTTTGTTTGCTGCCATGTAGCCTCTGACCTGTGTATATTAGCTTGACTGTATTCAGAAGTAGTTTACAGGCATTATTTTTGGACAGTATCAGTATTTTTGCTTAAATTTAAAACAATACCAAAAATTGTGTGTAGATTCTTTTAAACGTTTGTAGTTGTCAAAATTGACTTGAGGATGGTTAGCTATGAACTCTGTATTATGAGGGAAAAGTTTTGCTTCTTTTATCTTACCTTTAATTTAATAGATGAGATACTTTTGACTTCAGAATGTGTTCCTTTTTTTTTTTTTAATCCTCACCCAAGGATATTTTTCCCGTTTAACTTCATATAGAGTCGGGGGGAGGCAGGGGGAGGGAGAGAGAGAGAGAAACATCAATGTGAGAGGGACACATAGACTGGTTGTGTCCCGCACTACCCTGACCAGGGCCAGGGACAAACCGCAACCGAGGTGCGAATCGAACCCACGACTCTGGTCTGCGGGCCGATGCTCTAACCACTGGGCCAAACTGGCCAGGGCCAGAATGTGTTCCATTTTATAAAGTAAACAGTCCATGAGTTATTAGGTACAGAGAATGAAATACAGTACCTATTTTTTTTTTAAAGGTATCTGATTATTGACAGTTTAAAAGCTAGATTAAAAAATGAATATACACACATGGTAGGAAAGTGAAAACTGTATACATATAAAATAAAAAGTGTTCCCCATCCCACATTTCCAACCTCCAGAGATAACTACTGTTGACAGGTTGTTTCTGGTTCTTCTGGAGGTTGTCTTTATTATTTTAAAAGTTATAGTTGTGTCTTATGATTTATCAACTTTAGATAATATCTTTTGCTACTCTGAAAGATGAGAAATTGGATGCACACTACCTTTTGCTTTTTCTCCTCTTGGTGCCTCTCAGTTTTTTATTGTTAATCTATTATTTTTAGTTCTCTGGTTTACCTTTATGACTTTATTTATTTTATTTTTTTAACCCTCACCCGAGGATATTTTTACATTTATCTTCAGACAGAGTGGGAGGGAGAGAGAGAGAGAAAGAGAAATATCGATGTGAGAGAGACACATCGATTGGTCGCCACTCGCATGACCCCAACTGGGACCAAGGATGAACTGCAACCGAGGTACATGCCCTTGGCCAGAATCGAACCCGGGACTCTTTGGTCCGCAGGCCCACGCTCTAACCACTGAGCCAAACTGGCCAGGGCATATCTTTATGACTTTAAATAATATAAATTCTTGATGTATAAATTTAGACAGTTTCCAATAATTCCAACTATGAAAGATGAAGAAACTGGTGCTTCTTTTGTTAGTTTGACAAATACAAGTAGGCCTAATTAGTAAATTAAAATCATTGTAAGCTTCTCCTTTGGAAAGAAATCAAAGTCTACTACACTTTAGAAATGTATGATCATATTTTCTTGGCTTATTGCTCCAATTATTTAAGAAGGAAGAGAGAATAAGGAAATATAACCCTTTTAATGCTTGACTAAAATTTCTCCAAGGCATTCATGTTAATGTTTTCTTTATTTTATTTTAAAACCTATGAATTTTTGCTAAGAAATGAAAGAACTCTTTGCTCTTCAGTGCTTTTAAGTCAACAAAAACTTTCTAATAGTGCCTTCATTTCAAGCCTTGTTTAAAGACAACATCAGCACTTTAAATTGTACCAATTTCTGTCCTCTGAAATTAGATCTGTTAAGATTATATGTTTATTAACAATAGTCTAAACTGATGGTTATGATATTACAGTCAGCTGCTCATTACTACAGATGAAACTAAAATGAGTCACCCATGAGGATAGTTAATAAACAGGTTGGCTAACTAGAACACCTACTTGATTTGAAAATAGAAAATCCTTTTTATCAAGAAATGTAAGGACAATCTGCATTGGAAAAAAATTATTTTCTTTCAGACTTTCTGAATGACTATTATCCAAGAGCTTTCCCCTTATTTTCTTCTAACACTATTTCTTTCCAGGGAATGTTGAATCTTGGAATAGAAGCATTTTATTAATGCTTTAATGTAGTGAATAAATGGCCCTCTCCTTTCAAAGATGTGTATAATGTTATTATTCTGTTAAATTTGTTCTTAGTGCAAATGTGATGTCTCCCTAGATATAACAGACATTTAATTAGATTTTTCCCCCTAGTTTTTAAGCAGGAGATTAATAGCACTGAGAATCTGATTTTATTGGAGCTCACCTAAGAGTGCTTGTCTCACAGCCTGCACAACTCTTTCCTTGCCACGCTAGCTTGTCAGTGAATGACCTTCCTTCAATCATTACCTAGTGGTATTAGTTTGGAAGAAGAGAAACAGGTTTTGTTGGTTAGCGATAGATTGCCATTGGATGTGATTATCTTTATATAAAGTTACTTGATATTATGGGATCATATTTAATAAGGAAATGTCTGGACTACTCATTTCTTTACATTATAAGTATATGGGAAATTTTGCAAAAAGCTTGTAAAAAAATACTTTTTAAACCACTGTTGTTGCGCAGTTATAACAACCCAGAAGATTCTTTGTGTGCTCAACTACAGATAAAAAGATTGTTAATTCCTTGCACATTTGGAATGTATAGCTGGTTCAGTGAAGAAATAGGCAGGATTTTTTTTCACTGTTAACAAGTCTTGGCAAGAGTTGTTTTTAAAAGTATTGCAAAATAATTTTGGTGATATACTTTCGTAATGGTTCTAAGGCAATAAAAATAGTGTATTGAGTTGAGAGGTGGGGGAACGTTAGTTACTGGTACTGGAGATTCTGGCATGGCACCTAACTAGGGCAACTCATCCATAGCTTTACTAGAGAGAGAGAAAGGGCATGGTGGCCTGATGCCAAAAACCAAAACCAAAACAACCCTCTCAGAAATTTGAATTAGATTATATGGAGCTAAATTGCTTGTTAGCAGTGAGTATTGAAGCTGAAGAATTGAGGGAGAGGCTGGTGAGGCCAGGACCAACCATGTGCGAGTGGAAGGTCTGATGAAACAGGAGAAAGAAGCACTTCTCTACAGAAAATTCTCCCTAGAGGTCCACGAAAGCTTTCTAATGTAACTCCCAGACCTCTTTTGAAGGTAACTTGAATGTTTGCTTTTTTATGATTGAAATGAACCTAGTTAAAGCATGAATTTTAAAAATTCTAGTCTTGCTTATGATTTCACATTTTACTTGTGTTTAAATTCAGTTTAAGCCCTGGCCGGTTTGGCTCAGTGGCGGTCCGAGGGTTCAGTTCCAGTCATGGCACATAATCAGTTTGTGGGTTCAATCCCCAGTCGGAGAATGTATGGGAAATAACCAATCAAGGTTTCTTTCTCTCTCTCTGTCTCTCTCTCTAGAATCAATGGGAAGCCTATACTCAGGTGAGGATTAGTATGTATATATATAAAAATACTATAGTTGAATATATATTATATGTATTTATTATATTATAGTTGAATATATATTATATTAATATATATAGTTGAACATTTTCTATAAGCCAGGCACATGGTGCTAGGGTGGACACAGAGGATGTAGAGGTGAATAATACAAGGCTCTGCCCTTGAGGAACTAAGAAACTTATAGGAAACAAGACAAAGAAGAGTTAATAAAGTTGTGTGTGTGTGTGTGTGTGTGTGTGTGTGTGTGTAAAAGGTACTTGGAGAGATAGATATTGGGGAGGAGTTTGGGGTGAGGGAAGCCTTCTACAGGATGAAATGTTTGAAGATTTTAAAGGATAAATAGGTTTGCCCTGTGGATGATGATGTTAGGTAGGGCATCATCCCAGGCATTGCACAATTGCATTATATGTTTGGGGAATTAAGATCAGTGTAGTTATTAAACCCCATATGCATTCCTTATTAGGATGTACAGTGTGAAGTGGGCACTGATGAGAAGTGAGGCTGATAAGAGGGTTCACAGACAGTAGTTCGTGAAGACTCTTTTATTTTATTTTTTGTTAATCCTCACCCGAGGATATTTTTCCATTGATTTTTAGATAAAGTGGAAGGGAGGGAGAGAGAGAGAGAGTGAGGGAAACATCTATGTGATAGATGACACATCAATTGGTTGCCTCCCGCATGATCCTGACCAGGGCCAGGGATCCAACCTGCAACCCAGGTACGTGTCCTTGACTGGGAATGAACCTGAGAGACCCTTTGGTCCTCGAGAACCAACACTCTAACCGCTGAGGCAAACCGACCAGGGCTTGTGAAGACTTGAATATCTCATACTGCAGGCTTGAGACTTTTTCTCATTGGTGAAGCTTTTAAGTACACAGGATGCATGATTAGATTTTCATTTTTAGAAAGATCACTATTGAAACCTGTATGGGAGATGAATTGGCCATGGATGAGACTAATATGGAGGCTTTGGAAGTAGTCCAGGTAATAGACTCTGAGGGGATGGGAAAGAAGATATGGATTCAGTGGTGATTTTAGAAGTTAGAATCAATATGAATTAGAGACTGATTGCCTGTGGGGAAGAGAGAGGAGGCCTGACAACTCATAGGTTTCTTTTTTGAGAGAGCCTAGGGAATATAGAAGAAAGATTTATGGGAGAAGGTAATTCATTACCTGGAGCAGGTAACCGAATTTTGAGCTCAAGGTGCTTTGGGGGATCCAGGTGGAAATGTTTGAAATTACTGAACAATCATTGTGGCTAACTCTATGTAGGAATGTGGCTGAGAATGATGATAGAAACAAATGTGCTATGAGTGGCCTACTATAGATCACAAAGGCAAGGCACTAAAGCTAAAATTTTAAAATACAGAAGTACATAAAGTGGAAAGTTCCCCACTTTCTAGGGTAGCCACTGTTAACAGTTTGAGATAGTCTATATCCTATCAATATATCTGTAAGAATAGATATGTGTATACATATACACACACATCCTTTTATTTTTCCAATAAATGGGTACATATTTTTCACATGTTTCTGCAATTGATTTTTTTCATTTATGGTCATCTTTGCATATCAGGGTAAACAGATAAATAGGTATATACATACATACATATAGCTAGATCTATCTTGTTGTTGTTGTTTTTAATCCTCACCCGAGGATATCTTTTCATTGATTTTAGAGAGAGAAGAAGAGAGAGGGAGAGAGAGAAACATTGATTGGTTGCTTCTGGTCCAGGGACCCAAAACCTGGGTATGTGCCCTGACCAGGAATCAAACCTGTGACCTTTCCGTGTACAGGACAATGCTCCAACCAACTGAGCCACACCAGCCAGGGCAGAAAAATCTATCTTTTTCTTTATAATCAGTACATAGTATTTCATAGTATTGTTGCACCATAATTTATTTAATATTTTTCTGATTGATGAACACATAAAGTTGCTTTCAGTAAATCACTATTTCAAATCTTGCTGAAGGAACATTCTCATATTTAATACATATTTTTACCAACATGGTCAAAGATATGCCTGTTTTAAAACTTGATATTATCCTCCAAAAACTTATGAATTTATATTCCAACAACTTTATGGATGAAGCATTTCCTTATGCTCCCGTTGCATGTTATTAGTCTTTTAAATTTTTGCCAATAAGATTGGCAAAACATGCTTTTTTTAAAACAAGTATCTTTATATATTATTGCCCATTCATATTTCCTCTGTGTGTTGCCTATTCATGTCTTTTGCCAATTTTTTCTCTTGGATTCTTTTTTAAAAAATTTATTTGTTTGACATTTTGTCTGTTTAAAAAAATGCCAGCATTTTTCTAAACTGTTGGTTGTCTGGGGTTTTTCTTTTTTAAATCCTCACCCGAGGATATTTTTCTATTTATCTTCAGATAGAGTGGGAGGGGGAGAGAGGGAGAGTAAGGGAGAGAGAGAGAAACATTGATGTGAGAGGAACACATCGACTAGTTGCCTCCCACACGACCCCAACCAAGGCCGGGGATGAACCGCAATCAAGGTATGCGCCCTTGGCCAGAATGGAACTTGAGACTCATTGGGCCAACACTCTACTGCTGAGCCAAACCAGCCAGGGCTGGGGTTTTTCATTCTTATTTAATCAGATCTGTTCCTTTCTTTATGGCTTCTGTGTTTGCTCTCAGGTAGATGTGTTTCTCATCTAAAAATATTCTATTTTTTCTTCTATTATGCAGTTTAAGTGATTGTCTTTTCAATAAACCTGGTATTTGGGGGTTTAGTTATTTGTGATATACTGATACAACTTAATTTTTTTCAAAATGTATTCTAGTAATACTAATATTGAATAGATTACTCTTTCACCCTGGTTTGAAATGACAACTTTGTTATATACTATATTTCTCAGAGGTGCATAAGTACTTTCTATTCTTTTTCATTGATTTTTGGAGAGAAATCTATTTTTTCATATAACATCATTGGTATGATTATTGTATTACTGTTATTATAGTTAATTTTGATATATGTTATGGAAAGGCCCATTTAATTAATTTTCTAATTACAGATTTTCTTGGCTATTCTTGTATATTTTCTCTTTCAGATGAATTTTTGAAGGTTTTTATAGGTTCCAAAAAAACAATCTTATTGGCATTTTGATTTGGAATTGCATTGAATTTATAGCTCAATTTGAGAACTGCTAGTTTTATAATTTTCAGCCTTGCCTTACAAGTATATGGTATAATACCTATTTCTTAATTTCTTTCATGTTTTTTCAGTAAGGTTCCTGTCCCATAGGTCTTGCATATTTCCTGTTAAGTTATTCTTAGATATTTTATAATTCTGTGCTTTTTAAAATTTCTGTTGCTTTTATTTTATTTATTTTTATTTTTTAATCCTCACCTGAGGATATTTTTCCATTTATCTTCAGATAGAGTGGGAAGGAGGGGAAGAGAGAGAGAGAAACATCGACGTGAGAGAGACACATCGACTGGTTGCCTCCCACATGACCCGGACCAGGGCCAGGGACGAACTGCAACCGGGATATGTGCCCTTGACCGGAATCGAATCCTCAACTCTTTGGTCCACGAACCAATGCTCTAACTGCTGAGCCAAACCGGCCAGGGTCTTAATGACTTTTTATAATTAACAACTAATTTGAGGGATGGTATTTTGAGATTTTATGAATATTCTATTCCTCCAAAACCTTTCATCCAGTGGTTTTACCATCCATGGATAATCCTGCCTAAATCTATTATGTTGGTGATTTCAAATAAAACTTTTGTTTCTGATTATACATTTAATTTAGGAGAAAAGCTTATATTGAGATATAGCAAAAGGGCTGAATGTGGTTTTTTTTTATTTCTAAAAGCAATTGGTCCTAAGGAAAAACTTCAGATTCTATATTTTAGAATATAGGGACATAATGAATGTGTAAAGTAGTTTGTCTTATGAAGCTCAATAGCAAAATTAAAAATTCATTTTTTCCTTTTTAAAAAATTCAGCTAAAACTGTATCTGAATTTGTCATTTTGGGAATCTTTGTGGTGAAGCAGACTATATTCTTTTGAAGACCAGTAGTAGGAAGTAACATGCAAACACTGAAGTTAAAACAAGAAAAAAAAAAGTCTTTCATGCATAATTTGTTTTATACCTTACAAGGTAATATCTTTATTTTGCAGCTCATTTTTAGCTTTGGTATTGTGATAAGGATCTGGTGATTATGGAGTGTATGAACATGGTGCTTTCCCAATTAGAGAAGTGTTTATATAAAACTCCCTTAAATATTTTAGTTCCTGGAACTTAAGGAGTGGCAGTTGATAAAGCATGACTCCTTCATTGAGTCTATTTAGGAAGTATGTACTCATGTTTTCTAAGGATTGCACAGATGTTTTAGAAATATTTGTATGTTCTGATAAATATTTTTTAGCTTTTGAAAAATAAGATTTCTGAAAATCTCTATTGTTTATAGACATGCTTACATATGTGTTAATTTTAACTCTATGTAGACCTTAATAAGGAAGTCATAGTTTGAGGATGTCTGGTCATACTAATTATTTTCCCCTTACATTTAAAAATGATAATGTCCCACTTGTTTTTGCTAAAAATATGTTATGGGAGCCTTTCCTTCTCTTCTGATTTAATTCCAAAATATATTTCTCCCAACCCTTACCGTACTCTCATACTAGTAACCTTGAGAGTATTTCGAAAGAAAAATTGCCTTAAGGTAAGCAGATTCTCTGTAATGTCATTAGAAGAAGAAACTATTTTCTAATTTTATTATTTAATGAAATTTAAAAATATTTAAAACAATGATTTATAGAAGTTATTCAAAATTTGTTTTATATTTTATTTCTATTTATTTTATTAGAAAGTAAATTTTATAATCATCCCTTTAAATGGTAGAAAAATTAATAATCTATACCATTCAGAAGGGTCTAAGTACAAAGTACATCTTCTTTCCGTCTCTAGCCTCTTCCAAATCCCCAGTTCTACCACCCAGAGTTAACTACTTTTATTTTTTTAATTTATTTATAATCCTCACCCAAGGATATTTTTCCATTTATCTTCAGATAGAGAAGGAGGGAGGGAGGGAGAGAGAGAAACATCCATGTGAGAGAGACAGATCGATTGGTTGCCTCCCGCACGACCCCAACCAGGGCCGGGACCGAACCGCAACTGAGGTTCATGCCCTTGGCTGGAATGGAGCCTGCGCCTCTTTGGTCCCCGGGCCAATGTTCTAACCACTGAGCTGAACTGGCCAGGGCGAGAGTTAACCACTTTTTTAATTTTTTGTTTATTGATTTTTGGAGAGAAAGGAAGGGAGAGGGAGAGATAGATAGAAACATCAATGAGAGAGAACACTGATTGGCCGCCTCCTGCATGAACCCCACTGGAGATCGTGCCCACAACTTGGGCATGTGCCCTGACCAGGAATCAAACTGGCGACCTCTTGGTGCATGGGTTGACGCTCAACCACTGAGCCACACCGGCTGGGCAAGAGTTAACTACTTTTAAAAGTTTGTTTTATTTTAGTAGATCTGTTGATTAATATGAAAGATGAGGAATTTAACACTTCTTCTTTGCCACCTCTCCTGACTGCTTTTAGTTCTTCTTGTGGTTATCTGTATAATTTAAGTAATATAATTTCTCCTGCTTTTCTTTTTAAGAAAAAAAGCTTATTAAATTTACCTAACATCTTAACCATTTTGAAGGGTACACTTCAGTAGTATTAATTATATTCATGTGCAACCCATCTCTAGAATTTTGCATTTTGCAAAATTGAAACTCTATACTTAGTGAACAAGCCCCCATTTCCCCTCCCCGCAACACCTGGCAACTACCATTCTGCTTTCTGTTTCTATGAATCTGACTACTGTAGATACCTCATGTAAGTGGAATCATACAGTATTTGTCTTTTTGTGACTGGCCTTTTTCACTTAGCATTATGTTTTAGCATGTGTCAGAATTTCCTTCCTTTTTAAATCTGAATAATCCTCTGTATTTATATATCACATTTTGTTTATCCATTCTTCTGTTGATGGACACTTGCATTGCTTCCATGTTCAGGCTGTTGTGAATAATACTGCCATGAACATGGGTGTCCAAATATCTGTTGGAGTCTCTGCTTTCAGTTCTTTTGGCTACATACCCAGAAGTGGACTTGCTGGATCATATGGAAATTCCATTTTTACATTTCCACCAACAATGCACAAGGTTCCTATTTCTCTACAACCTTGTCAACACATATTGTTCTGTTTTTTTTTTGTTTTTTTTTTATAGTAGCCATCCTAATTGGTGTGCAGTGATACTTCATTATGGTTTTGATTTGCATTTTCGTAATGATTAGTGATGTTGAACATCTTTTTTTAAGTTTATTGGCCATTTGTATATCCTCTTTGGAGAAATGTATGTTCAAGTTCTTGCTCATTTTTTTTTATTGGGGTTTTTCTTTTTCTTGTTCCTTGCTTTTATTTTTAAATTACTAGTTTTAGCTAGAGTATTGACTCTCCACTAGGAAAGGAACATTTTTGAATTTATACTTCCTTTCACTTTTTTCATATCATGATTTTTCTTAGTAACTTTTACATTGTAAAGGTTTATATCATTCTACTCTTTAACTCATTTTTTCTTTAAAGAGATTTAAAAAATTTGTAATGAATGCTTATGTAAGTGTTACGCACTTAAAGATTCCAGGTGATGTACTAGATGCTTAGAGAAGGCAAAGTAATCTTGTGTCAATAAAACTTCTCTTTTTAAAGGTTCCTCTTAACTCTTGTGGTTTGGGGCTAGTGTGATTTCTGGGTCAATTTTATCCCATCTGTTTTCAATCTCTTAGGACTTTCTTATACTTTCTGGTCTGCTGCTTGTGACTTTTTTGTTTGCAAAGGCTTTGATAATTTGTCATTTCAGTGGGCCCTTAGGATGAAAAGATATAGATGTGTGTTCGCTCTACCATATTAAACCACAAGCATCTGAGTGTTGCTTTTAGAAGGCTGGGTTATTTTTATCTCTCTAATGAGCTTTCACTTCCATTTAAAGTATTCTATGAATACATAATATTTTTAAAATTTATTAAACACATATAGAGTATGCTATATGCTAGGCTATAGCTAAAATAATACTATTCTAAGTATTATAAATATCAATCCACTTAATCCATTAAATCCTTATAATACCATGTAAGGTATTATTATTCCTATTTTATAGATGAGGAAGTTGAGCCACAGAGAAGTTAAGTAACTCACTATGTTACACAGCTGGTAAGTGATAGAGCCTGCATGCAAACTCAAGCACCCTGGCCTTAACTCTCATGGTCTTAACCATTATCTTTTGACTGTCTCTTATATACCATTCCTCCTTTCTGGAATGCTTTTTATTTTTTCATGTCCCTTGCTTTCTTTAGAGTCCATCATATGACACCTTCTTTCATTTAACATATATATTAAGTGAACGTCCACTCTGGACCAGACACTGCTTTAGGTATTGGTGATACAGTGATGAACAAAAGAGTGCTTGCTCTCATGGATTTTACATTTAGTTGGGGGAGACATAAAATATGTATAATTTATATATGCTGGTAGTGTATTTTCTCTGAAGAATAAAAAAAATAACTAGCTTCAGATACTAAAGTAGACTAATTTCCAAAACAAGGATTATATTGTTCGTTAGCCAGTCTTTTAAAGGTGTGATGGACTATTTGCATCTATTATGTTTTAGTAAAAAAAAAAAAAAATAACATCTGATAATAGCTACTGTGGAAAGTGGTGTCTCAGATTAGCATGAAGGAGATTTATACAGGAGGGCTCTTGGAATCAACAGCTATGGAAGAAAAGGGAAGGGAAGGAAGCAGGCTTTGGTAGGAAAGAACCAAGGGCTCTTGGAATCGACAGTAATGGAAGAAAAGGGAAGGGAAGGAAGCAAGCTTCGGTAGGAAAGAACCAAGGGGCCCTAAAGTCTCAACAGAAACCTTAGTTGACCCTTCAGCAAAGTGAGTGAGTTCTGAAGAGGAGTTTACACCTCAGAGCTTTCTCGAGTCACGTCTAGGACCTTTATACCCCCACATCGAATTAGTCATTGGTTGTGGGCTGTTTCTAGGAAGGGGGTGTGATCATACGCAAAGAGTGAAATCTGTGAAGGAGGCTGACAGCTGGGGATTGTCTACTGGTAATACTCCCAGCAGCTGGTATAATAAATGCTTCACTGCTAATGGGTGATTCTGGGGGTGGGTAGGGAGGGGGAAGGTCGGATTAAAGCATCCACCACGAGAATCATTAGATTTGGATTTGAATTCATATTCTATTTCCTAACTGTGAGATGCTAGCAGATATTATAGAGTTGAGTGTTTTGCTTTTTAAATTGGTAAAATAGGATTAGTATGTCTATTTTGATGGTTATTTTGAAGGTTATGTGAGATAAAGTTTGTTTAAACACCTGGAACATACTCAGTATTCTATAAATGTTTATAGGCAAAAGAAACATAAACAGTGATTTCCCCTTGTCATAAGTGCATTTTCTGGAAGATGGGTTTCTCCTAGAAAGTATTTCTTTTATATTTAGTTAAGAAATATTTGAATCCTAATTATGTTAATAGTTATGTGAATATATTAAAAAGTCCAAAATTTTTATCTTCCAGTTGTTTACAATTTAGTTGAGAATGTATTATCAGTATATGATGAGTTAAATAACAGGAGGTGGAACATAAGATACATGTTGGACAGGTTTAGAAGTATAGACCATTGGGCTTGTTCGGTTGAAAAAGGTTTAATGGCCACTTTTTTTTTTATAGTTTATAGTTCAGTTAGTAGTATTATACCAATATTAATTTCTTAGTTTTGATGATTGTTCTATGGTTATGTGAAATATACCATTAGAGGAAGCTGGCTGAATGGTGTACAATAATTCTCTGTACTATATTGGTAACTTTTTTATAAACCTAAAATCATTTCAAAATAAAAGTTTAAACTCTGCTGTATAAAAAAAAAAAGAAAGAAAAAGGCTTAATGGAAGAGGATGTTGAAGTGCCTGTTAAGATTAATCCCCATTTCCCTCCATAAACTGAGCCTTAAACTGAGGAAATGTCAGGATTAAAGCTTGGATCATCAAGGTTTTATGTGTGAGGGTTGTGAGTTAAATCAGATATCTGTAGTAGAGTATTTATGTTGGGAATGATGGGATCAAGTTGAGAATAGAAATCAGAACCAGATTATCAAGAATCTTAAATACCACAGAGAGCTGGAATTACAGATTTAGGAGACTCCTACATAGAGATAATAGTTAAAACATTGAATGTGAAGTAGGTTTCAGAAAGCCAGGTGGGGAGGGGAGGAAGGGAAGAAAGGAAGGAAGGAAGGAAGAAAGATAGATGAGTTAGGGTGTAAATAATATCTTGTGATTGAAGACAGAGGAGACTTAAGTGTTCAGAATCTAGTAGAAGAGAGCCAGGGAAGCATACTGTTATGAAAGCTAAGGCAAGAGGGTTCTAAGAGGCAGGGGCAGAAAACCATGAGATACTTAGGAAGAGAATGATTATCAAAAAAAGGCCATTCAGGCCCTGCTGGTGTGGCTCAGTGGTTGGGCGTCGACCCATGCACCAAGAGGTCGCAGGTTTGATTCCCGGTCGGGGCACATGCCCAGGTTGTGGGCCGGTCCCCAGTGGGGGGCATGCAGAGGCAGGAGGCGGCCAGTTGATGTTCTCTCTCATCGATGTTTCTATCTCTCTCCCTCTTCCTTACTCTCTCTCTCTCTAAAAAAAAAAAAAAAAAAAAAAAGGGCCATTCAGTTTCTATGCTTGGCTCTCTGCTTACTTTCAACAGCCCCTAAGACTGCAGTTTTAACTTTCTGCAGGTGACTAAAATTTTTAATTTTCTCATTTCCTGCTCTATGTTCCAAGTACCCGTGTTTGTTCACAGTTCCTACCACAGTGTCATTTCCTTTGTTTCTTCAAAAAATATTTATCGAGTAACCATTCTGTGTTAGGCATTATGTTGGCCACTAGGAACATAATGAACTTTCTTTTCACCAAGCTTACATTCTAGCTGGGGTAGGTGGTAGACTCTAAACATTGGTTGATCTGTCTGGTGGTAGAAGAGGTAGCTAGGGCCAGTTCACACAGGACCCTGTAGACCACTGGGGACTTTGGATTTTACTCTGCATGAGAGGCAAAAGGCATTGGAAGAGTTTAAAACAGAGGAAGAACACGATACGTTAATTTTGTAAACCCTTAGAGCAGAGTGTGACACAGAGATCGTTATATAAGTGTTCAATTAGAGTCCTTCTATTTAACTTACCTTTGGAAGGAAGGCTGGATGGCTACTGTGTGATTAAATTATGTGGAGGCTTCTCATAGCTCCTGGGAGGAAACCCCAGGCTTCTGCTCTGACACATTTTGTTACATTTTAAGTTTTATAATGAGTAGCTGCTAGGTGGACTTAACTGTTGCTTACACATTTATGTCTGTTCTTATGTTTTTGGGTATCTACCTTAAAGCATGAACCATTTAAAAACCAATTTAGCACCTGGTTGGTGTGGCTCCTTGGATTGAGTGTCATCCCATGGACTGAGAGGTCCTGGTTCGATTCCCAGTCAGAGCACATGCCCGGGTTGCAGGCTCGATCCCCAGTAGGGGGCGTGCAGGAGATGCAAGAGGCAGCCAATCGATGTTTCTCTCACATTGATGTTTTTCTCTCTCTCTCAAAAAAAAAAAAAATCAATAAAGACATATTTTAAGCCCTGACTGGTTTGGCTTAGTGGTTAGAGCGTGGGCCCATGGACTAGTGAGTCTCGGGTTCAATACCTTGGTTGCGGTTCGTCCCTGGGGTCGTGAGGGAGACAACCAGTTGATGTGTCCCTCTTACGTTGATGTTTCTCTCTCTCTTCCTCCCTCCCACTCTATCTGATGATAAATAGAAAAAAATGTCCTTGGGTGAGGATTGAAAAAAAATAATTTTTTTTAAACCAATTTTGGCAAATGGGGATTTTTTTGGAAAAAAAGTGAACATGAAGGTGTAAGATCTAAAAATCATGCCATAGAAAGAATGGTTGACAGTCTCATGGGTGGTTAATCTGTAGAAGTTAGGGTTGAGGAAGAGGACATGACAGATCTTTGTCAAATTATGGAAGGGCCATCTCCTGGACAAAGGATAGACTTTTGGGGAAGGGGTGGTCTGGGACTAGTGATTGGAACAGTTTTCTGTTAAATATAAGGCAGAAGCTATTCATCTATGGAGTGCAATGCCTAATGAAAGAGTGATCTTCTGATAACAAATATTAAAGCAAAGGTGGGACTGCCATGTGTTAGAGCTGTTAAATGGAGACTGAAGTAAGATTTCTTACCAATTTAATTTTTACTTTACAGAGATAGTTTTCTGGAAGAAACATATGTTGATGCACACATAAAACAGCTGAAGGCTGTCAAATTGTCAGGCATTCAGTGTCATGTAGAGCATTATTCATTGTAATCATTGTGAAACTGAAAACTCCCTTTCTTTTTCAGGGATATCATGATAACACATTTTGAGCCTTCCATCTCCTTTGAGGGCCTTTGCAATGAGGTTCGAGACATGTGTTCTTTTGACAATGAACAGCTTTTCACCATGAAATGGATCGATGAAGAAGGTGAGTGGTAAAGAGCGTAAGTGTAAGCATCTGATTTAAGATATTATTCTTTCATTTGTTTTAAAAATATAATAAAAGTCCTAATTAATTTGGGGACCTTGGAATACAAAAGAAGCAGCATCTACATAGGCCTGAAGTCTCTGTGATGTTTGAACTAAACTGTAGCAAAGAGTAAAAGTTTTTGAAGCAGAGGAGGTGAGGGGAAAACCATTTACAATGAAGAATAAGATATAAAAAGGCATAGAGGTATGAAGAACGTGATATGTGGGGAAGAGCAGTGATTCACTAAATCTAAAGTGTGGGAAGTGGTGAGGTGTGAATTTGAGCTAGATCCTTGCTACTCAAAGTGTGGTCTGTGGAACTTACTAGAAAAGGAATCTCAGGCCCTATTACAGACCAGTGACTCAGAATCTTTATTTTAACCAGATCTACAGATGAGTTGCATGAATATTAAAGATTGAGAAGCCTGGATCCCTGAAGGCTTTGCAAGCCACATTAGATTTTATTTTACATAATGGAATGTCACTGAAGTGTAGTTAAAAGATACCCTAAATATACTAGTTTGTATAATGGTTTTCTATTAATTATAATATCAATGGAATTTCATTTTAAGGTTGTCAATATTTAGGTCACTATTTCGGGCCATTTCTTTGTTCCCTGATGTGAAGAGCCCTGGAAAGGTATTATCCTAGCTCCAAGCTGTAGTTAAGTTCAAATCCATTTTCTTTTTTTTTTTAATCCTCATCCAAGGATATTTTTCTGTTTATCTTCAGATAGAGTGGGAGAGAGGGAAAGAGAGAGAAACATCAACTGGTTGCCTCCCGCATGACCCCAACCGGGGCCGGGGACAAACTGCAACCGAGGTACATGCACTTGACTGGAATTGGTTTGAACCAGCGAGTCATTGCATTGGTCCGTGGACCGACGTCTCTAACTACTGAGCCAAACCAGCCGGAGCCATTTTCATTTTTTAAAGATATTTTTTAAGTTTCTCTGATGTAATCTATGTTCACTGTTTGGGAGAAAAAAACTACTACAGATGTTTATGAAATTTAAACATCTTTGTCCTTTTGCTTCTCTCCTCCCTCATCAATCTCAGTCCTAAAAAAGGAAACCACTGATAACAGTTTACTACATATCCTTCTAGATATTTTCAACACATATACAAATATGCTTATTTCTTTGCATTATTGATAAGTACACCATTTTAAACAAAAATTATATACAAACCATTAAGCAATATTTTACTTTTACATTGTGTATTGGACATTTTTTGATTTCATTGTGCATCAGTTTACATCATTACCTTTTTTAACACTGCATAGTATTCCATAGTATAGCTATTTCATGATTTAATTATTAGTCCCTTATTGATGGATATTTGGACTATTTGCACTATTATGAGCAGTATATAATGAACATTTTTATATGCAATTATGTGCTATCATATGGGACGCTCTGTAGCAAATTTGCAGAATATACTCATCATTAATTTCATAGCTAATGACAATTTGCCGTCAAAAAGAGTTAAACCAATTTATGCCATAACTACATTGAATGACAGCATCCCTTTACTATTGCCCTCAGCATCCTCAGGTATTATGAGTCCTTGACATTTTTTGAAATCTAATAAGTGAAATACTAACTTGGTATTTTAAATTTTGTATTATTTAAGAGTAAAACTGAATACCTTTATCTTTTCAACTACTTTTTGACTTATTCTATCACAAGGTTAGTTTAAATACTGTTAATTATAAATGGTGTGGATATCTTATAGTATGTCTTCAGCCTGAAAATGAGACTATATAATTTAGCATAGTGCATAGAATATAGTTAGCATCCATAAACTGAATCTTACCATGAACCAATGTTATTTTCATTTTAATCCTGTTCTTATCATTTCATGCTATTTTTTTTTTTTGCCATTTAAAGGTTTTTCAATCAGTGATTTTCAAATTGTAGTGCACATAGGAATCACTAGATAATTATTTTATTTAAAAAATTGATTTAGAGACAATCCATTACGTATCTTATAATACCCTTATACTTTGTATTAGCTTTGCCTAGAGAGTTCTGTTCCTGGATTTTTGCATGGCTTTCTGTCGTTCAGGTCTTAACTCAAATGTCATGTCCTCCAAGAAGCCTTTTACCCCTATTTACTTTGCAACTTATTTGGTGTGGTAGAATGCAAGCTTCATGAAGACAGAGATCATATATTTCACTGTGGAACTCCAGTGCCTAGAGCAGTACTCAGTAATAGTATGCACACAAAAAATTGTGAATTGTATGAAAGGTTAATATCAAGCCTTTCCAAAGTGTAATGTTATGTCTATTATTAGAGATTTAAGCATTGGGAGTTGTGGTGTATTCTGTTTTTTTTTTGTTAACAATAGCATATTTTAATTCACAGATTCACATAGTAAATTAAATTAATTATCTGATGAAATAGTCTTATCCTTTTATAATACAGTTCATAGTTTTTCTCTCTAAATAGCTATTAACAAATGGCCAAGAGACGTATGAAAAAATGCTGAATGTCACTAATCATCAGAGAGATGCAAATTAAAACAACTATGAGGTATCACCTCACCCCTGTCAGAATGGCCGCCATCAACAAAGCATCGAACAAGTGTTGATGAGGGTGTGGAGAAAAGGGGACTCTAGTACACTGCTGGTGGGAATGCGGACTAGTGCAGCCACTGTGGAAAACACTATGGTGTTTCCTCAAAAAATTAAAAATTGATCTGCCATTTGACCCAGTGATCCCACTTCTAGGAATATACCCTAAGAAGCCTGAAACACCAATCTGAAAGAATATATGTACCCCTGTGTTTATAGCAGCACTATTTACAATAGCTAAGATCTGGAAACAACCCAAGTGTCCATCAGTAGACGAGTGGATAAAAAAGCTGTGGTACATATACACAATGGAATACTATGCAGCTCTAAGAAAGAAAGATCTCTTATCCTTTGAGACGACATGGAGGGACCTAGAAAGTATTATCCTAAGCGAAACAAGCCAAGCAGAGAAAGACAAATATCATATGATCTCACTTATTTGTGGAATATAATGAACATAAGAGTCTGAAGAACAGGGTAGTCCCAGAGACGTGGAAGTAGGGTACAGACTGACAAACCTCAGAAGAGGGGGTGTTGGGGGGGAAGAGATAAACCACAGGTCTTATATGCATGTATGCATAACCAATGGACATAGACAACAAAACTGGGGATAGGGCGGGGGAATGGGGAGGAGGGTGTCAATGGGGCAAAAAGGAGAAACATCTGTAACAAAAACAAATTAATAAAAAAATAATTTAAATAAGTAAATAAATAAATAACTGTTAAGTAGCCTAATTTTCTAGGGGAAAACAAAACTGTCCTTTGCCTCATTCAAATAAAAGGTTAAACTTGCCATTAAGGTCTGTTGCTTCCCTTCTTACCCTGGTTAATTCTGATACCAGTCTTTTCTTGATTTTAGGCATACAGAGAGCCAGTAGCAATTATTTTTAAGTTCCTTGCAATTATTTTTTAGTTGTAATTTTGTCACCTTTGTTTTTAGCCACATAGGCATTGGGACATACTTATCTGGAGAAAAAATTTTCTCTAGGATCAGTGGAAGACAGAACTGTAATTTTATTTCTCTGATTTATGAGAAACACTGTTCTAGAAGCAAAACTTTTAATTGTGAGATTTTGTATTAGAGCATATAAAGATCATATGCTTACTTCATTCCTTTAAACAGATTTATGGCAACCGCCCTTTTTCCTTGTGTTCAAAACCAGTTTTACTGATTTGTTTTGATGTACATGTGGAAAAACTGGTTTGCTTAATGTAACTAAAGATTTTAGAATGAATAGTAATTTTGTAACAACCATACTGCCCTTTCTCATTTGCTGTGAGAGTGTGAGGCAGAGAATGGTAAATGTGACTTTTTAGTTCATCATATTTTAATTGTGGCCATTTTTCCTTAAGGATATACTTTTTATATTTACAACCTAATAGTATTTTCTAAATTTCCAATTTATTCAGGGTTTGAATACCTGGTTTAAATTTCACCGTGTTTCTTTTCTGTCCTTTCTCTTCTACTAGAAAGTAGCCTTTGGATATTAAAGTTTTTATTAAGGATATTGCATGCTTTTTACAAAATCATTGATTTGTATGAAGGAAAAAAATTTCTCTAGGAATCCTCAGATCCCCAGAAAGAAGTAGCTCTTATAAAATTGATGATGTATTTTTCTGTGAATATACAGTTAGAAGGGACATGGTAACAGTTTTTTGTCTTTCTTACAAATAGACTGATATTGTACAAACTGTTCTTTAACCTGCTTTTTCACTTAAAGTCTTGTGGATATTTTTTCATATTATTCCTCTTAAAATGTTGTGTGGTATTATTATAACATGGTTGTACCCTAATTTATTTAACCAATTCCCCCCCCCCCTTTTTTTTTGCATTTATCTTCCGAAAGAGCAGGAGGGAGAGAGGGAGAAACATCGATGTGAGAGAGATACATCGAGTGGTTGCCACCCACACGACCCCAACTGGGGCCAGGGACAAACTGCAACCGAGGTACGTGCCTGTAGCGGGAACTGAACCCAGAACTCTCTGGTCCGTGGGCCAACGCTCTAACCGCTGAGCCAAACCGGCCAGGGCCAATTCCCTTTTTTAAAAAATATTATTTTTATTAATTTGTTTTTGTTACAGATGTTTCTCCTTTTTTAACCAATTCCCTCCTTTTGATGGATATTTGAATTGTTTGTAATTTAACTATCAGAAATATTGGTGTAGAGTATATCTTTGTGCATATATTTCTGGGGCACCTATACTGTATTATCTGTATGGTAAATTCCCTGAAATGGAATGTGTCCTTGATGATAGGTAGTACTAAACTGACCTCCAAAGGTGCTGTACCTTTGTTATACTTTCACCATGTAAAAGACTATGTGAGGAAAAAAGTTGAAAATGATTTGCAGACAGTGGGAGAGGGTATATTTGGATATAGCTCTTTAAATTAATGTCCTCTTGGTTTTGATAAGTTAGATTCGTGGAAATTTAAAATGAATATAAGCATTCTTTGGCATAAAGAGTATGGGGTTTTTCTGAGGAAACTGAGTGCCAAGATGTAACAAAACCATACTTAGGATAGTAAGGAACATACTTCTTTTATGTGATATTTTCCAAACATCTTTAGTCTGGTGTAATTTTAATTGCGGTATTAAGAACTAAAATAGCAAATTATTCTTCATACTTTATCACGACACACTATATGCTAATAACTGTGGTAATCATGTCAGTGAGGGGAAAACTTTTTGACTGAATGTCTAGTCATTGTTATTTCAGTTACTTTGATAGCAGTACTATAGCTGCAGACCTGAAAATTTAAAAATAAAAATCAACATCAATTAGGAAAACATCAAAGTACCCTTGAGCAGATCTCATTTTGTAACTCTTATTTTCCTCCTGCTTCCTTTAACATTTCTTGTAGTGGAGGCTTGCTGGTGATGAATTCTTTCAGCTTTTCATGTCTTTATTTCATTGTTCTTTTTAAATGCCTTTATTGGGTGGTGGGCATACAATGCAACACACAGATGATGCATCATAAAATTGTACACTTGAAACCTATATAATTTTATTAACCAGTGTCACCCCATTGGTTAATATATTTAATTTTTTAATGGTTTTATTGAGGTATAATCGACATACAACACACTATATGTTTAAAGGTGTACAATTTGATGAGCTTTAACAACCAGGAAATCATCACCACAAGCAAGATATGGAACATATTTGTTATCCCCAAACTTTTCCTTGTGTTTTGCAGTTCCTCACTCCTGCCCCTCCATCCCAGGCAACGACTGATCTGCTTTCTATGGCTAGAGATTAGTTTGCATTTTCTAGAGTTTTGTAGGAATGAAATCTTACAGCATATACTCTTTGGGGGTAAGGGGGTGTCTGACTTCTTTCACCCAGCATAATTGTTGATATTAGTTTACTTCTTTAACTGCTGAGTAGCATTTCATCATGTGGATGTACCACAATTTGTTTATCCATTCATCTGTTGATGGGCATTGAGGTTGTTTTCAGTTTTTGGCTAGTACAAATAAAAGTGCTTTGGCAATCATTTACAAGTTTTTGTATGAATATCTGTTATATGGTAGGTATATATATGCTTGTTTTTTATATAATAGGAAAAGAAAAATTTGAAAAAGATGAGATGAGGTACTGTACCACAGGCACATTCTCAGGCAGATAGTTTTTAGAAAGGAGTTTATATGAATGTGAAGGATCTGAAAATTGATACCTTTTTAAAACTGTCTATGTCTGGTAGTCCCTAGAAAGTCTTCCTGCACTTCAGGCATAGAGCACCCCATGCAGAAGACAGCTGGCTTAGAGAAGTCCCCCAGCACTTCCCTTAGTTCTGGCCTCTGCCCATCTTCTGTGCTCTAGACATTCTGCCCAGTAATTTCTGGCTGCTACCATTTATACACCAGGCTATGTAGATGCCTGAGAGTCAAAAGGATCAGTCGAAGGCCCACCAGGGAGAAACCCCAGGCAGTAGTGGGATGGGGCTGGGTTGAGAGGTGAGGCAAGAAAAGCTGTAGGAGCCTGATAGGGCACGAGGGGTCCCAGAGTACAGCTTGTGCTCTGGTTTTTTGGGAAGGTCTGTCCTTTTTGGCATCCCCATCTCCAATTGCATTGTATTCCTTCCCAAACTATTCTCTCTCTCATCCCATCATCCCCAGGCAACCACTGATCTGCTTTCTGTCACTGTTCCATTTGTATAAATGACAAAGTATAGTGTCTTGTGCGCTTTTAAATTCATATACATGCCATTATTCAGTACATAATTCTGGAACTCTCATTTTTTTCACTGGGCATTACCTCTTAAGTTTGATTCATGTGGAAGGAGAACTAGTATACTCCTTTTTAAATTTTATTTATTTATTTATTTATTTATTTATTTATTTTTATTTTAGAAGGAGAGGAAGGGAGAGGGAGAGAGAAATAGAAACATCAATGAGAGAGAAACATGGATCGGCAGCCTCCTGCACACCCCCTACTAAGGATCTAGCCCACAACCCGGGCGTGTGCCCTGGCCAGGAATTGAACTAGTGACTTCTTGGTGCATGGAATGACGTTCAATCACGGAGCCACACTGGCCGCGCTAGTATAGTCCCTTTAAAAAAATTTTTTTTTATATTGTGGTAAAATATACATAACATAAAATTTACCATTTTAACCTTTTTTAAGTATACAAATCAGTGTCTTTAAGCACATTAACATTGTTATGCAACCATCCCACTACCTATTTCCAGAACTTTTTCATCGTCCAAAGAAAACTGTACCCATTAAACAATAATTCCTCATCCCTTCTCTTCTAGCTCCTGGTTATCTCTCTTCTATGTATTATCTCTGAATTTCTCTATGAATTTGTCTCTAGGTCATCTTTGATTTTGAAAGGTAATTTTCCCGAGTAAATAATTTTAGGTTGACTGTTGTTTTTCATTCAGTACTGTGTCTTCTAACTTGCATTGTTTCTGATGCAAAGTCTGCTGTCAGCATTATCTTTGTCCTTCTGAATGTAATGTGCCTTTTTAGCTGCTTTTAAGATGTTTCTCTTTATCACTGGTTTTAAGCAATTTGATCATGCTGGACCTTAAATTTTCTTCAGGTTTCTTGTCTTGATATTTGTTGAGCTTTTTGGATGCATAGGTTTATACCTTTTATTAAATTTGGAAAAATTTTAGCCATCATCTCTTCAAAAAATTTGTTTCTGTCACCACACCTCTCTCCTTTATAGACTCCAGTTATGTGTATGTTTGGCCTCTTGAAGCTATCATAAAGCTCAGTAATGCTCTGTTCATTTTTTTAGTCTTTTTCTCTACATTTTATTTTGGATAATTTTATTGTTGTGAATTCAAGTTTACTAATCTTTTCCTCTGCAATGTCTAGTCTGCATTAATCCTATCTGGTATATTTTTCACTTCAGACATTATAATTTTTCTAGATGTTCAGTTTGAGTATTTTTAAATATCTCCCATGTTTACTTAACATGCTCAGTACCTCTAGCTTCTTGAACATATTGGATATAATTATAACTCTTTTAATCTACAAATTCTTTGTTCTGTGTCAGTTTGGGGACAAATTTCAATTGATTGATTTTTCTCCTGTTATGGGTCATTTTCCTGCTTCTTCACATGGCTGGTTATATTTTATTAGATTCTGGACATTGTGACTTTTGCCTATTGGATGTTGAATATATTTGCATTCTTATAAATATTTTTTAGCTTTGTTCTGGGATGCATTTAAATTACTTGGGAACAGTTAATTCTTTGTTGCTTGACTTCCAATATCTTTTTTTTTTCTTTTATCCTCACTTGAGGACATTTTTCCATTTTTGTTCAGATAGAGTGGGAGGGAGAGAGAGGAGGAGAGAGAGATAAACATTGACGTGAAAGGGACACATCGAGTGGCTGCCTCCCACACGACCCCAACCAGGGCCGGGGACAAATTGCAACCGAGGTATGTGCCCTTGACCGGAATCGAACCCGCGACTCATTGGTCCGTGGGCCGATGCTCTAACCGCTGAGCCATACCGGCCAGGGCGACTTCCAATATCTTGAACCATTTTTAAATTTATTTTGTCTAGTTTTTGTTGTTTTAGGTGGAGGGTTAAATCCAGTTCCTATTACTCCATCTTCTCCAGAAGTAGAAGTTGAGGATGGGCAGCTTGATAGGATAGCATGTGCTTCTATAACCACTGATTTCCACCTCCCAGAAAAAGGAAGTAAGAAGCCAAAAATTCATTTCTGTTGTGATGCGGCCCAGTGTTGAAGAGATTACCAACTTAACATCATAGCATTCTTGGAAAGTTTTTACAAATCTATATTTTAAGTAATGGAACCCTTCAGAGTAGAGAGTGCAATGACTTTTGCAAATGATATATAGTGTTCTGAACCCAGAGGCAGTGGGAAGGTCCTGGTAGAGCTAGACAGTGAGTCTGTAAATCTGTGCCAGACTCAAACATCAGGGAGAGGAGTGAGGTGATGCCAAATTTGGTTTTAGGCTATCTTGATTCTTTTAAATGTGCGGCACTGAATTCAATCCTATGTTGAAATAGCTAGTGCGTGTGTTATATATGCATCAGGTTATATAATAAATAATTGGATCTTGTATATTTACCAAATACTTTGAGGTCCAATGCTCTGATTTGCTTGTTTTTACAGGTGAGAAGAAAATGTAGATATACTGAAAAAAAGACCAGTTCTGCTGGTTAATATACAGATTTCATTATCTTGGAATTTGTTTAACTGAGCAGATCTCACTCTGGGTGTATGCTTGTTTCAGGATGTGAATTCAGATTTTAGTAATAGAGTGGGCTTTACGAAATAGCATTTCCTTTCATCTTTGCTTCATGATGACTCCCTGTGGAATATTTTACTTCTGAGTAATGTGTCCTGCTTTATCAGGCATTAAACAGTTGGCCCCAAAAGGTAATACTTGAACCAAAGACATTCAGTCCAATAAAAACAAAATAGATTTGAATATACATAAGGTCAGCTGTTAACTCTTATTTCATACTTCCTTGTAGTTATTCAAAAGTATCAGTCTCTTGCCCTGGCCGGTTTGGCTTAGCGGTAAGAGCGTTGGCCTGTGGTCCAGAGAGACCCTGGTTCAGTTCCTGCTAAGGGCACGTACCTCGGTTGCAATTTGTCCCTGGCCCTGGTTGGTCGTGCGGGAGGCAGCCACTCGATGTGTCCCTTTCACGTCAAGTTTCTCTCTCTCTCTCTCTCTTCCTCTCCGCCCCCCCCCCCCACTCTGTCTGAACAAAAAATGGAAAAATGTCCTGGGGTGAGGATTAAAAAAAAAAAAGTATCAGTCTCTAGGTGCATATTGAAAGCAGGTACTTGACCTGGCCTAGGTTTCAGCCAACAGCAAGTAGATACTGGTCTGGCAAAAAGACAATGTCTAGCAAAAAGGAAAAATTGATATTTTAAATATGGTTTTAATGTACCTAAAACAATAGTTAATTCCATTTATGGCTTTTGATCAAAGTACAATAATAAAAGCTACACCTATAATGGCTCAAACATACTATGAGTCATTTTAAATACATCATCTTTAGATTTCCCATCATACCTGCAATATAGGTAATAGCCCTCTTTTTTCTTTAATATTTTTCTTTATTGATTTTATTTATTTATGAAATGCTCATGTTATTTTGTTTTTCTTTATTGATTTTTGGAGAGAGAGGAAGGGAGAGGGAGAGAGACAGAAACATTGATGAGAGAGAACATTGATCAGCCGCCTCCTGCATGCCCCCCCACTGGGGATTGGGCCCACGACCTGGGCATGTGCCCTGACCAGGAATCAAACTGGCAACCTCTTGGAGCATGGGTCGACGCTCAACCACTGAGCCACACCCACTGGACAATAGCCCTCTTTTTACATAGGAGAAAATTGAGGCTCAAAGAAGTGATTTTGCTTCAAAGAGACAGGATCTGGAGCCTGGGAGAAAGCCTGGGTACAAAGTACTGCGGGACACCTCTTTGAGAGATTTTTGATGCTTCTTGAGTGGGAGAGAGATTTTTGAGAGGGAGACTCAAACATGCCTTTGCTTGAGAAGAGCTAGTGCAAGGAAAGCCAAAATAAAAATAGAACTAAGGAAAACTAATGGGATAATACCCAGAGAGGATAGAAAGAAGTAGGGATTCAGTGGCCAAGTTAGAGAACAGAACAAACACTCATTTATTTGAGATAGCAGGACAGGAGTTGACTTTATTTTTCTCTCTCAAGTACTAGACCAAGTTCCTGCTGAAAGTGATTGAGGTTTGGACAGGGTTGGCAGCATCTAGTGTGTGGTGACATTTAGTGAAACCACAGGAATGAGCAAAAGAATGACAGTGTTGAGGACCCAGCTCAGGCCCCAACTATGTTCAAAATGACTTTTTCATCAAGGAATGCCATTCTATGGGAGATGTGTCATCTTATTGATTGCCAGGGATGACTCAGTTTTTTGGCTGGTTGACTAACGGAGGTGTTTCTTCCTTTCGCTCTCTGTGTGTAAGATTACTAAAACTATACATTTACATTCAAAAGCTCAAATAGGACCTCTTCAGTCCAGAGTACTTTATTAGCCACGCTTCCTTTCTGTGAGTCTTTTGAGCAGGCTCTCAGGTGAAGGGAGAATTTGACAAAATGATTACATGGAGACCTTTAACAGACCATATTGTGGCAATGGAACTACTTTCACTTCCCTTTTTAAAGAAACAAGTGACCGAAAGCTTGTCCCTGGCCATTAGTCATATTGTAGTGATAATCTAAAATGTGGTCTGGTAGATTCTGCATTTTGAATATGTACACTATTGATAATCAAATGGTTTTATGTGTATAAAATTTGGTATCTATGAATCTCGTAATATTTTGTAGAAACAGAACTGGAAGTAATACTACCTACTTCAGAGAATAGGATTGTCTAAATAAATACGTAAAGATTTGTCCTTGTCATGTATTTCTCTATGTATATATGTAATGTTTCCTCAAGATTTTATGTAACCGAAATTGTTTACTCAATCACATTTAGAGGATTTAAAAAGTGAGCTTTACTTTACTTTTTATATTTTGTAGGAGACCCATGTACAGTATCATCTCAGTTGGAGTTAGAAGAAGCCTTTAGGCTTTATGAACTAAACAAGGATTCTGAACTCTTGATTCATGGTAAAGGAGTAGTCATTTCTTTTTCTTCTAGAATAATAATTAAGAAAAAAACTATATTCTTGACCAATTTAAAACATAATACTGATGTTATTTTCCTTATCTCTATCCCTCATCACTATATAATTGTCCTTATTCAGTAATTGCTCAATTGCTAGAGAAAACAAAATCAATCCGCTTTTTTAATCTTGGGAAATTTGTTATTTGTGTATGCTTCCTTGGATATTAAAACTCAGTGTTTCACAGCAAAGTTTAGCATACAAGTTAAGAATCGAGAGCCTAGTTGAACCTAAGTCATCCTCTTGTAGTTTGTAAGTTGTGCAATTAATGCTCTCTAAAGGTAAGGTATCTTAAATGTCCTTTCTTTTGTTTAAAGATTAACAGTGAAACTGTTTACATAGTTTTTATAGACGTTAGTGTGTTAAAGGTCAGCAAGCCTGAGAGGTCTAGGTAGTAGTATAGAAGAAGAAACCTAAACTCAGCCACCTGGTACAGTATAGACCTGGGTTGTAAATCTAGGTATTCTGATTCCAGATCTGTGTTCTTTTCATTCTGCCATGCTACCCTTCATGTAGAACTCCCTTAATACACTGCACTTCATTGCAATACATTGGCAGTTTCTTGTTTTGTTTTTTATCCTCACCCAAGGATATTTTTCCATTTTATCTTCAGATAGAGTGGAAGGGGAAGAGAGAGAGGGAGAAACATCAATATGAGAGAAACACATCAATTGGTTGCCTCCCACACGACCCCAGCCAAGGCCAGGGATGAACCGCAACCAAGGTACATGCCCTTGGCCGGAATCAAACCCGTGACTCTGGTCTGCAGACTGACGCTCTAACCACTGGACCAAACCGGCCAGGGCACATTGGCATTTTTTTATGGAACATTTTGGGGAGCTTTAGGAGATTTAGGGAACTCTTTAAAACTTGAAACAGATATAAATCTCCTCTAGGTATATCATTTCAATACCTTGTTGTAATTCCCTTATACTTTTCTATACAGTGTGTTTTCAAAAAATAGTAGTTGGACTTTTTATCTACCTAAGGGACTACATAGTGACTCCCAGGGGATCCATAATCTAATTTGTGGAGATCTTTAGCAGAATTTTAGAAGTCTTCCATTTTGAGGGTCATCTCTTTTTAGAATAAAACTACAATGAATGTTTAAAGAAATGATTGATCAATAGTATTAAACAGTTTAAGTTTTATTTTCATACTGTTTCACAGATTTATTTTCAGACGTTAGTTTATATTTTAAGTTTTAAAAATATATAAGGAACTGTACTTCCTTCCCATGCTCTGTGCTCTTCATTAAACCTGTTCTTTTGAACATCACAGACCACACATAGTTGATTAAATGTACATAAATGTACTATTTATTTATTATGATCCAAATTAGCTTATTTAAAACTATATAGTTCCTAAGATAAAAATTTACATTTTTGGATTTGGGTACTATTCCTGGTATTAATTTATTCCTCAGTTTAGTATACATCTTTTAAAAATTGTAATGGTTTATGTTCACATTTGTATACATTTTTGTAATTTAATTTTAATTGTTCATTGTAGTAAACATGTCACTACAACAAAGATTTAAGGAAATAGTAGTTAATGATTTCTCTAAGGACAAAAATAATCAATTAATGACGTAACAGAGACTGGAATGAGTAATTTGAGTTTTTAATGTGTTATTTATGGATGGTCACTTTCATTAAAACTGTTTTTAGATACCCTTGGTAAAGTGGGCCTCTTTAAACAAATAATACTGACCATATGCTAAGTTTCTTGTGTCAGGAGAGGGTCAGGTTGAAATATGGGTCTTTTTTCTTTTTATATATGAATTTAGACTTCTGTATAATTTACATGTTTTAAATATGCTGTATTAATTTTAGTTTATTTTCTTTCAGTATTTCCTTGTGTACCAGAACGTCCTGGAATGCCCTGTCCAGGAGAAGATAGTGAGTGTTTATACACTTCATACCACTGAATAAAGTTATTTATGATCCAGTGGCACAAGGGAAAGGAAATCAGAAATATAACTTTTAATTCATTTAGTTTCTTTTCCATTCTTTAGTCTAATTTAGGCAGCTGCCTAAACTCTACTTTGCCAGATCAAAATAAGGCAATTCTTAGGTATAACTTACTGACATAATTATCTACTATGCATTTGAAAGGAAAATTAATTTAAGTCATATTTCTTCTGGGTTTTTAATTTGGGAAATTTTCAAACCTATGGAGAAGTTGAAACATCGAAAACAAAGATACCCATATATCCTTTGCCTAGATTCACCAATTTTTAACATTTTCTGTGTTTGCTTTATCTCACATATGCATATATGTATATACATAAGAAACACACTTGTTTTTTTTATTTATTTATTTTTTTTGCTATACCATTTGAAAGTAACTTGTATTATACTTCACCTCTAAACACTTCGGCATTCATTCTTAGGAATTGTTACAGGATTTTCCTTTGAATGTCTAAGCTAGTGGTTACCATTAATGAATGAATTGAAAGAGTCAGAGAGTGCCTGGACAGTGTGGTTCAGTGGACTGAGCATCATCCCATGGACTGAGAGGTCCTGGTTCGATTCCCGGTCAAGGCACATGCCCCGGTTTTGGGCTCTATGCCCAGTAGAGGATGTGCAGGAGGCAGCCGATCAATGTTTCTCTATCTCTCTGTCCCTTCCTCTCTCTTTAAAAAACAAAATCAGTAAAAACATATTTTAAAAAGGAAAGAGAGTCAAAGAGCTATTTGGCCTGATGTAATTTAAATATGCAAACTTATGTATGATCATAATTTATTGCTTTTGATATATGGTATAATTTACCAGTTGTGGCTATTAGGCAACTCATTTTCACTTGTGGTTTCTGCACATATCTATGACTTTAGAAGAAATTGTAGTAAATGTTTTCTTTTGAATTAAGTGAAGTACTGACTTTTTAAAAAATTATTATTATTATTATTTTTTTTTTATCCTCACCCGAGGACACTTTTTCATTTTTTGTTCAGATAGAGTGGGAGGGAGAGAGAGGAAGAGAGAGAGAGAGAGAGAAACATCGACGTGAAAGGGACATATCGAGTGGCTGCCTCCTGCACGACCAACCAGGGCCGGGGACAAACTGCAACCGAGGTACATGCCCTTAGTGGGAACCGAACCCGGGTCTCTCTGGACCGCAGTCCAACGCTCTAACCGCTGAGCCAAACCGGCCAGGACTAAAAAAAATTATTTTTTTATTGATTTTTTTGAGAGAGAGGAAGTGAGGGAGGGAGAGAGAGACTGACAGAGAGAGGCACTGATGTGAGAGAGAAACATTGATCTGTTGCCTCCCACACGCCAACCTGAAATCTGGGTATGTGCCCTGACCAGGAATCAAACCCTCCATCTTTTGGTGTAGGACGACACTCCAACGAACTGAGCCACACCCGCCAGGGCAGTAGTTCTAACTTTTAACTCTTTGACTCTCCATGCAACTTGGTAAAAATGAAAAATTAAAGAACTATGGGTATTTGTATACAGAGTTGAATGGGGGCCGTATACTATATAGGAAAGTGAAGAAATATAAGGAACAGGTAGAACTCTGAAGCAGTAGTGAAAAATTTAGGTTTGGATTCACCAAGGCATATTTCTCTGGACTTCCATTGGCAGATGGATTAAAGCCAGTATAGGCTGCCTTCACAGAGCTGTTGGAAAAGCAACTGTTCTGTCTTTGGCCAAGCCTGAGGTTTGAAAGACTTGCCATTGTAGCAGATCTTGGCTCAGAGTCCCATCTGCAAATCTGTTATGGGTCTATAGCACACAGATAAAATATTACTTCCTAACTTTTCCACTATATTTCATGCTTACTTTCCCACTTTAAAATTTGCTGGTGGAGATTTTGACGCCACTCCTTCCACAGTATAGTAAATATTAATAAAATAGAGCATGGGGGAAAATTGATAACCATTATTGTGGTCTCTTGGCTCTTTTAATTCCTGGCCAACATTAACATGTTTCAATTTAAGATATATCAAGTTGTAGTTCATGAAAGCTTCAGAAATAGAATGTACTTTTAGGTTAAGATATTGTTAACAGGAACTTTCTGCTTTGGTTACTTCTAACAGAATAAATAAAAATAAGACATCATATTTAAGGTTCTGGGTTATACTATCTCAAAATTTCTAATTCAGAGCACTTCAACTGGTCTTTTCTATCTTTATTTTATTTATTTTTAAATCCTCACCTGAGGATATTTTTCTATTTATCTTCAGATAGCATGGGAGGGAGGGCGACAGAAAGAAACATCGATGTGAGAGGGACACATCAACTGGTTGCCTCCCACACGACCCCAACCAGAGCCAGGGATGAACCGCAACTGAGGTAGTGCCCTGACCGAAATTGAACCCACAACTCATTGGTCCACAGGCCGACGCTCTAACCACTGAGCCAAACGGGCCAGGGCTCTGTCTTAATTTTAAATCCAGTGTCACTTTTACTTTAAAATGAATTTAGAAACCCAATGGAATCTTTCCACAGGGTTAACTATTATTGTGGAATATTTATTAATGACTGATAGATGATGTATATACATAATAGTGATTGACTTAACCAAAGTTACACAGGTGATCTAGATTTGATTTTGTAGGAGCTCTTAGTTTGTTTAGGAAAAATATTTTTAAAAATATTTTTTATTGATTTTTTTTAGAAAGAGAGGAAGGGAGAGGGAGAGAGAGATAGAAACATTGATGAGAGAGAACATCAACTGGCCGCCTCCTGCATGCCTCCCACTGGCGATCGGGCCCACAACCTGGGCATGTGTCCTGACATCTTGATGCATGGGTTGACGCTCAACTACTGAGCCACACCAGCCAGACTAGGAAAAGTATTAATATAAAAACCATTGGATAAAAGGTTGTTGGGGTAGAGAATATTCTCATGGTTACAAAATGTTCCTTAGATATTTGTAAGAGTACTTAGGAAAAGGAACAGCCCTGACCGGTTTGGCTCAGACCCAAGGGTCACAGGTTGAATTCCCAGTCAAGGTCACACGCATACCTGGGTTTCAGATTCGATCCCTAGACCCAGGTCTGTGCAAGAGGCAGCCAATCAATGTTGACACATCAATGTTTCTCTCTCTCTCTCTCTCTCTCTCTCTCTCTCTCTCCCTCCCTTCCACTCTTATCTAAAAAAATCAATGGAAAAATATCCTCAGGTGAGGATTAACAAAAACAACAACAACAAAAACAAAACAAAAAGGAACGGCAGTGTGGCTCAGTGGTTCAGCATAGACCCATGCACCAAGAGGTTACCGGTTAGAGAACTAGCAATCACTGCCTTTAACAGAGTGAACACCAGTAGTGGGACTCAATGAGCTGACTTTTGTGTATTTCTTGATGTGATGTAATAAGAAATACACATCACCTGTGTATTATTTTTGCCAAAGTATTTACTACTGACTCTAATGAGGCGACAGATAAATCCAGAATGTAGGACTTAAGACAACTGCCTAGACATTTTTTAAAAACTCAACATTATGAAAAACAAACAACATATAAAGTAGAGTGAATGTTTTGTCTGACCAGTGTGGCTCAGTGATTGAGTGTCGGTCCATCCACCAAGAGGTTGCCAGTTCGATTCCCGGTCAGGACACATGCCCAGGATGTGGGCCCAATCCTCAGTGGGAGGCATGCAGGAGGCAGCCAGTTGATGTTCTCTCTCATTGATGTTTCTATCTTTCTCTCCCTCTCCCTTCCTCTCTCTCTAAAATCAATAAAGGAAAAAAAAAAGTAGAGTGAATGTTTTAGCATACATTAAAGAGACAAAAAAGGTAAGCATCCAAATGCAATGCCTGAATCTTGATTAGATCCTCCGGAGAAAAAGAAAGCTATGAATGACACGTTGTGGGCAAATAGAGAAGTTTGCACCTGAACTGTATATTGGATAATATTAAATTAATGTTAATTTTCTAAGACATGGTAATGGTATTGTGCTTAAGTGGAATTAGGGGGAATGTCCTTAATTTAAGGCAATAGGAATTTAAAGGCAAAGTGTTATGTATGATATCTGCAACTTTTTTTTTTTTTTTAATCCTCACCCAAGGACATTTTTGCATTTATCTTCAGGTAGAGCAAAAGGGAGAGAGGGGGGAAGAGAGAGAGAGAAACATCGATGTGAGAGACACATCAACTGGTTGCCACCCTCACAACCCCAACTGGGACCGGGACAATCTATAACTGAGGTACGAGCCCTTAGCAGGAACCGAACCCAGGATTCTCTGGTCCGCGGGTCAGTGCTCTAACCACTGAGCCAAACCGGCCAGGGCGATATCTGCAACTTTTAAGTGATTCAGGACAAGGTGTCTGTGTAAATAGAGAAGAAAGCAAGTGCTCGCTTCCGCAGCACATATACTAAAATAGGAAAGCAAAATGTGGCGAAATAAAATGTTAGTAATTGGCAAACTTTGGTGAAGGATGCAGGTGTTTATTGTTTTATTCTTTCAACTCCTCTATGAACTTAAAAATTTTTCAAAAATCGAAGTTGGAGGAAAATGAAAAAACAGAAAAGCGGTAATAGTTACTGAAACATTTATATTCCATGGGCTTTATTTTCATCTAGTCCTTTGATGAATCCATTTTATTTTTTCACTTTCAGGTTTTTATCAGCATACATTTTTTTCTTCCAATCAATATCATGAAAAAAATCACAGACTTAATTATAATAATAATTTTTATTCACACTTGCTCTTTTTTAACTTTTAATCTCTCTTCAGAATCCATCTACCGCCGAGGTGCACGCCGCTGGAGAAAGCTTTATTGTGCAAATGGCCACACTTTTCAAGCCAAGCGTTTCAACAGGGTAAACCTTAGTTTGTTGAATGTTGATAATTTGAAACATCTATTTTTCCCTCTCTGTTATGAAAGAAAGGTAGTCTTGTTATCCACTTTTAAAGGAGTAAGGTTACCTAACATTCCTAGTATTTGCAGTACACCTGTTTTCTTGAGGTAACTTTTTTTTTCTTTAATCCTCTCCTGAGGATATTTCTTTTATCCTTTTTTAAAAATTTATCTTTATTGTTGAATGTATTATAGATGTTCCCCCTTTTTTCCCTCATTGACCCCCTCCTCCCCACTCCTGCCCTGCTCCTGCCTTCCCACACTATTGTCAGTGTCCATTGGTTATGCATATATGCATAGAAGTTCTTTGGTTTATCTCTTCCCACCCTCCTCCCCCCTTCCCTTTGAGGTTCATCAGTCTATAACAACCAATTTGAATGTCTTAATCCCTTTACCTTTTTTTCCCATCCCCCCAACCGAGGATATTTTTCCATTGATTTTTTTAGATAGAGTGGGAGGAAGGGAGGGAGAGAGAGAGAGAAACATCTATGTGAGACACATGGATTGGTTGCCTCCCACATGACCTTGACTGGGGCTGGGTTTTGAACCCGAAACCGAGGTGTGTGCCTTCTCGACTCTTTGGTCAGTGGGCCAACACTAACCACTGAGCCAAACTGGCCAGGGCTCGAGGTAATTTTTTTTTTAATCTTCACCCAAAGATATTCTCCCATTTATTTTCAGATAGAGTGGGAGGAAGGGAGAGGGCGAGAGAGAGAGAGAAACATCTATGTGAGAGAGACACATCAATTGGTTGCCTCCCACATGACCAGGGCCGGGGACTGAACTGAAACTGAGGCACATGCCCTTGACCAGAATGGAACCCAAGACTCTTTGGTCCACTGGCCGACGCTCTAACAGCTGAGCCAAAACAGCCAGGGTGGCTTGAGGTAATTTTTAATAGCATTTTGTTTTGCTCTTAAAAATGTTCCTGATTTGATGATTATATGGTTACCCTAGCTATAAGAAAGTTGGGTTTTTTAATATAATTCAAGACACCCAGAATATAAGCAAGGTTTATTTTTTAATTGCTTTTATAGAGAGGAAGTGGGAGAGAAAGAGAGGAAAACATTGACGTGAGAGTGAAACATCCATTGGTTGTCTCCTGCACGCCCCCTACCCGGGGTCGAGCCCACAGCCCAGGCATGAGCCCTGACCAGGAATCCAACTGACAACCCTTCAGTGTATGGGACAGTGTCCAACCAACTGAGCCACATGAGCCAGGGCTCACTGTCTCTTTATTTACTTATATTTTTTAATTAAAAAAAATTTTTTTTCTTTATTGATACTAGAAAGAGAGGAAGGGAGAGGGAGAGAGAGATAGAAACATCGATGAGAGAGAACATCGACTGGCCACCTCCTGCATGCCCCCCACTGGGGATTTGGCCCACAACCTGGGTATGTGCTCCGACCGGTATCTGAACTGGCGACCTCTTGGTGCATGGGTCGATGCTCAACCACTGAGCCACACTGGCCGCGCTCACTGTCTCTTTAAAATAAGCTCTCTTTTCTGTTTATTTTTCCCTGACCATCATAGCTTTGGAAAAGTTATGTATGATGAAGAGAATTGATTAGAGAAGAAAGCCACTTATTTTCACTATTTTATGAGCAAATTGTTGGTGAATAATTATGACCCTTTTGTTGTTGTTACTAAATTCTGTTGAATTACTCTTCCCAGCGTGCCCACTGTGCCATCTGTACTGACCGAATATGGGGACTTGGACGCCAGGGATATAAGTGTATCAACTGCAAACTCCTGGTTCATAAGAAGTGCCACAAACTTGTCACAATCGAATGTGGGCGACATTCTTTGCCACCGGTAAGATATGGTTGTCTATTTTTAATAGAGCATTTTTGATAACACTACTAGAACAGAGGACTAAATGGGGCGGGGGTGTTAAGGAATCACAACTCAATAGTGTTGTTATAGAATGTGGATAGGAATACTGTATAATCCAGCTCACATATTGTGAATTTGGAAATTGTCATTACAAATTTGTCTGTAGGATATAGTTAACTTTTCTTTTCAGCTTGATACAAAATCTTCTGGTCTAAATTAGGAAGATGTAGATAGAACCATTTAAGTGATTTTTTTCTCTTCTTTAAGCTAAACTCATTCATTTATAGCTCCAATTATTTTAACATTGACACTAAGCACAGATCAGGTAAGAACAATCAGAGTCTTCTTGTTTGCTATTTAAAGTGTCATATTAACTGGGGAATGTTTGCATTTAACATTTTTATTTTTCACTTTCTGTTTTAAATATGTAATAAAAACATGTTCAATTATAGAAAAAATAGAGAACATAGATGCATAAAGAAAAATTAAATAAAAAGTCCCTATTATATCTACCATCTAAAGATAATTGTCATTTGTATATATCTTTTCAGAACTTCTTCTGTGCAGATTTATATGCATAAACATTAAAATTTTTTCCATGTAGAAAAAATTTAAACATATATATATATATATATTTTTTATCCTCACCTGAGGACATTTTTTCATTTTTTGTTCAGATAGAGTGGGAGAGAGAGGAAGAGAGAGAGAGAGAAACATCGATGTGAAAGGGACACATCGAGTGGCTGCCACCCGCACGACCAACCAGGGCCGGGGACAAACTGCAACCGAAGTACATGCCCTTAGTGGGAACCGAACCCGGGTCTCTCCGGACCGCAGTCCGACGCTCCAATCGCTGAGCCAAACCGGCCAGGGCTTTAAACATATATTAAGAGTAGATGGAACAGTATAATGAACTTCCATATACCAGTCACCCTGCTCCAACAGTTATTAATTCATGACCAGTCTTGTTGCATCTACACCCCCACCCATTTAACCCCGTGTTATGTTGAAAGAAATCCCAGACTTACTTCAGAATGTACCTCTAAAGATAAGGACTCTTTTTAAAAGCTAAAAACCAAATTCCTTATGTCAAATGTCCATCCAGGCAATGATCAAAATTTCGGTTATCTCATAAATGTTAATTTGTTTTTACAATTTTCATTATGAATCAGGATCCGAATGAAGCCCATATTTGCAATTGATTGCTATATCTTAGCTATTTTTAATTTACCGATTCCTTTCTCTGTGTGTGTGTGCGTGTGTGTGCGTGTGTATGTATGTTGCTCTCTCATTCTTGCTATTGCTCATTTTTTTCCCTTACAGTTTAATTGTAGAGGAAACTATTGTCATTTAAAGTTTTGCATAATTTTTCTCTTTGTTTTTTCATGGTTATGTTTAAAATGTTCCCCTGTCCTCTTTATTTTCTGTATATTATAGTTGAATCTAGAGGTTTAGATATTGAGTTTTGGTGGTTTTTTTGTGGGTTGTTTTTGAGACTACTTCATCGAAGATGGAGTGTTTATCTGTCAGAAGGCACATAAGGTTTGATGTGTCTCTTTCTTTTGCATGCTTTTTAACAAAAGTAAGATCATATAGGTACTGTTTTCTAACTCATTTTTCTTACTGAACAATATATTTTGGTCATCTTTCTATATTTAGCTATCTATATCCTCATTATTTTTAGCGTAATATTTTGTTATATGTCTATACCGTAATTTTTTTAACCTGTTCTTCACGATCGAACAGTTGAGTTGTTTTCTTAATTTTCCTATAAAGAAAATCATAATGAACTTCTGTAAATAAATCTTATTTTTTCCTTAAGGATCCATTAGTAGAATTAACTGAGTTAAAGAATATGCATTTTTAAAAAGATCTGGAAGCATCTTTCTAAATTGTCTTCTAGAATAATTATACCATGTTTATTCATAGTGCCTTCTTTAACCTTGTGAAAGCAGATTCTTAGTGGTGTCTCTTAGGTATGAGAATTATTTAGCTAATTCATATAAGTTTAGATGTGGGTTTATATAAGTTAGGGAGGTGAAAATTCAATCTTAAGGAAAAACTGAAGGCTAAAAAGTGTGAACATAATTTCTCCAGGTTACTGTTGATATTTGTGTGTGTATTCTTAGGTGATGGATGACTTGTGTGAGTTTATAAATGTAAAAGAAAAGAGGGACAGGGTTAGTGATTATATTTAGAATGGATGCTAAATGCATTAAAAAATTCACAAGCCTATCTTTAAAGCGGCCTTAAAGTTATAACCATATAATTAATGCTCCTTCTCAAGTTCACCTTTTCTTGCTGGTATTTATTAAACCTGGTTCCAAGATTCATTAGTTAGTAGCATTATCCTGAGGTTATTGGCAGTTAGTTGGTTAAAACTCAGTTTCTAGGAGGTTTTTCTTTTCCTTTTTCGATCACTGACACCTTCCCACAAAATTTTACATATAATTTCAAGAAATTTATAGACATCTTGAAATCTGTCTCTGGGCCTCAGCTAAAGAAGTCAAATACTAGAGAATCTTTCTGCCAGAGACTTAAAGTGAGTATATGGAGCTAAAAACAAGAGTAGGTAGTGTAGAAGAGAAACAAATCAGAGTATATAGAAGTTTAATTTTGATTTCTACCTGATTGTCTGAAATCAGTTTTGTGTTCCTTCTATTATCTGTAAAATGTGACATTACCTCATTTACAGGAATATTGTATGGAATATTATATAATAAAAGTAAATTAAATATAGTAATATAATTCTCACTTAAGTTATATTTTTTCAAATTTGAGTTTTAATATGCTGTGTCTCATCAAAATAATGTTCCTCAATTTATAGAGATATTGGGATTTAAAAATAATCCACTGAATTATTATTTCTTTGGAAATGTTTGTAGGAACCAATGATGCCCATGGATCAGTCATCCATGCACTCAGACCATGCACAAACAGGTAAGAATGAGGCTGTCATGAACCATTGTTCATCAACAAAGTATCATTCAAAGACTTCTTTAGGTGACTTTCACCCAAGTTTAAAAACATTTCTGTTCTCCCCAAATGAAAGTTAGGTAAACATATTTTGCAGTGGTAATATTATAACAATATTTGACATATATATTTGACATTTTAAAAAGACAACTGTGTAAGCTACAGCAAATGGTTATTTTCTCTAATTTAGATTAATTTATTTTAAGACCCCTTTAAATTCAGCCAGCCTAGTTTTTTTCAATAATGAAAACATACTGATTTTATGGGCCATGTTGACTGTGTTAAAGTGAGCCTGTTTTTATTAAAAGCTTTATTATCAGAAGTAGAACATGTGTAAAAGATACAGAGATGCAGTATAAAAATTTTAAAAAGATCATGTGAGTTCAAATGTCAAGTAGATAGAAAACCTTAAATATATATCTGGGAAATTTAAAGGGCAATTGAATGGAACAGAGAAGTCTGATATGGGATGAGTCAAGGAAGGCACAGCAAGGAGTTTTTCTGAAAGGACAGAATGTAGTCTCTTGTTCATAGAAGAAGCTGGTTATATGAAATGTAGGCTTTTCTTTTTTTTTTTTTTTACCCAAGTGGCTTCATGGAATAGAAGCTTGGAGTCCAATCTGTGTCAGTTCTTTACCTACGTGGTATAGTAGTTAGGAGCATTTTGAGTATGAAGTGATGAATGAAAACCAGAGACCCTGTACCTCCATGCCTCACTCATGCTAAAATAATTAAATAGGATTTCTATAGAGTTACCCTTATAGAAGGAATTGATTAATTTGTAAAGAAGAGAAATATTTTTAAATACCAAAAATATTTGGTAAAATCAATACTTGGCTGCTGATTGGTTCTTGCTCTTTTCACCCTCATTAAAGATTAGGATTTAACTCATATTTACATACAGTTTGTTATTAGTAGGACACATACTTAATTTTTTTTTTAAATCCTCACCTGAGGATATTTTTAAATTTATCTTCAGATAGAGTGGGAGGAAGGGTTGGGGGGGGAGAGAAAGAGAAAGAGAGAGAAACATCGATGTGAGAGGGACACATCGACAGGTTGCGTCCCGCACAACCCCCACCAGGGCCGGGAGCGAACCGCAACCAAGGTACATGCCCTTGGCCAGAATCAAAACCCCGACTCATTGGTCCGCAGGCCGATGCTCTAACCACCGAGCCAAACTGGCCAGGGCAGATACTAAATTTTAATGATGAAAACCAGAAACAAAAACTAAACTAATCAAATCAAGAGAAAATTTAAGTCAAACTCAGCTAATGGATGCTGTTTTTCTCTTTTTTTTATGTTTGGAATTGGATTTTTAGTAATTCCATATAATCCTTCAAGTCATGAGAGTTTGGACCAAGTTGGTGAAGAAAAGGAGGTAAGTTAATTAGTCTTTTAAAAAATATATATATTTAATAATAGTTGTTCATGTTAATTTATTGAAGGTTAATTAGTCTTATTGTACATTATGCCATTAAGTTTTAATAAGACTTGACAGTGTAAAAATATGAGAAATTGACTTGCTTAGATTTTATATTATAATGGTAAAATGCAGGAATGATTTTTATTTATTTATTTATTTTTAAATATTTTTTCTTTATTGATTTGAGAGAGAGAGAGGAAGGGAGAGGGAGAGAGAGAAACATAGATGAGAGAGAACATCGATTGGCCGCCTCCTGCATGCCCCGCACTGGGAATGGGGCCCACAACGTGGGCATGTGCCCTGATCGGAAATCTCAAACTGGCGACCTCTTGGTGCATGGGTCGACATTCAACCACTGAGCCACACCGGCTGGGCAGGAATGATTTTTATTGATTCTAGAGTTTTATTCTGATTTAATCTAATAATTAAATTATTGATTTCATTTAAATTAAGATATAATCTGATAGAATAATTTATTTTCATTTTAAGATACCATAATCTAAAATTTATAATGTATTTAAGAATGGTGTTTAGAATACTTGACCATATTGTTAAAGTATACTTATAGATCCTTTCATTTTATGGGCTAATTGTTATTTAAGTATAAATGATTAAGCATCTTAACTGCCACTATTTTTTCTATTAAACATTTTATCAGTTTTTAAAATAAAATTTTAGTTAAAATATTTAATTAAAATGATAACCAATTTAAAAACAAATAGTTTTATTGATTTAGAGAGAGAGTATGGGAGAGGGAGAGAGAGAAACATCAGTGAGAGAGAAACACATCAATTGGTTGCCTCCCACATGACCCACCCGTATCAGGGCCAGGACTGAACCTGCTATCCAGGTACGTGCCCTTGACTGGAATTGAACCCTCGACCCCTTGGTCCGCAGGCTGATGCTCTAACCGTTGAGCCAAACTGACCAGGGCTGCTGAGGATTTTTTAATCTGTATACATTATCATGAATATTTGCCTGTAATTTTCTCTTTTCTGTAGTGTCTTTGTCTGGTTTTGGAATCAGGATAATGCTGACTTCATAAATTGAGTTTGGGAGCCTTCCCTCCTCTTGAATTTTTTGGAATAGTTTAAAAAGATAGGTGTTAAGAATTTATTTGTGAAGCCATCCAGTCCAGAGTTTTTATTTTTTGGGAGTCCTTTGGTTACTGATTTGATTTCGGTAGTCTGTTCAAATGTTCTGTTTCTTCTTGACTCAGTCTCAGAAGAGTGTATGTTTCTAGGAATTTATTCATTTCTTCCAGATTGTACAGTTTATTGGCATATAATCCTTTGTATTTCTGTGGTGTCAGTTGTCACTTCTCTTTTATTTCTGCTTTTATTTATTTGGGTCCTCTTTTTTCCTTGATGAATCTGGTTAAGGATTTATCAATTAGTTTATCTTTTCAAAGAATGTGCTCATGGTTTCATTTTGTATTTTTTTTAGACTTTGTTTCATTTATTTTGTCTCTGATCTTTATTATTTTCTTTTTTCTACTCCCTTTGGGCCTTGTCTGTTTTTTCTTTGTAGTTCCTTTAGTTGTAAGATTAGATTGTTTATTTGATATTTTTCTTGTTTCTTGAGGTAGGCTTGCATTGTTATGAATTTCCATCTTAGGACTGCTTTCACTGTGTCCCATAGATTTTGGGGTTGTGTTTTTTTGTTTGTTTTTTTAATCCTAAACTGAGGATATTTTTCTATTTACCTTCAGATAGAGTGGAAGGGAGGGAGGGAGAGAGAGAGAGAGAGAGTGAGAGAGAGACCCATTGACTGGTTGGCTCCCACACGACCCTGACCAGGGCCGGGGACAAACCGCAACCGAGGTATGTGCCTTTGACTGGAACTGAACCCACGACTCACTGGTCTGTGGGCCAACGCTCTAACCACTGAGCCAAACTGGCCAGGGCTGTGTTATGTTTTTATTTCATTTGTCACAAGTGATCTTTTGATTTTTTACTTGATCTCGTTATTAACCAGTTCATTGTTTGGTAGCATGTTATTTAGTCTTCATGTTTTTGTGTGTTTTTCAGTTATCTTCTTGTAATTGCTTTCTAGTTTCATATCATTGTCAGTCTTCTTAAATTTATGGAGACTTGTTTGTGGCCTAACATGTGGTCTGTCCTGGAAAATGTTCTGTGTATGCTTGAAAAGAATGTATATTCTGCTGCTTTGGGTGAAATGCTCTAAAACTATCAATTAAATTCATCTGGTCTAATATATTGTTTAAGGTTGCTGTTTCCTTCTTGATTTTCTGTCTGGATGATCTATCCATTGTTGTCAGTAGGGTGTTAAAGTCCCCAACAATTACTGTATTACTGTTGATCTGACCCTTTATGTCCATAAATATTTGCTTTATGAATTTAGGTGCTCCTACATTGGGTGTGTATATGTTTACAAGGGTTATATCCTCTTGCTGGGTTGAACCCTTTATTATTCTGTATTGTCCTTCTTTGTCTCTTGTTATAGCTTGTTTTAAAGTCTGTTTTGTCTGATATGAGTATTGCTACCCCAGCTTTTTTATTTATTTGTTTCCATTTGCTTGAAATATCTTTGTCTATTTCTTCATATTCATTGTTTGTGTACCTTTTGATCTGAAATGGGTCTCTTGTAGACGGCATATATATGGGTCTTGTTTTATGATCCATTCAGCCACCCTGTGGTCTTTGATTGGAGCATTTAATCCATTTACATTAATAGTGATTGTTGATAGGTATATAGTTATTGTCATTTTGTTATTCATATTTATGTTTTTTTCTTTCCTTCTTCTTAAAAAGTCCCTTTAACATTTCTTAAAATACTGGTTTGTTGGTGATGAATTCCTTTAGCTTTTACTTCCCTGGGAAGGTCTTTATCTTGCCTTCGATTTTTTTGTTTGTTTGTTAATCCTCACCCGAAGATATTTTTCCATTGATTTTTTTTAGATAGAGTGAAAGGTGGGGAAGGAGAGAAAGAGAGAAACATCGATTGATTGCCTCCCACATGACCCCGACCAGGGCCAGGGATTGAACCTGCAACCCAGGTATGTGCCATTGACTTGAATCAAACCCACAACCCTTTGGTCTGTGGGCTGACACCCTAACCACTGAGCCAAACTGGCCAGGGCTCACCTTCGATATGATTTATTTATTTATTTATTTATTTATTTTATTATTATTTATTTTTAATATGTTTTTATTGATTTTTTAAGAGAGAGAGGAAGGGAGAGATAGAAACATCGATGTGAGAGAGAAACATCAATCGGCTGTCTCCTGCACACCCCCTACTGGGGATTGAGCCCACAACCCAGGCATGTGTCCTGACTGGGAATTAAACCAAGACCTCTCAGTCCATGGGATGATGCTCAATCCACTGAGCCACACTGGCTGGGTTCCCCTTTGATTTTAAGTGATAGCCTTGCTAGATAAAGTAATCTTGATTGTAGGTCTTTGCTTTTCATCACTTTGAATATTTTGTGCCAATCCCTTCTGGCCTATAAAGTTTCTGTTTAGAAATCAGCTGACAGTCTAATGGGAGCTGTCTTGTAAGTAACTAACTGCTTTTCTCTTGCTGCTTTTAAGAGTTTCTCTTTGTCTTCAACCTTTGGCTAGATTCATCTAGTTTGGGACTTTGTGTTTCCTGGACTTGTGTATCTATTTCCTTCACCAGGTTATGGAAATTTTTCAGTCATTATTTTATCACATAGATTTTCAATCCTTGTTCTCTTCTCCTTCTGGTACCCCTATGTTGCAAATGTTGGTATGCTTGATGTTTTTCCATAGGTCCCTTAAACTGTCCTCATTTTTAAATGTTCTTTTTTCCTTTTGCTGTTCTGATTGGGTGTTTTCTACTACCTTGTCTTCCAAGTCACTGATTCTGTCCTCTGCTTCATCTAATCTACTGTTGATTCTTCTAGTGTATTCTTCATTTCAGTTATAGAATTCTTCATTTCTGACTGTTTTTTATGGTGTCCATGTCCTTTTGTTATACTTACTATCTCTTTGTTGAAGTTCTCACTTAGTCGATCTATTTTTCCTCTAAGTTTGTTGAACATTCTTTTAACCAGTGTTTTGAACTCTGTGCCTGGTACATTTCTTGCCTCCATTTGATTTAGTTCTTTTTCTGGAGTTTTCTCCTGTATTTTCATTTGGGACATTTTTTTTTCTCCTCGTTGTGGCTGCCTCCCTGTGTTTGTTTCTGTATATTAGGTAAATCAGCTATGTCTCTCAGACTTGTCAAGGTGTCCTTATGTAGTAGGTGTCCTGTCAGGCCCAGTGACACAGACTTCCTGGTGTACTGAGCCAGGTGCTCCAGAAGTGTTCCTTGTGTGGATTGTGTGTGCCTTCCTTGTGTGCCTTCCTGTTGTAGCTGAGCCTTGGTTGCTGTTTGTTTGTCAGTGGATAGGGCTGACTGGCTGTGAGAACTGGCCACAACCACAGTGAGACTCGCCCCAGCAGGGTTCTGTTGCCTGCTGAGACTACCCTTTGTGTGTGCCATTTGTGGAGCTAATCGGTTGGTGCTCTGTTGTGGTCTTAGGCTGGCTACTGGGTGTGTTGGTTCTGGGGCCTCTTGTAAGGGGCTTTAGGGCAGGCAGAGGTCATCTGCTGCCTGTGCCCAGCCTGGGGACACCAGAAGCTGCAGAGTGATCTGACTTTGGCAGCTATGTTTGCTGGGCCCAGAGGTCTGTGAAGAGGCCAAGGTGTAATCCGAGGTTGACTACCACCCACACCGGGCCTGTGGCCACTCAGCAAAGGCACAGGGCATAATAAGGCTAACCACCACCTGCCTGGGGCCTGAAGACCTTGGGGAGTTTTTAAGAAAGCTCTCAGTGGGGGCTGAGGTTGCCTGTGAGGCACAGCCACTGAAAGAGCCAAGTGTGTGTGTTGGGTGGAGTGAGGTCTCAGGGAGTCACCAGGGTGGGGCAAGCATTGTTTACCAGGTTAATGCACATTCAGATTTGGCGCCCACCTGCCCCTAAAGGCTGTGTGAGGGGAGGGTTCAACACAAGGACAATGGCAGCCCTCACCCCAAAGGCACACAATTTAGTTTCTCCCCCAAATGACTCTGGTGCCTTTGAGCTGCTGGCCCTTCGGGAAGCTCAGGGTGAGTGCCTGTGAGCAGTTGTGCAGGCTCTTTAAGAGGACTTTAGGGTTTTCTGCAGCCTTCTGTCTGACCTGGAAGGAATCCCCACAGAGCTGTGTGGGTTGGGAGTCACCAGGAATGGGTGAGTGGTATTTATTTGGTTAGCAGACTCAGATTTGGTACTTGCCTGCCCCTATAGGCTGTGTGAGGGGAGGACTCAGTGGCAGCCCTCGCCTTGAAGCCAGACGACTCAGTCTCTCACAGTATGTCTCTGGTGCCTTTCGAGCTGCTTACCTTTTGCTGGAGCTCAGGGTGAGTCCTATGAGCAAGTGAGTCTGTGCATGGGCCCTTTCAGAGGATGCCTAGGTTTCCAGCCACTCTCCATCTCACTATGCTGGGACAGAATCACTTCTGGTCTTCGCATCCAGCTGTTGCAGGGACTACTCTTCCTGGCACTGAATTCCTGGGCTAGAGAGCCCGTGTGGGGGCTGGGACCCCTCGCTCCTAAGTGGGACCTCTGCTGCTGGGATATTCTTCCTGATTCTCAACCTCTACAAGTTGAGAACAGGGTGTGGGACCAGCCTGTTTCGCGTCTCTGGCCCTCCTACCGGTCTTGATGTGGCCTCTTTTTTATATCCTTAGTTATAGGAGCTTCTTTCAGCTAGTCTTCAGGTGGTTCTCCAGGTGTATTGCCCTATAATTTAGTTGTAAGTTTGATGTGGTCATGGTAGGAGGTGAGCATTTTGCTTATCTCCTCTGCTATCCTGACCAGAATCCATTTATTTCACATGCTTTTGCAATTCTATTACTGGTGGTTCTAGAGATTGCATCTTACATCTTTAACTTATTTAAATTCAATACAAATTATTAATTATACTTTTCACATTTCCCACCATATGCAAGGACCTTAGGACACTTTAAGTTTACTCACTCTCCCTTTCCTGTCTTTGGTGCTATTTTTGTAACATTTTAAAATTCTGTGGGTGTCTGTGTGGTTTTGTTTGTTTGTTTGTGAATCCTCACCCAAGGATATTTTTCCATTGATTTTTAGAGAGATTAGAGGGGGGTGGGGGGGGAGAAAGAAAGAGAGAGAGACACACACACATTGATGTGAAGAGCCACATCAATCGGTTGCCTCCCACATGACCCCGATCAGGGCCAGGGTTCACACCTGCAACCCAGGTACTTTCCCTTGACTGGAAATCAAACCCAAGGCCCTTCCATCCACAGACCAACACTCCCTGCTGAGCCAAACCAGCCAGGGCTGTATTAGTGTTTTTAAATAGTCAGTCCTTTTTTAGGTTTATCCACATTTTATTCCTGTTTTTTTTTGTTTTTTTTTTTCACATTCCATCTCACCTGTCTGCCCTCCATATGAGATCATCTTTCTTCTTAAAGAACTCAATGTTTCCTTTAGTGAGAGCTGACTAGTGATGGATTTCCTTAGTTTATGTTTGTCTGAAACGGTTTTTATTTCACTTCTGTTTTAAGGATATAGAGTTTGCAGGATATAGAGTTGTAGGTTAGCAGGGGGTGGGGTTAGACCCTTTGAAGGTAATGTTCCTGTTTTCTGGCTTCTATCACTTCACTCAGTCTTCTTATATTTTTTGTGAAGGTACTGTGCCTTTGTCCCATTTAACTCTCTTTTATAGTTTCCAGTTAACCTTATAAAGTCTGTACATTGCCTTATCTTCTAACCATTCTCTGCTTTCTTAATCTGCCCTAATCTGGTTTTTCTTCACTCCTCTTTATTTATCCTTTTTACCAAATCAGGTTATTATTTCTAAATTTTCATGTATGATCTTTCTTTTGAATTTTTTTTTCAGTTTTCATTATATATATATTGCTTACTTGTTTCTTTATCTTTCTCAAAATTTGCTATTTGCTTTTTTTGATACTCTTCACTTTAGAAATTTCATACTTAATTCTCAGATGGGTACATCTGTTGATTGTATGCTGAGAATTTCGCACCTATCTAATAAAAGATTATCTTTAGTCTTCTTTATAAATTACCAGAAGCCTATGTTTCTAGTTGTGAAGGCTGATTTTGTCATTCCAAGGGAGCCTTGGTATTGTATAGAAAAGAAGGTTTTCTAGTAGCTGAACTGCCTTGTGCTTGTTTTCTGCTTATCGTTCCCAATGTTTCTGAATGTATCCTTTCATTAGCCCAGATTTCATATATCAGACTTCCAGCAGACTCTTTCATCTTGCTGTCCCATTGTAACTTCTGACTACAAAATGAATAACTGAGCTCATTATCTCAACAGCTCTCAGTCTTATCCTGTGCTCACACTTTGATTTTCCATCAGTGGCACCTCCACTCTACCAGTCACCAAATTTAGTGTCATTTTTTTATTCATGCATCTCCATTGCCTCTATACCCCAAAGTTTTTCCAGATCCTTTTTGAGATATTCTTTAGATATTCTTTTGAGATATTTCTCAGACTTCAACTTCCTCTCCATTGCTATCACCACCCCTCTGACCTCAACTCTTGAATTCGTCCCACCTCATGAGTAGTTAGATTGAATCGTTTGGAATGATGCAAGAAAAGAATTGTTAAGAACTTAAATCAGAAAATATGTTTTAAATCATTATAGGTATAACTAAGTGTTGGAAATATAATTATTATGCAAAATACTTCCAGGTATAACTTTCTGATATAAACATTCTCAACAGGCAATGAACACCAGGGAAAGTGGCAAAGCTTCGTCCAGTCTGGGTCTTCAGGATTTTGATTTGCTCCGGGTAATAGGAAGAGGAAGTTACGCCAAAGTACTGTTGGTTCGATTAAAAAAAACAGATCGTATTTATGCAATGAAAGTTGTGAAAAAAGAGCTTGTCAATGATGATGAGGTAAGCACAATGTTTTATTCCTTCTAAACTGTTCAGTTGGCTTTAGTGTACCATTTCAGAGAAAACCTCAATGTTTGTGACTTATTTCATTCTACTTTTCTAAATAATGCTTCAAATGGATTATATAAGATATATTTAAAGAGATCTGATGATTATTAGGGTTTTTTTTCTTTATTGATCTTAGAGAAAGAGGAAAGGAGAGAGAGAGAGAGAGAGAGAGAGAGAGAGAGAGAGAGAGAGAGAGAGAGAGAGAGAGAGAGAAACATCGATGAGAGAGAATATCGAATGGCCACCTCCTGCATGCCCCTCACTGGGGATCTGGCCCACAACCTGGGCGTGTGCCCTGACTGGGAATCGAACCGGTGACCTCTTGGTGCATGGGTCAACTCTCAACCACTGAGCCACACCGGCCGGGCCTGTTTGATAATATTGAAATATTTATTGGTGGTGTTTTTCTCTTTGTATATAAATTGTTATATTATATGATTATTAATTGTATTTGTGATCATTAAATTGCTAAGAACAAATATATCATAGTTTTGATGATATTTCAGTTTGATAAAGATTTCTTTCATATTTTAAAATAGGATATTGACTGGGTACAGACAGAGAAGCATGTTTTTGAGCAGGCATCCAATCATCCTTTTCTTGTTGGGCTGCATTCTTGCTTTCAGACAGAAAGCAGGTAAGATTGGAAGATAATGGAGTGATTACTGGGCTTTACATACTTTGGTGTATTACACAATAAGAACCCTTCCTACTATAAATCCTGAAGAGGAAGTCATGAAGACAGACACAACACTGTGATGCTTATTACTTCCTGACACTCATACTTCAGTTAGTGATTATTTGTTTGGATTAGCATGAAGAAATTACCTGCTTAAAAAAATAGCCAGGTTGTAACATGGCAGTAGAAATCCAAACTTTTAAATATCCCTAAGATTTTAGTTTTAGGACTTAAAGTTTCCCAGACTTTAACTAGGGGAAGAAATCCTAACTTCTTTACCTTAAGGGACAGTTGAAGTGATTTATTGAGCAAATGCTAAAATTGGGGTGGGAGTGAAAGGGTCTGGATTGCAAGTGGTACTACAGAAGTAGCAGGTTACAGAATTATTACCATGCTGGTTTACTTTCTTGTATCTTCTGTGAATAAACAGCTTTCTACTCCAGCCACTCTTTGTTTCCATCAAATTCCTGGGATTCTTGTAAAGTGTAAATCATAGAATGCTCTCTATGTTGTGACTGGTCTCCATGGTGTCTGAAATACAAAGTTACACTGCCTTGTTTTGGACCTTGGTTTCATGTGTTCTCTCCTATGTTTTAGATTGTTCTTTGTCATAGAGTATGTAAATGGAGGAGATCTAATGTTTCATATGCAGCGACAACGAAAACTTCCTGAAGAACATGCTAGGTAAGTTTTTTGGTTATTGTTTGTGTTAGATTTTGGGGGGCAGCCGTGGAAATTTTTTTTTAAGTACAAGTGGTTGAAAACAGTAGATAAATCATTTATTTTGATACTAGTTAATTCTTTGTAAGTCATATAGAGGCTAAGCTAAAGATTAGTTTATATTGCAATATATGACATAATATATAACATTATGTATTACATATGTAATTGAAAAGTATAAACAGTATTGAGGGTAAACTTCAGTCAACTAAACCCAATTATTTTAAAATATTTTGTCTATTCAGCATCAGCTTCTGAAATAATTGATGAATTTACAAATACTTATTAATCTTATCAGGTTTGCAGTGATCTCTGACAGTTTTTCATTGAAAGATTATTATTCATATATACTTCAGAGTAATAAAGCAATTTCTCTTAAGATATTATATATTTCTGACTATTCTTGTCATTATAATTTCTGAATTGGTCTGCTGTTGGCTTTTTCCCCTCTAATCCCATACATGTTGATGAATAAGAACAAAGAGCATTAAATTTTATTTAGCGCCCTTTCTTTGATATTATTATACAAGGTTATAAATTTTTTTAAAAACAATTTTACTGTTTTTTTGTTTTTTAATCCTCACACAAAGACATTTTTGCTTTTATCTTCAGATAGAGCGGGAGGGAGAAAGGAAGGAGGAGAGAGAGAGAAACATCAACGTGAGAGAAACACATCCACTGGTTGCCACCCACACAACCCCAACCGAGGCCAGGGACAAACCACAACCGAGGTACATGCCCTTAGCGGGAACCAAACCCGGGACTCTCTGGTCCGCGGGCCGACGCTCTAACCGCTGAGCCAAACCAGCCAGGGCAAGATTGTAAATTTTTTATAGTTGGAAGAATTAGATGGGGAAGGGTTGTGGCCTTGGATAAGAAGTTTAGTTCATCAGTACCATGTTTTGCTTTTTATGCATAATTAGTAGTAATTCTCACACTTGTGCTTCACAAGAGTAATGAAAAATTAAAGCATAGGAGTTTATACATGTCTGTAACAAAGGTTAGAGATTTTATTTTTAAAAATAACTTATTGCACTGACTTTTGTTTCTTGTCAAAAAGAGATATATCCTTCAATTTCCTAAGAAGGTATAAATTATATTAGTCTAACGTAAGGGCCAAACTGTTCTTTTTTTAAAATTTACTCTATGTTAATTTTTATTTAGGCTTTGTCAAATGGTTACCCTTCATAGCAAAGCCACAGATGATATTTTATTTTGTGAATTTAGCCAGTATTTGTTCCTTGTTTGTTCAGTGGGACATGAGGAAAGTAGTCCAGTTTTACTGTATTAAAGTTCCAATTTTGTTTTTTTATCATGTTTGCTTTTCTAGAAACCAAAGTACAGAATAAGGACTCAAGTTCCCTATTCATAGAATTAAGTAGCTAGAAGGTATATATTATGTACCTTCAAACAAGGTTGTGATAACATTTCATCAAAGCAGCCATAAACCAGCTTAGGTGTTTCATTTTCATTATTCAGGTCAAAAGTTCTGGTTATCACCAATGAGTTAGTGGCAGTTCTAAAACTTTTTCTTTTAAAAAAAAATTTTTTTTTTCTTTATTGATTTTAGAGAGAGAGGAAGAGAGAGGGAGAGAGAGATAGAAACATTGATGAGAGAGAACATCGATTGGCTGCCTCCTGCATGTCCCCCACTGGGGATCAGGCCCACAACCTGGGTATGTGCCCTGACTGGGAATTGAACCAGCGACCTCTCGGTGCATGGGTCGACGCTCAACCACTGAGCCACACCGGTCGGGCTAAAACTTTTTCTTTAATATTAAATGTCATGGTTGTAGAATTATTTTTTTCCATTCCTTTTCTAGGAATTTTGGTATAGATTTATGGTTTGAGTAGTAAACTTTTAGTATCCTTTCTATTCTAGACGAATCAGTGGGTCTTAGCTTTCTGTGAGGTCATTGGTTCTTTAGAGAAGTGATACAAGCTATGGCAACTCTACAGAAGATGTACATGTACACAGGTACATACAGCTCTACCCCTGGACTTGTGGGTGTGTGGACTTCCTGGAGTCTATCCAGATTAAGAACCCTTGTTTGAGACTTTGAAATGAATAACTTCATGAAAAGTATGAGTTTAATTTATACCTGGATCTTTGATCATTGTGTTTTGGGTTCAGATACTTTAAAGGGGTACTTCAGTTTGTGTTTGGTATTGTTCCTAAAAACACTGGGAGGAAAAAAAATCTTTTGACATGATTTTGATTATTTATTTATTTATTTATTTATTTATTTATTTATTTTAATCCTCACCTAAGGATATTTTTACATTTATCTTCAGACAGAGTGGGAGGGAGAGAGAGAGAGAGAGACATCGATGTGAGAGAGACACATTGACTGGCTGCCACCCGCACGACCCCAACCGGGGTGGGGGGCGAACCACAACCGAGGCACATGCCCTTGGTCAGAATCGAACCCGGGACTCTTTGGTCCACGGGCCGATGCTCTAACTACTGAGCCAAACTGGCCAGGGCATGATCTTGATGTTTCAATTTGCAGTCAGGAACAGGACTTAAATGACTTCCTCTAGAAACTTACTACAATTTGAAAACTTGAATCAAATTAGTTATTTTTCATTTTATTTTAGATTTTACTCTGCAGAAATCAGTCTAGCATTAAATTATCTTCATGAACGAGGGATAATTTATAGAGATTTGAAATTGGACAATGTATTGCTGGACTCAGAAGGACACATTAAACTCACTGACTACGGCATGTGTAAGGTAAGGGAAAGTTCTAGTTATTCAAAAGGTCTCAGCTGCTCATAAAATTTTTTGGTAAAATAACTTCATATTTAACTTCCCTTTTTTTAGTTTAAATATTAATTTTTTTTTCTTTATTGATTTTAGAGAGAGGAAGGGAGAGGGAGAGAGAGAGAGAGAAACATCAATGAGAGAGAACATTGATTGGCCACCTCCTGCATGCCCCCCAGCAGGGTTCGGGCCCACAACCTGGGCATGTGCCTGACTGGGAATCGAACCAATAACCTCTTGGTGCATAGGTCCACGCTCAACTGGTGAGCCACACCGGCCGGGCAATAACTTCATATTTAAAGATGGGGAAATGATTGCTGCTTTGTTTAGGGTACTTTTTGGAATTGTAGCACAAAGACAAATATGCGTGGTGGGCAAAAGTAGGTTTACAGTCGTTCGTATGGAAAATAATACAATAATTAATAAATAATAAAAAATAAACTGTTTTGCATACTATGACTGTAAACCTACTTTTGCCCCACCCTGTACTTATTTTCTAACCATTTACAAAATTCCATATTTTCTGTTAGTGTTATATATCCTATAATTAGTTAATGTCTATTTATGCTCTGTAACTTTTTTGTGTGATTACTATTAAAAATTGGAAATAAAAATTATCTACAGTCCTTCAACTTTAACACAACTACTTGCATATCACTGTGCAGTTTTTGCCATTTAATTTGTAATTCTTAATAATGCATTTAAGATTTTACTAGGAAATCTAACTCTTTTTATATTTAAAATTTAAATATCTGGCATAAAGTACAATAGAACAAAATAAGAATTTTAGCTATTCTTGGGACACATCCTTTATTTCTTGGTGTTTTATTCTTTTTGTAACGGTGCTTTGTTTAAGGGTTCAGTCTTTGTGTAGGGAGCTACTCTCCTCAGAATTACTCTCACACATCAATAAGGCAACAAAGAGGTAAATGTGTGAATTGCATTCCCCTGTTCACCTGAGGGACGTGCCTCCAGAGACTGGAGATTATTCAAATGCTAACATTAAGATGGTCTAATAGGACTGCAGATTTAATCTTATCTGTTCAGCAACATTAGAAAAGAAAATTTTCACTTAAAGGGTTTTTTGCTTTTATGTACAAAACTCAGACATTTGCCTTTTCTTTCTTTTCTTTTTTTTTTTCTTTATTGATTTTAGTGAGAGAGGAAGGGAGAAGGAGAGAGAAATAGAAACATAGGTGAGAGAGAACATTGATTGGCAACCTCCTGCATGCCCCCCACTGGAGATTTGGCGCACTACATGGGCATGTGCCCTGACTGGGAATCGAACCAGCAACCTCTTGGTGCATGGGTCGATGCTCAACCACTGAGCCACACCAGCTGGGCGACATTTGCCTTTTCTTATATTACATTTTTATTTCCTTTAATTTTCTATTATGCAAATTTTTATCATAAACAAGTAGAGATTTAGTAGGTGAACCCCTATATATCCATCATTCAGATTTGCAATACCTTTTGATTGCTGTATCATTTTTTCCCCAGTGTGTTTTTTCTCATTTCAAAAGAAAAATGACAATAATAAAGGAATCATAATTTATCAAGGGAAAATAAAGCCGAACAAAATAATATGAAGAATGTTAAGCTTGTTACAAAGTGTACAAATTAAAACAATAATGAGCCCTTTTTTTGGCATCTCAGATATGGGTTTTAAAATTATAATAGTCTCGCCCTGGCTGGTTTGGCTCAGCAGTTAAAGTGTCAACACGTGGACCAAAGAGTCTCGGATTCGATTCCGGTCAAGGACATGTACCTCAGTTGCGGTTTGATCCCTGGCCCTGGTTGGGGTCGTGCGGGAGGCATCCGGTCGATGTGTCTCTCTCACATCGATGTTTCTCTTTTTCTCTCCCTCCCTCCCACTCTGTCTGAAGATAAATGTAAAAATATCCTCGGGTGAGGGTTAAAAAAATAAAATTATAATAGTCTTCAATAAAGAGTTTGATGAAATGGGTATTCTCACATGTCATTGGTGAGTGTATATATTGTTATAACCTTTTGTAAAGCAGTTTTTTGGGGATATATCAGTAATCTTAAAGATGGCTTATTCTTTGATCCAGTAATACTGCCTCTGGGATACTCTGAGTAAGTATTTCGGTCCGTGAGGATAAGTTTATGACCAAAAAAAAAGATTTTATTTCAAATATGTTTTTATTGATATTTTTTTAGAGAGAGAGGAAGGGAAAGGGAGAGATAGAAACATACATGGATCGTCTGCTTCCTGCACACCCCCCACCGGAGATTGAACCCAAAACCCAGGCATGTGCCTTGACCAGGAATCAAACCAGTGACCTCTTGGTGCATGGGTCCATGCTCAACCACTGAGTCACACTGGCTGGGCTTTTTGTAGTATTTTATGATAAATAGTATAGATAATCTAAATGGCCACTGGTAAGAAGAATGATTGAGGAAGTTTATGGAACGACTACAAAACATAGCATATGAAGTCATATAAAAAGATGTTTATAAAAATTCATAACTGTTAAATGCTTATAACATTTAGTAAAGTTTTAAGGTATAGAATTCTCTAATTCTAAATGTATTATATATTCTGTTATGTATTCTATTATATAGCATTCATATCCTGTTTATTTTTATATATTTTAAGTCATTGTAATGGGCATGCATTACTTAAACAGTGAAATTTACAAAAATCAATGCTTTCTTTCTCTCTGTCTCTTTCAATTCTGTCTTTTTTTTTTTTTTTTTTTTAATTTAAAGAAATTTGGGAATCTTGTTTTGCCTGGAAGATTTTATTAGAGAAAAATTACTTAATCTTTTGTTACTCTTAATGAAAAATCATATTGGTTTATTATACATTCTTATTCTTTTCAGAGATTCTCAACCAAGTTAATCAGGATCTTTGATAAATCTTAGAGGTCTTACTCATTAGGGCTTTAAATTCATTCTCCTGCCGACCTCCCTTTTTGCCTTTCCTCCTTTTTCAGGAGCTGCTTAGTTTTATGAGTAGCAAAAGACACCAGGATTGGAACTTCTGTTCAGAGACTTTACTAACAGTATTTTGTCTCTTCTCTCACTAACACATTTATACCCCTGTGATGTTAAAGCTTATGTGAAATGAATCCCCAGGAAATAGAATGTTCTTGTCCTAGGATTTAGAGTCAGTATTTAAACTTACCTAAAGTCTTACCTCTGGCAAATGTTGGATAAATTTCTTTTCCTTGTAACAACAGTTCCTTGAGCAATCTAAAACACTAAAAAAATTGTGTGTAGTTTCTCCAGAAATACTTCCTTAAGGTTTAATTAATTTAATTAACTTCTTTACTTTCTCACTAGATGCTTTTATATAAAGAGCACTTAGGATAATGATGACTAGAGGCATATGAAAACTTGAATTAATATCTTCAGGCTTATATTTGAAATATTTTATGAACATTGCTTTTATGGATTGAAAAACTTGGACGATTTTATGAATTAATGTGCCATTAACTATTTCATTTATCAGCAGGGGAATTTTAATAATAACATCTCAGCCCTGGCCAGTTTGGCTCAGCAGTTAGAGCGTTGGCCCACGGACCAGAGAGTCTCGGGTTCGGTTCCCACTAAGGGCACGTACCTCGGTTGTAGTTTGTCCCCAGCCCCGGTTGGGGTCGTGTGGGTGGCAGCCACTCAATGTGTCTCTCTCACGTCAATGTTTCTCTCTCTCTCTTCCTCCCTCTCTCCCTCCTGCTCTATCTGAAGATAAATGCAAAAATCATCATAATAATAATATCTCAGTTACACTGTAGATAATGTAGTTGATGGGCCTACGTTTAGATACTCAGTCAAGTGAATGATTTACATAGCTCTGTTACAGGTTAACAGACTGCATCCCTTGTCTCTGACTTTTGCTGTGAAAGTGTGTATCATTTATCATTAAACTATATCTCAAGCCATTGCCAATAGTATAAAACAACTTAAGTCACAGTCATATTTCCTTGTGTACAGAATAGCTTATATATGACAGAGTAAAATTTAAAGAAAAATATGAGCCCACAACCTGGGCATGTGTTGACTGGGAATTGAACCGGCAACCTCTTAGTGCATGGGTCAGCGCTCAACCACTGAACCACACCAGCCGGGCTCCCCATTTTTGGGGAGTGGAATTTTGTACCATCTCATTTAACAGGGACATGGTTAAATTCTAGGTACATACATTTAGTTGTATTTTATACAGTCATTAATAATAGGAAGTCTGGCCCTGGCCAGTTTTGCTCAGTGGTTAGAGCATCGGCCCATGGACCAATGAGTCACGGGTTCGATTCTAGTCAAGGGCATGTACCTTGGTTGCGGTTCGTCCCCGGCCCTGGTCAGGTTGTGTGGGAGGCAACCAGTCGATGTAGCTCTATCATATCGATGTTTCTCTCTGTCTCTCTCTCTCTCTCTCTCTCTCCCTCCCTCTCACTCTGTCTGATGATAAGTGGAAAAATATCCTCGGGTGTGGAATAAAAAAAATAAAATAAATAATAGGAAGTCTGTAATTACATAGGAAATTACATGCTAATAAACTAACAGAAGCCGATGCTTGTTTATTTAATATTATTCACCTTATTTTTATACCATCTTTTGTTGATTTCTTATTTAATTTCCCTGTAGCTAGAGAATGGTCTGAATAATATTGGTTCTTTGAAATATATTGAGATTTCTTTTATGACTTAGTATTTGGTCAATATCTCACATGTACTTAAAAAAGGATATATAATCTCTATTTTGCAAGCAAGGAGTCTCTTTCATATACACACTCTCTCCCTCCTTCTTCCTTTCTCCACGCACAAACATAGATAAACATATTCTATATGTTAATAATTTATATCTATTTCTAGCTCTAGCTTTTGTCCAAAGCTTTCTCTGCTTACTAATTTTTTGTCTGTATCATCCATCATTTTTTATATAAATGTGTTAAAATCATCTGTTATGATTGGGGATTTTATTATCAGTTTGGGCTGCTTCAAAACAAGGTGGCTTCAAAAACACATCTGTGCCCAGCCGGAGTGGCTCAGTGGTTGAGCGTCGACCCATGCACCAAGAGGTTGCCAGTTCGATTCCCGGTCGGAACACATGCCCAGGTTGTGGGCCCAATCCCCAGTGGGGGCATGCAGGAGGCAACCAGTTGATGTTCGCTCTCATCGATGTTTCTGTCCCTCTCTCTCTCTCCTTTCCTCTCTCTCTAAAATCAATAAAGAAAAAAAATTAAACAAACATTTGTTTCTCATGATTCTGGAGGCTGGGAAGTCCAAGGTCAAGGTGCCAACAGATCCTGTGTCTAGTAAAGGTACTCTTCCTGGTTTTCAGATGGTTGTCTTCTTATCATATCCTCCCATGGGGGGTGGGGAGGGAAGAGGGCTAGCCCTCTTCCTCTTTTTTTCTTTAAATTTTTTTTCCCTTTTATTGATTTTAGAGAGAGAGGAAGTGAGAGGGAGAGAGAGATAGAAACATCAATTAGAGAGAACATCGATTGGCTGTCTCCTTCATGCTCCCCACTGGGGATTGGGCCCACAGCCTGGGTATGTGTCCTGACCGAGGATCGAACCGGCGACCTCTTGTGCATGGGTCGACACTCAACCACTGAGCCACACCGGTCAGACCTTCTTCCTCTTTTTATAAGGACACTAATCCCACCATGGGGGCTCTAAACTTATGATCTAATTATCTCCCAAAAGCCCCATCTCCCCTACCACATTAGGGCTTCAACATAATATAAATTTGGGGGGCACATAGCAGGGATTGTGAAATTCTAATAATTTTGTCTGTTTTTACTCTTTGTATTTTGAGGCTGTGTTGCAAGGTGCATACACAGTTTGTTATAACTTATGGTGATTGCTCCATTTGTTATTGTGTAGCTTCTCTTTTTGTACATATTAGTTAGTGGGTTTTATCTTAATTTTCTCCATCCTGTAGCTAAAATACAAAACCAAAAATAACTTATGCCTTAGGAACAACCAGAAGGGAAACATCATAATGCCAGCAGTGGTTGTATTAGGAGGTGGGGTTTAAAGTGCTTCTTTTCACCGGTTTGGCTCAGTGGTTAGAGTGTGGGCCCATGGACCAATGAGTCTTGGGTTCAGCTCCGGTCAAGGGCATGTACCTTGGTTTCAGTTCGTCTCTGGCCCTGGTCAGGGTCATGGGGGAGGCAACCAGTCAATGTGTCCCTCTCGCATTGATGTTTCTCTCTCCCTCCCTCCCACTCTATCTGAAGGTAAATAGAAAAATATCCTCGGGTGAGGATTTAAAAAATAAATATATAAAGTACTTCTTTTCTTCATAAAGTATTATTCCTTTTACTCTAATATAATTTAAATTTTCTATTAAATTTTTACTTGAATATAAATTATTTTAAATGCAATTTTCATTTTAATTGAACTGACCTTTTATCAACATCTAATGAGGACAGACTTTCTTTAATCCATTATTTTAATAATAAAGGCCACTGTGCTGTGATATTTTATTTAAGCTTAATATATTACCTACAGATGCTGAGCTTACCTAGATGAAATAAAAGAGGTAAATTTGAAACAGAATTTTGGGTCTTACTGTTTTTTTTTTCTTTTTTTAATAAAAGGAAGGATTACGGCCAGGTGATACAACCAGCACTTTCTGTGGTACTCCCAATTACATTGCTCCTGAAATATTAAGAGGAGAAGACTACGGTAATAAGTTAATGGGTGGTATTTTAGCTATGTGCTAAAAGGGTGGTTAGATATGGTGCAAATTGCATTACAGTACACTGTAGTATTTCAGTGCTAATCTTACTAATATAAACTTCTTGATCCCCTTAAACCTACGTTAAAGCCCAAGCTGTGAAATTGGAGACTGTGGGACTTTGACAGTATTTGGGGTACAAATTTGAATGATATTTTATTAGTGACAAGCATTGAAGAGTACTAGACACTATTCTATGCAGTTTACATATATTATCTAAGTTAATCCTCTCAATCATATGAAGTAAGCACTGTTAATTCCCATTTTACAGTCAAGGAAACTAATGTATACAAAGTTTAAATAACTTTCCCAGGGTCATACAACTAGCAAGTGTCAGAGCAGAGATTTAAACTTCATCCATGTGACTCCAGAGTTATGAACCTCTAGAAGATTGTCCAGATTTCCTGGGATATTTCCCCGAGGAATCGGAAAGATGGTGGAAAGATGGACTGCTTGTCAGACACCAGGGGATATGTTTATCTTAAGAAAACACATGACTGCTTTGGTTCTGGACCTCTCATTTCAGCAGATGTGAAGGAGAATGGGTACTTCTGACAGCTGCTCATAATCTGATTCCAAAGTCCTTTAAGGATCTTTAATCAGCTAGCAGAAGATCAAGTTTAAGACACAGAAAGGTTATTCTCAAATGTAATTTAATTATAGCAACAAAACAAAATGTTAGATACAGACTATGAGTCTGAAACTAAAGATGTATTTGGGAAAAGAAACTTAAATGTTTCATTTTTCATATTTTATTTTTAAAGTTACCTATCAGGTACCTCCCCTTGTTGATAAGTGAAATATGCTTGTAATCCTCTATGCCTACCATGATAGTTATAATGCATTTAGAGTTTACTTTCTCATTATGTTTATGTTTTCATTATGTAATAAAACGAATCTCAAATTGGTGACTTTCCAGAATGCAGATTGGGGTAATATATTGCTTTGAAATTTCTCTTGAAGGTTTCAGTGTTGACTGGTGGGCTCTTGGAGTGCTCATGTTTGAGATGATGGCAGGAAGGTCTCCATTTGATATTGTTGGGAGCTCCGATAACCCTGATCAAAACACGGAGGATTACCTCTTCCAAGGTAATTTGCAGAATTTCACAGATTCTCTGTAAATAACACATTCTAGAGCATCAATGAGGATGGCTCAAGTTATTACTTTGAGTAAGAAAGAAGAAAATAACCTGGACAGTATACTCCTTAATATGTGAGGCTTTGACTTTTTTTTAATACATCCTTTCTACCTCCGCAGTCTTCAGTCACATTCACCAGTTACCTTCTCAGACTCAAAACCTTAGTTTCCTTTAGATTGTATATCGTAAACAGACATTGGAGGAAGGACTCCTGTGGCTAGAGAGGACAGACTTTTCACACGAGCCCAAGGCTGAGTACCTAAGTTTAAGAACAATATGGGGAAAAGTAAGAGACCAAGAATATAAGAGGTATCAAAAGGTGAAGGAAAATAAAGCCCCACAATTGGAATACAAAGAATTGAACAGAACAGAAACGCACTGGGACCCTCCAACGCACAGTCCAAAGAAGTGCAAAGATTGCCATAAAATTCTATATTTAATAATGAGGGCCATCACAGGATATGAATAATATTTCGTGTAATAGGAAATCCAAATGCCGGAATATGTAGAAAGATGTTCAACCTTACCAGTGATAGGGGTATGCACATTAAAACATTAATGAACTACTACTATTTCATACCCCATACATTTGACAAAAGCTTAACAGTGTTATAATACCAGTGCTGGAGAGGATGTGGAGCAGCTGGAACTCTCATAGACCGCTGGTGGGAGTGAAATCAACACGTCTTTGAAGAGCAATTTGGCAACATCCAGTCAAATCCAAAATAGTGATACGTGCCACACATTTTCCAGATATTAACTCATTTAAAGCTCATAACAACCCTAGAAAGCAGGTATTATTTTTATTCCAGTCTTACAGGTGAGGGAACTAAGGCACAATAAGGCAGTCAAAGAATAAACATGCATGTAAATGAATAAAACCAGTATTCAGATTAGAGGCTATTTCTGAGAAGGAAGAAGAGGATTGGGACTGGGAAAGTACACGAGACATTTAGGTCGTGTATGGAATGTCTTACTTTTCTCTGCTAAAATGCCTTAAATATCACATAATAAAAATGTAAAGATTAAATCCATGTAAAAGTTAAATATAATGCCATTATTTTATCTTTCTAGTTATTTTGGAAAAACAAATTCGCATACCACGTTCTCTGTCTGTAAAAGCTGCAAGTGTCCTGAAGAGTTTTCTCAACAAGGTATAAACCGTGTATGAAAATCTTTAGCGGTTTATCTCTATAAATGAGACTGCTAAGTAGAGGGGTAAACAATGTAAAATTCCAAAATATCAGAGGATGTAATTTTTTCAGTTATATCTAGAATTTATCTCTTCACCAAAGAGTAATTTGACAACATTAGATACTGAGATGAGTTGTCCTTTCCATTTGCCAATATAATTTACACCCCTCTGTATATTTCATATGGTGCTTTTATTTTATTTATTTATTTTTTTTTTACTTAAGGGAAAGTTTATTTAGAAGTTACAGAGGTGGTAGAAGTGCCCTTAGAGCTTAGAAGAAAGAGCAAGAGAGTCACGCCTTGAGGGGTGAAAGAGGGACAAGCGGTGCCCCTGTGCTAGCATGCCCTGGGAAAGAAGGGGGTGGGGAGGGAGCTGGGTGCTCTGTGGAGAGAGCCTCCTACATATGGTGTGTTTAATGTAAGTTGTATATACCAAGTACTCAATTAGGGAAAAATTATGTCTTTGGGGATAGTCTCAATGATACTTTCTGCTCTAATTTTCTATTTTCTTTGTATTAGTATTCATGGAATCTCTTTACTTATTGAGCACTTGAGGCAGTATGTTCTCTACAGATACTCATATCAAAAACCCTATGATTAGATAAGATTCAGAAGAAATGAATTTTCTTGGCTCTTAACAAATCTGAACGCATTCAGCCGTTTGTTGTAGATGGTAGGCTACAGAGTTTTCGGATCTATCTAACGTTATGATTCTGAACTGTTTTTACTCATAACATTTATAACAGCAAAAGTGTAGGTGTTTTCCACACCAATAACCAATTCTCCAACTCACCAGACGCCAGCTGGGTGTCCTACATTTCAGTGCATTTCTGACACTGACTACCTGGAGTTAGCATCAGACTCCACCGATGTAAGGACTCAATTCCACAAGACTGTTCCCACTTCGGATGCCAGTCACAAGTGTTGGGTACCCACACTTCTGTCTGACTTGGCTATAAAGTTGGGGATTCCCCCCACACACACACTTCAGGTTCAGTAATTTGCTAGAATGGCTCACAAAACTCAGGAAAACATTTACTTACTATCACTGGTGTCTTAGAAAGAATACAAAGGAACAGCAGATGAAGAGGTACATAGGGTGAGGTTCAGAAGGGTCCTGAGCACAGGAGCATCTGTTCCTGGGGAGTAGGGTTGTGCCACCCTCCTGACACATAGCTGTGTTCACCAATCAGAAGCTCTCTGACCCCCATGGTATAGAGGTTTTTATGGAGGTTCCATTACATAAGCATGATTGATTAGTTCAGTGGCCATTGGCGATTGAACTCAATATCTAGCCCCTCTGGAAATTGGGCTGAACGTCCCAATCCTCTAATCTGATGGTTGGTTTCCCCAGCAATCAGACCCCATCCTGAAGCTATCTGGAGGCCCACCAAGGTCACCTTATTAGCATAAACTCAGGAAGTTACGAGGGCTTTAGAAGCTTTGGGTCAGGAACCTGGGACAAAAACCAAATATATGCTTCTTATTGTATCACAATGATCTTGGCAATCAAATCTTATTTTAAATAAATGGTAAGTTAATGTATATTTACCTTCTAAGATAAATAGATAAGATAATGATGAATCTTAATAAAATAAGAAATTGAGGCTTGTTTTAAATGAGTACTTTATATGAGGAGAGATTTAAACTGGAAACCTAAACTTTCACAGTGAAAAATGAAGGTGAGAGGTGTTGATATGCAAAATAAAATGCTTTTTGTTGGGGGGGGAAATGGCAACATGTTCTCATTTCACAGTAATGAATAAGCTAAGTGATGCTTATTAAATAAGTCCAGTGATGCAGGTAAAGGTTGTATCATTATTGTACACAGATTATGGATTGTTGCTGTAATTGGGAATAGGGCTTCTCAACTGCGCTGAGAACAAATTTGTGAAGTTTGGGGTTTGCCAATTTTGACTATCACTGTAACCCATGGCAAAGAAATAGCTGGATGCTGCTCAAATGATTCTGCTGCTCTCTTTTTCCTCCCATTTTTCTTTAGCAAGGAGTGGTGACATAGCTCCACTTCAATTACATGATAGCTGGAGAAAGAGCCACAAGGAAATCTTTCTTGTCACAGGCTTCAGATAGTCATTTGAATCTAGCGTTGCACCTTCTAGAAATGAAAGGGTAGACCATTCTGATTTCAGACATAAAGGTATCAGCCCAGCTGGTGTGGCTCAGTGGTTGAGCATCGACCCATGCATTGGGAGGTCGCAGGTTTGATTCCCGGTCAGGGCACATGCCCAGTTGTGGGCCAAATCCCCAGTGGGGGGCATGCAGGAGGCAGTCAGTCGATGTTCTCTCCCACTGATGTTTCTATCTCTCTTGCCTTATCTCTAAAAAAAAATCAATAAAGAAAAAAAAAAATTTTTAAGGAAAGATATCAGCCCTGGCCAGTTTGGCTCAGCGGTTAGAGCATGGGCCTGCAGACCAGAGAGTCCCAGGTTCAGTTCCCACTAAGGGCACGTACCTCGGTTACAGTTAGTCCCTGGCCCTGATTGGGGTTGTGTGGGTGGCAACCACTCAATGTGTCTCCCTCACATCGATGTTTCTCTCTCTCTCTTCGTCCCCCTCTCTCTCCCTCCCGCTCTATCTGAAGATAAATGCAAAAATGTCCTCAGGTGAGGATAAAAAAAAAGATATCATATAATAGATACAAAATACAGGTCACAAAGATGATGTGGTCTAAAGCATGATATTCACCCATTTTTGAAACATTTTTTTCCACCATAGGACCCAAAGGAACGATTGGGTTGTCATCCTCAAACAGGATTTGCTGATATTCAGGGACACCCATTCTTCCGAAATGTTGATTGGGATATGGTATGTACTTGTGATGATTTTCTGTATTAGTTTTCATTATTATCTTGGGCCAAATTTTATTGCCTTGAAAGAATGTTGAAAAACTAGTATACTGCAGCCTAAAGTACTTAAAACCACACTCTCTAACGTGCCTTTTGAGAAGCTTTTAAAACAATAAAAACTTAGAATATTAATTTAATGGAGCAGGTTGTAATCTTATTGAGACCTGCATTAGTGTTCAGATTTGTAAATTATTTCTATCATTGTGAATATTATAGAACCTTGCCTAGGGACTCACTTTAATAAGACTGGGAAAACATTTGAGGGCAGAGGAGAAATATAGAGGGGGGATTTTTCTGAGAATGCAGGCTTGAACTGTCATCCAATGTCTTTCTAGATGGAGCAAAAGCAGGTGGTACCTCCCTTTAAACCAAATATTTCTGGGGAATTTGGTTTGGACAACTTTGATTCTCAGTTTACTAATGAACCTGTCCAGCTCACTCCAGATGATGAGTAAGTAATTCTACAGACTGAAATATTTCTACAGTTCTTTGAAAGTTCCACTTTTAGTGCCTATACAATGTTTCATTATCAGACTATACTGTAATTTATCTAACCACTGAGTTACCGGGTATTTGAATCTGTTATATAACTATAAATTATGACAATAACTGCCATTTTCTACTTTGATTTACGTGCATTATCTCAATTCTCACAACCTTGTAAACCTAGTTGTTGTCATCTCCGTTTTACAGATGAGGAAACCGAGGCTCAGAGAAGTTAAGCACAGTTACACAGCTGTCAGGGGCAGAGCCAGGATTCAGACCCAAATCTGAGTGACTAAGGCCTGTGCTCTTTTCACTGCACTGCACTGTTTTTCATTTTGATGATCATCTTTGAGTTCCTGAGTATTACCTTAAGATAGATTCCTAGAAAGGGAATTAGGCCAAAGGGTATGAAAATTTAAAGCTCTTGATATGCATTGCCAAATTGCTTTTAAAAAGGTTACATCAACTTATCAAGTCCAGCCAGCAGTGATCTGACATAGTTTTTGTATTTATGTTTAAAATACGGTTTAGAATAATGTGGGGATGTTTTGATCCTTTATCTGTCATTGCAGATTCATTATTTCGTCTCAAGGAGGCCCTTATTGTTTGACAGTCATGTACATGTTGCTGATTCTTATCCCATTCCTCATAGCAGCTGTTCCAAACTGTCTGTACATTTTAGAAGCCTTCATCCTACCCCTGCCTCCATCGCTCTTAATGGTTTAACCCAGCTTGCTTCCTTTTCAGCTGTCAGTAGGCTGCCTTGCATCTCAGAATTGCTTTCTAACTCTTCTTGACCTTGTTCTTCTTCCCTGTTCTTGAAAGGCTTTCCCTCTTTTGCAAGGGGTGCTCTCCTATTTTTCTAGACCTGTTCCCTTGGTTTCCTCCAGGATTTTATTGTCAGTTGCCTCCCTTACTCCACCTTCTTTAATTTCTTTTTTTCAGCTTCTTTCCCTCTGCTTATAAACATGCTCAAGATATCCTAATTTGTTTCCCTGAATCTTAGCTCTTCTTTGAACCACCACATTCTTTTTCTCATTTTCTTTTCATCTGTAAGCTTTTTCAAAGATAGTTCATAGACGCTCATGGTAAAGGAAAAATAAGCAGTATCTCTATCAAATGCCTTCAGAGTAGTCAACATTGATTGCACTTTCTTGCTGCCAACACTTTAACAAACTCTTACAATTTAACCTGCTCCTTCAGCTTTTGAAGATTGAATTGACTTCTTAATTTCTAAATTTTAAGCCATTTTTTGATAAGTTCCCATCTCCCCTGATGTCTATAAAGCATGTGGCACTTGCTTTGGCTGGCTCTACCCATCCTGGTTCTACTTCATCTCTATGGCCACTTGTCATCTTTTCTTCCCTGTGCCCTTGAGACTAGGATGTTCCATGGTTCTCTTCATGACAGCCTTCTCTTTGCTATATGCAGTTTGTACCTTGGAGATTTCAGCCAGCCCCATAGCACGGACACCAGCTATTAAAAATGACTCCCAACGCCCAGCCAGTGTGGCTTAGTGAATTGAGTGTCATTCCATGGACTGAGAGGTCCCAGTTCAATTCCTGGTCAGGGCACATGCCCGGGTTGCGGGCTCGATCCCCAGTAGAGGGCATGCAGGATGCAGCCTGGATCAATGTTTCTCTCTTACATTGGTGTTTCTTTCTCTCCCCTCCTCTCTCTCTAAAAAAATCAATAAAAACAAATTTTAAAAAATGACTCCCAGCTAAATTGGCAAACAATTTTTCAAAATATGTTTTTATTTATTTTTTTAGAGAGAGAGCGCTATTGACCGGCTGCCTCCTGCTTGCCCCCCACTGGGGATCGAGCCCAAAACCTGGTCTTGTGCCCTGACCAGGAATCAAACCAGGACCTCTCAGTCCGTGGGACGACGCCTAATCCTCTGAGCCACACTGGCCGGGCTTGGCAAACAATTATTGAGCAAAAGGCACTATGCTAAGTACTAGACATTCAAAGATGATTGACATTGGCCAGTTTTGCAAAAATGCTTACTGTCTACTAGAGTAGAGAGCTATGCACCAAAATCATTATTTCAGACAGCATCATGTTTTAGAAAGAGCACTGGATTTCATCAGAAGAAAGGAATTTTAATCCAGACGCCCCCTCTTACCAGCTGGGTAACCTGGGTGTGAATTGCATAACTTTTCTGAGCCTGTTTCTTCTCATATTGCATTGCCTACCTCACAAGGCTGCTGTGAAGAATGAATGAGTGATGGCTTCTGAAGCACATAGCCCTGCCCTGATATCTGTCCTTAGCTTCATTTCCATTTGCTGTTTATCATCTCCCCTAGCTTGTCAGACAAACACCTCAAACATATGAAGTCTGAAATCAAAGTAATGACCCTTTATGGTCTCTTTTTCTGTTCTCAATGAGTTCCTTGTTTTTATTTACCTTTTTCTGCTCATTGCACCACCGTGCATTCCTGCATCCAGATTCAGAGTATCAGTGATCATTGACTCCTCCTTTTCCTTAAAAAAACTACATAATACCTTCATCTGCTGAGTCCTTGTCTGTTTTTCCTTTACTTCATCGTTTACATCAGATCCTTTTTTATTCACATTGCCATAAGCCCAGTTCAGATCTCTTTCAAATCATACCTAGAGTATTACGCTACCCTCCTAATTGGACTCCTTTACTTTACAACCCACTCTGTACACCTCCTAAAGTACCACTCCACTTCTTTAAATCCTTAAATCAGAAACCTTTAGCAACTCCTGCATTTGCCTAGCAAATAAAACCTATCCTCTTGGCTAGCATTTAAGGCTTCGCTGTGTTCTGATCATTCTTGGTTACTCACCACTCCCTGGTAGGGTGCTGCTGACCTTTGCTCCTGCCATTTCCTCTATGTTCTTCCTTAATTTTTATCTATTGAAATCTTCCCCATCTTTCAGAGCTATCCAAATGCAGCCCAATCTTTGATGAATCAAGGTGAATCTCCATAGTGTAAACATCACTGGATTCTTTGAGCTGGCCAGAATCTTCTGCCACATTAGCACCCTTCTGTTCCTGTGCTCCAACTCGAATAAATTAACTGCATTCCCCCGACCTAGCATAATCTTTCATAATTTCATTCAGTAAGTGTTTGTGAAATGAATGCTGCCTTTTATTATTTCTCCAACTAGAAGTTACTCTTTGGTTTTGTTTTACTTTCTTTTTTTTTAATTTAAAATTACAGTTTACATTCAGTATCATTTGTATCAGTTTCAGGTGTATAGTATAGTGGCCAGACAATCACATACTCTACCAAGTGTTCCCCCTGACATTTCCAGTACCCAACCAGCATCATACATACATAGTTATCACAATATTTTTTCACCATATTTCCCATGCTGAACTCCACATCCCCATGACTGTTCTGTAACTACCAATCTGTGCTTCTCAAAAAATATGGAATGTTTCATGAATTTGCATGTCATCCTTACCCAGGGGCTAATTGTCTCTGTATCCTCCCGACTTTAGTGTATGTGCTGCTGAAGCAAGTACCACCCTTTTCTTTAGAAATGTGTTTAAAATAGGACTTAGCTCGTCCTGTATGAAACTTAGCAGGTACTGCTTTCTTTTGTAGCTTTCTGTTATATAAGGTACCTTCCTCCTTGAAGGACGGGCTATATCTTGTGTAACTTGGTGCTTTGCAATACGATGTGTACATTGAAGTATTAAAATGTTCGGTAGTACTACTCACTCTTTTTATATATGAACTAGAAACCCAGTGTAACAGAATGTCAACCTCTCCCCTCCCTGTGTCCCATTACCTGCCTTGATGTTCCTCCCTTATTCTGGTCTCAGTGTACTTGTTCCTGTTGCCTTTTCCTTTTGGTTGACGTCTTCTTGGCCTTCTCTTCACCATGTATTCCATCTGGCTATTGAGGTTACTACTAAAGTGAATACTAATTCAGACGAGGATGTGTACCTGTGATTATGAATGCTGTTCTGATGAAAAGTTAAGATGAACTCAAATTGTGACAACTTGCGCCTTTTAAAATCTCAGATCTTCAATTTTGGACTATATTTTGGTTCTAAAGTTGCTTGCGAGTTTATTAGTCTTTTTTATTATTATTATTATTCCTAGGACTCTTGATTCTTCTACAAAATGTTTTGGGGTTAATCTAAAAACTTGTAAAATTTGTTTCTGTAATTTATATAAATTAGCCATATTTTTTGTTTCTTAATCTTATTTTACTATTTAAATAAAAAGTTGAAGAAATCTTGATTATGAAAATTAATTTATTTTTGTTCCAACAGTGATATTGTGAGGAAGATTGATCAGTCTGAATTTGAAGGTTTCGAGTATATCAATCCTCTTTTGATGTCTGCAGAAGAATGCGTCTGATCCTCATTTCTCAACTATGCATTTTGCTTGTGTTGCCATTTAATGCATGGAAAACTCATTACCAGCCTGGATATAATGAACCATTTGATATTTGCCACCTACAAAAAAAGCACTCAATATCTTGTATTGTTGACTGTAAGAGTCAATTATTACATCTAAATTTAACTATGAAAAGAAACGGAGACTAGTTTCCAGACAATCGTGTCAAATTTACTTATACTGGTAGTCTGGCAGCCTACTGATGAGTAACAAAGTTGTATTTTTCCTTTGACGGAACTACTTACCACTGCTTTTCAAAAGAGTTATCTGTCGCATTAAGGCACGTGGTGGTATTACATCATCAGCCTCCCATGATTTTTGTCATTCTTTAAGTCATTTAAGTATTTAATTTTGGAATAAAAGATTAATTCAAAATATAGCAACTTGTTATATTACCTGTTAGTTTCTGAATTCTTTGTGTTTAAAAATTCAGCTGTAAATTTTATCATTGCCTTAGATAATTACTGATTTTTAAGGCAACAGGCATTAAATTGATTAGTAATTAAAGGTATTACTTGCTTAGAATTGAGGGATACAGATTCTTCTTGAAGAAAATAATTAGGCACATTTTATTAAGAATCAGATTCCAAATCATTAGCTGTTTTTGAAATACTGATACAAGTGAATTATCTAATATATTGGGGGGCGGGGGGTAGCTTCTGAGCTAGTCCCTTTAGCCAGAACTTTAACTGGAATGTTAGCAAATGTAGTTAAAAGGATCCAGGATTTAGTTGAACGGAAAATTTTTCAATATATAGAAAGGAAAAAGAAATTTAAAATAGATACAAAAAAGTGCAATGGTAATATTTATTTCTTATTGGAGAGTAAATCTCACAGTTGCTTTTGTGACTTGATTAAATAAGGAGGCACTTACTTGTTACCAGACTTGTAAAAGCATTCCATTTATCCAGCGGAGACAGAATGTATACTATTTTTCCTTATAATTTAGTATACAAGAGAAGAATTTATCTTCCAAACAATGTATTAAACATGCTTCTTTCCTACCCCAAAACACATTATCCATACTTGCCTGTTTATGGAGTTTTCAGTGAAATCCATGAATAATAATAAACATGAGTAAATGTTAAGGACACACACATACACTCACACACATCACAGTTCCAACTCCTTAAGTGAGTTTTTGTCAAGTAGGTAACACACGTAATACAGAATACAATACATTTCAGAGGCAGAGTTCTTCAGATTATGTTTTATTAATATTAGTGTTTAGCAAAGCTTTATTTAAAGAGATGCCAGACATAGCATCCTTCTGTTGTTTATTTTAAATATGTTTTTATGAAAAGGGACTTAAAAAGTAACCATAATCATCTAAATTACTTATAATTACCCAATCTTAGTAAAATTTAGTTTTCAGGAGAGCTATAGAGTTTTCAACTTAGAATGATTTAAAATTTGTAGGCATTTAATAAAATATCTTCTTTTTTTGGATGCTACATTTCATTAGAAATACAATTTTTCTAAAGTTTCTGGCCATGTACTCTTTTTTTTTTTTTTTTTAAGATTAAAAAAAAATTTTAGAGACCCCGACCAGGGATCAAACAAACCCACAAGCTGGGGATGTGCCATGACTGGAAATCGAGCCCACCACCTTTTGATGCACCGGATGATGCTCCAACCAGCTGAGCCACACCGGCCGGGGCCTAGCTATGTACTCTTTTCTTTAAGTAAGTCAGTCTGAAAGCAATGAAAACCTCAAAGGAAAAATGTTTATATACATTCACATGTTTATTTAAGAGGTATATATGTTTCTCTTAATACCTGAAACTTGTTTTTTTGTGGGTTTTTTTTTTTTTTAAAGCAGTATTCACTTCAAATCATAAACTTACAGAAAATTCTGACATCTTATGTCAGAAATATGTTTATGATCTTGCTTTTAAGTGGTGCTGTTTCCCCTAGGGCATTAGTTCTAAAATTTTAGAATGTGGAATGAGTTTGTTTAAAAGCATATTGCTGGGCCAACCTTAGAATTCCGTTGGGTCTTTGAACCACATTTTGAGAAAACTTTGAGTTATTCTTTTATGTTGTCCTGTAGTTAAATATTAGAGTATTCATGATAAAACATTTTGAGTAGGGGTAGGCAGTGAGTTACTATTGTATCTACTATTTTAAATAAAATTTGAATGATTGACTTCAAGTTAGATATATTCTCAAAAAAATCCTCAGTTTTCTATCAATAATGTTGCAAAAGAGCATTTTTTTGTGATGAGGTTTTAACCATTATTCAGGGCGGTCTTTTGTTTTTAAATCTTTTTTTTAAACTATTAAGATTTACTGTGTATATTTGATACAGAATTGCATCACAAATATGTTTCTAATTGTGTTATGTTTTTTGTAGTCTTTAAGTGCCATGCCAATCCTTTTTATATTATATAAAGTTCTCTGAAAATACTCACCAGGGGGAAAAGGCAGTTGACAGGATGGTTGGAATTTTGGTGTTCTAAGAAAAATTTATTTTGTATAAGCATATGGTCAGATCATTTTATGTGTATGCAGCCTGAATTGGCTATCAGGTATTTTGCTTTATACATTTACTTTTTAAATTTTGTTTTGTTTTGTTTTTGCCATATAAATTACTGCCTTGGTCATCATAATGTAGTCTGTATTTGCGTACCTTTTTTTTACTTTAAAATCTTTAAATAAAATGTTTAATACACATCAAGATTGGAACATTTTTAATTATGTAACATAATCAGAAGTTTGTTTAAGTTATATCAAAATGTATTCCAAAAGAAAAATGAGAATTTTAGAGTTTGGAATTTTGCTGTACTTCAAACAGCATTCTGGGAGTACTTATGCCATATTGTAGACATTCACTTGTGTAATAATCAGTGTATTTTTAAACTTGCCTGTCTATACATCTCTTTTATTAGAAAACAAATTAGTTTAAAAAAAATCAGCTGAACATAGAACATTTTAACTAATTTTAAAACTGAAGGAAATTTGAACAGAATCAGAGCAAAACAGAGTATTCCCAGATTATGTTCTACAGTGATCTATTGTAAAGTTCTAGAACTTCTCCTTTCTCAGTTGTAGCTTAGTGTACATACATAAATAAGTGTGAGTCTGGTGTCCCACATTTACCACCCTGTGTAGAGTATCTTCATGTTTCCTTCCCTTTACAAGAAGAATGAAATCTTAAGTGCCTTTACTTTTTTCTTAGTTGACTTGTCAGAGAGCGAGGGCCTGTATAATAAAACCACCAAAGACTGATTTCCCGTATCTGTTATTTTATCCTAAGTTCAACTCTTGCTCAAAATGGAGTTAAAGTACCGTCCAGGCTAGCCCCTGTACCAAATCATAAGTTTGGTTGTTTTCTTTGAGTTACTAAAAATCCAAAAACAGAGGCCAAAGAGGAGTTTGAAACTTTAGGCATTTAGTCACTGGGGTGACCAACCAGTTTCTCCCTGAAAGGCAAAGCCAATCTCCTGTTTTTAAATTTTAACGGGTTGGCCCGGCCAGTTGGTTGAGCGTCGTCCCATGGACCAAGAGATCCCTGGTTTGATGCCCAGTCAGGGCACATGCCTGGGTTGTGGGCTCAATCCCCAGTGGAGGGTGTGCAGGAAGCAACCGATTGATGTTTCTCTCTCATCAATGTTTCTCTCCCTCTCCCTTCCTCTCTCTCTAAAATCAATAAAAAATATTTAAAAAATAAAATTTAACAGGTTGGTTTCTGGACAACACACAACAGTAAGCCATTTGCTGTATTTGATGGTCTCCCTTTGTAGATTTACCCTTGTCTGCTCTAGGACTTTAGGGATTAGTTGAGACCCAGATAATTTGAGCAGTTTGTTTTCAGAGATTATTGTTTCAGAATATACTTGGAATTTACTATGCATGGTGCTAAATAAGGCTAATAAAAAGACAGAACCTGTACCCTTGACATTTGAGATGGAATACATATGGAGGAAGATGTTCGTCTTCACAACAAATAGTCCAGTGCTAAAAGCTAAATAAATGCAGTAAAATATACATTATGTGGCCATGATATTTATCAGCTTCACCAATAAAACTTGTGAGTTATACTTGACATGTATAATTGATCCATGCTAGACATTTTTCAGATTTATGATAGATTCCACAAAGCTTTCTAAATTGAAATATATAATAATAATAAAATCTTAGGTGCCTGTATATATACTTATACACGTGTATATATAAGATTATTTTTGGCTTTTGAGCTCAGAAATATGAATTGGATTTTACATGGAAATGAGACAGAACATTGTCCAGTGCTTCTGCTTAGATTAGATTTTGTACAGTCCATCTCTGAAATTTATAATTAAAATGAGTCCAGCCCAGAATTTGAGTGATTTTTGGATGTGAAATGTGGCAACGCAGTTCACCTCCATGTAGCAATTTTTGCCTTACAGACATAAGTGTCTTTTTTTTTTTCTTTATTGATTTTAGAGAGAAAGGAAGGGAGAGGGAGAGAGAGACAGAAACATCGATGAGAGAGAACATCGATTGGCCGCCTCCTGCATGCCCCCCAACTGGGGATTTGGCCCACAACCTGGGCATGTGCCCTGACCAGGAATCGGACCTGCGACCTCTTGGTGCATGGGTCGATGCTCAACCACTGAGCCACACCGGCTGGGCTAACAGTGTCTTTTTACTCCAGTTATGGAAGGAAAGGAAATTAAAAGTATCTAATAATTAAGTGGCTGTTTAGCGTGACCTTTCAAAGTATATCTGAAAGTTATAACTTAAGACAGATGGATTCACTGGAATCAAGGGAGCTTTAGCTCAAGTTTTCATTGACAGTTTAGCTAGTAGAAGCAAATTCTAATTGTGTAAGAAAGAGCGCACTGAAAGTCTCTGGCAAAATCCATGCAAAAATGAGATGTTTTGGTTTTTTTTCCATAAAAGGGAAGTGCTGTGTTTCTAGAGGTAGCGCCATGTAACCAGACTTAAAACTTACATGATATCTGCAATGTGGGTGACTATCCTTGGTGACATTTTACATTATTCATAATATATTTAGGAGTAAAATCATGTAAAGGTACTTAAATACAAGAGTCTAATTCTAACACTTTTTATGGCCCTAAGTAAATTATTTTCCAGGAACTTTAGGTTTTTATTTAAAAATTAGATTTTAAAGTTTAAGGATTGTGAAGGGTATATGCTTTGCTGTTGTTGCTAATCCTCACCTGAGGATATTTTTCCATTGAGTTTTAGAGACAGCAGAGCGAGGGGGAGAGAGAGTGAGAAACATCGATGTGAGAGAGACACATCGATTGATTGCCTCCCGCATGTGGGTCGAAGTCGGAGATTGAATCTACAACCCAGATTCATGCCCTTGACCGGGAATCAAACGCGCTACCCTTTGGCTTGTGGGCCGACATTCTGACCGCTGAGCCAAACTGGCCAGAGCAGTATATACTTTTTTTTAAAAAGCTTGACTCTAGTTTACCCAGTTTGAAACAATATTTTATGAAGAAATCTGTATCAGTGTGCCAAAGACTTGATAGTTTGCTAAATGATTCTTACTTTAAGTTTAAAATTTTAATTCATGTAATTTTAATTCATATAATTTATTGGAGGCTTTACAATGTGTCTAGCACTACACTGATTCTGCAGGATTTAGTCTTGTAAGGAATATTTTATGATATAAGGAATAACTTCATTCCAGGAAAGCTGGTTTAAGTCTAAAACAGAAGTCTGTGTGTATGTTATCCATTTAGGTAGACGATATAGCCAATGATTAAAATATAAATTAACATTCTCCTCCAAGTAGTGAGGTCTGAAAAATGTGGAAATGGGGGAGAGAGAATAGTGTATCTGGTTCTCTCTCAGAATGGTGATTCTGTCTGCTTCACCGCCACCAGGGGCCAGTCTTGCTGTAACGAAGGTCAGAGCTGCCAGCACCTTAGTCCTCTGGAGGAGGCAGTATATTCACGACAGGCCTATTACCAAGAAGTTCTAAGATTTTACCAGTGTTGATCATGTGTTTTCATTTTACAGAACTATTTTTTTTATTTAAAAGGTTGATTTATTGTATTTCTTTTTTATTGTTGATTTTACAGAACTATTAAAAACCAATAGACCATTTGAATTGCTCTTCTGAAGGAAATACCAAATATGTTATCTGGGAGTGTGCAAAGTTCTCATAGAATTGCTTTGCCTTCTTTAACTGTTCTGGGTGTTAGACCTTCCATATTTATAAAACACAAATGAGGACCTACTGTGTGCCCTGCACTGGCAATATAGCAAACACGAGTCTAGTCATGTCATATTTCGTGCTGTCTGGGCACTTTCCCATCTGGGAAGGATACCTTTAGCTGAAAATAAAACCTGAGCTGATATTGATCATTTTAATACAGAGGAATTCAATTAAAACAAAGTCTAAGAAATTGTCCATATTCCTTAGTTGTGGGACTTTTATATTAAATATTGCATGGCAGCCCGGCCAGTGTGGCTCAGTGGTTGAGCGTCGACCCAAGCACCAGGAGGTCGCCGGATCGATTCTGGTCAGGGCACATGCCCAGGATGTGGGCCTGATCCCCAGTGGGGGGTATGCAGGAGGCGGCCAATCGATGTTCTCTCTCATCCATGTTTCTGTCTCTCTGTTCCTCTCCCTTCCTCTCTCTAAAATCAATAAAGAAAAAATATATATATTGCATGGCAATAAAAAGTGTCATTCACAGGTTGAACCCATGAACGTTTGTAGACACTCAGATTGTCCATTAAAAACGTGATTTCACAAGAGTTTTGACTATTGCTGAAGGGACCAAAATTTTGCCACCCTGAAGCTGCTTTTTGGGATATTGATTTTTAAGCTGTTTATTAAGAAACAAAAGACTCGAAAAGAGCCTTTGACATACTCCTTTTCCTGCCCAAGAGAGTCACACAGAGAAAACTGCTTCATGAAGGTGATCTTTGGATGTCCACTCTGGCCTAATTTGAATTAAGTATGGTAAACAAGAGGGCTTTCGGCAGGGGCCTGTTAGCCTAAATACCCTGTGTCCCCCTGTTTCGGAGTCACCTAGCAAGGATTTTCCTGACATGTGTGTTCAGCTCTTCCTCAGTTACCTGTGAAATCGCCCATTCTCACTTAGGAAATCTAATACCCTATTCCCCACATTCTCCTTTGTCCAAAAATGTCTTATATATCTAATGTTGCCTTGCTGTCTTTGGAATTTTCATGTAATTATCATGCCTATATGAATTCCCCATGCGCATGCATTTAACTTTTATGTCCTCCTGTTAATCTGTCTCTGTTAATTTGGTTATTAGAGGGATTTAGGAGGGAAAGTATTAATATTTTTTACATAAACACTTTTGTATTGGAGTTAAATATTTGAAAATCAGTTTACCAAGAAAATGTCTTTTCTTGGTAATCCCACTGAAAATTAATTGCCACCATGCCTCAATTCCAGGCAGTTATTTACTTCATTGCCCAAAATAACTGATTGTACAATGTGCTGTAAGTTGCATTAAACCTCACACCTTCTCCTTCACAGGTTTTTCATCAACAACTTTTTTAGATTTGTTGTGTTGTTGACACCACTTTATAATCTGCACATTGTAACTTGGTAGTAAGAGTAGCTAGGAAGTATAAAATCTGTCCACTTACAAAGTATTCTTAAAAATATAAGAGTTCTTGCTCAGCCCGTATGGCTCACTGGTTGGGCGTTGACCCATGCACCAAGAGGTCACCAGTTCGATTCCCAGTCAGGGCACATGCCCAGGTTGTGGGCCCAATCCCTAGTGGGGGGCGTGCAGGAGGCAGCCTATTGATGTTCTCTCTTGTCGATGTTTCTATCTCTCTCACCCTCTCCCTTCTTCTCTCTCTAAGAAAAATTAATAAAGAGGAAAAAAATTTTAAATATATATAAGAGTTCCTTTTTGTATTTTGAAGTAGAGGGGAAAGCTGGTACCTTATAACTGTGAGGTCTGGCGTTTTTACCTCTGTTTGATTTTTAGTGATGCCAAAGGAAGTTAAGTGTCCCAAAGAAAGTTGTTCCTCCATGGTAGGTCCACCCCAAGAGAAATATCATTTGTGGATTTTAATAGCCAACATAGGCCAGGCACGTGCTGAACATTTTGCACGTCTCATTTAATCCTAACAACCCTCTGGCAGACTCTCCCACTCCAGAGCTGCTGCTGAAATCTTTGTAGGTGGGACCTGAGACTAGCAGCTCAGGCTAGTCTCATGTTAAATTTTGAGAACCACTAACCTATATTGATATGTTCTATTATCATCATTCAACAAATGAAAAAAAAAAGATGTAGGGGAGCTAGGTAACTTACTCAAGATCCATACGGTGTCAGTGTCTATTGCCTCTCAAGACAGTTTATATAAGGTTTGCTCTAAAATCTGTCTCCTGAAAAATTACACATAACTAATGCAGTTTTACAAACTCGGTCTTGCTAACTAACTCCTTGACAGCCATCTCTGTGGGTCTGGTTAGTCCCTTCTCTGCATCTGTCCGTGTTGAACACCCTGCCAGCCTTCTCCTGTGATGCCACACTCATACCTTTCCATGGTTTGAGCCTCCCACCTCATAGACCTGTGAAATACACTTTCATGGACATTCCAGGGCCCCTTTCTTTCAAGCACTCAGAACTGCGTGGTAGCCTATCAGAAGATGTTCCTGACTCTAACATTTGGTGTGAGGCTGTCCAATGAAATAATCCTGTGGCTGGCCTCCTCACCTAACTATGATTCCCTCCCAAAAAGTCTAGGATGCTGCTGATTCCCAGGAAACTAGCATATCTTCCGTAACACACACACACACACACACACACACACACACACTAATTTACTAGGTGACTGCAGTAAGGTAGCCTGCCCTGCACTCTCATTCCCATTCTCCTTTGTTCGTACCTTCCCCAAATCAACCTTCCCTCTTAACACTTCTGTGCTCAAACGGACCCTCCTTCCTGGGTCAATGAACATCAATGTTCTCAGCCTATTCATTGCTTTTCCTGCCACCCTCTCAAGCAGAGGCTGCACTTTCTTCTGCTGGTTCCCAGGATTTAGCATCCTCCTGGTTCCTTAATGCTACTGCATACTGTCGTCACTCCTCCACCTACGTAGATAAACCCAGCCTTTTCAGGGTTCATCCTGTGTGGCTTGGCCTCTTTGTCCTTCAACATACTCCTGCTGATTGCATTTCATCTGAGGAGGCTGCAGCACCTGGCACTGCACTACTCTCAGGCCTGCCATCTGTGACAACTTCAGTGTTGTCAATCGAACACCAAATCCCGTCCCTTTTTCCTGTCTTTTTCTGCCACACTTGTTTCCACCTAAGGACCCCAGCACAGGGTGTCCCCATGTCTGTAATACTCCCCCGTTCCCCTGTCTCAGGGTGGGCAGCCTATATCCTTCAGGCGTGTGTGTCACTTGCACAGAGAGGACAAACCAAGGTCACATTATCTAGTGGGTGCCTCCACTATTCTCTGTCTTTGCACTTCCTTTGTTTTCTTCACAGCAACTCTCACAATGTGTAGTTATGTATGTGCTGGTTTGTTTAATTATCATCTGTCTCCTCCACCAATCTGTATGTTCTGCGAGGACAGGGGATCTGTCCATTTTATTTGCTATTGCAGTCCCAGCCGCTAGAACAATGCTTGACACAGACCCTCCAGATATAAATAAATGAGTAAATGAACACATTAGCTCTGTACTTTGGAAAGAGAGAGCTCCCCCTGGCTTGTGGTTTCCCCATGAGTAGAGACTGGCAGGGGAACTTGCACTGCATCAGCAGGGCTGGGGCTAAGGAACCAGTATTTTTAATAGACCATACAGATGATTCTTATGCTTTAATAAAGTTTGGAAAACTGCACTCGGGAAAGGCCTTCACCCACACATGAAATGCTGACCTAGGCTAGAGAAATTTTTTGCTACAGTCGGGAAGATGAATCATTCTGGGGTTTTCTGGGATTCCCCAGCACTGATGCAAACAGAAGCTTTTAGAGAAGGGCCCCAATTACTTAGGTAATAAAAGGACAGCAAGGGAAAGTAGACTCCTGAAATATTGTAGAGACTGAAAAGCATGGACTGATTTTAGTTGATTATTAGTTTTCTGTTTTGTAAGAATTGAAGACAGGAGAATTACAGATTCTCCTGAAGAAAAACGGCAATTCTTATATTGCCTCTGTCACCTTAACCAGGTGAACACGATTGAAAATCCTCAGTGGCGGCACATTTTATACTTGGAAGTTGGATTTGGTTCTCAGAAATACTCAAAAGCCACTAGGAGTGAAGTTTAATGTTGGAGACAAATCTGGGAAATATTGTTCTGGAATTATGGACCTCATCTCCCTTCCTCTACTCCCTGATGGAGGAGTCCTTGACAGGACGACTTCTTGTGATGACTTCTGAAGGTAGACAGGACATTTTGCTCCTTCTCTTTGGCCCACAGAGGAAGGCTTTCGTTCTTCTCAGGGGGACGACCCAGAGACCCAGAGAACATGTTTTTTCTCCTGCACCATGATTCCTATGCTGTGCCCTTTGTCCCTGCATTGAAATGCCTACTGGAGGTAACTCAGGTGCTTGCTATGGGCCAGGGGTGGGGAGGATCTAGTTCTGAAGCTCTTCCAAGCTTCCAAGAACCCAGAATAATGTTCAGTTAGTTCTGTACTCCAGGCTCCTCGTGATAGGATTTCATAGAGTTGGGGTGGTGAGGATGAAAAGAGAGGTTGTGGGGATGAACAGCTAGTTCAGAATCCTTGGCCCTAGGAGTTCACACAACTGCAGGGACTCACCTCCCAGGCCTTTGGGAGTCCTCACGTGGGTACTAGGATAGCAGACTCCCCCTTCCTCTCTCCCTACCCGCCCCCTGCCCAACTCTTCTACCACATGAGTAACTACTATTCTTATCCCTCACCCCATTTCTGCTGCTAAGATGGGCAAAGGAAACACAGGCCTTCTGGGGTTGAAGGGAGGGGGGAAGAATCTCAATGGCCTTTTGTTTGTTTTATTTTAATTTGTTCATTTCTAAATTTCTTTTTTAAAAATCTGACATCTTGCATTGAGGGTTAATATCCTATGGCTACATCTCCAGCTCTGCATTCAAGATTCAGACTTTCCCTGCTAGCGTGAATTTTGGGCCTTTGGGACCTGCAAGAACACCTGTCTCCTTTTGAAACCTGGAGTAACATTACAAAGGCCCCCTCTACTAATTTTGTTTAGTTAGAAGCAGTGTCTGATTTCTCCTTCCCAATGTCCTTTTTTCTTCACCCTTTGACATTAGGCAAAGCGATGTTATAAATGATGGTGGAGTGTGCTGAACTATTGCTTTGGATATTGTAGGTTAAGCAGGTGTAGGTGTGAGGACCTAACTGCCATTTCTAACACTATCTATATGAAAGATCTATACATCTATAGAAGTATCTTCTGTGTTCCAAACAAAGGACAGATATGCAAACTAGTGGACCTAGTGTTACCATGGAAACAGTCTCTATGCATACACATGAGTGATCATACACATCACACACACAGAGGCGATGGCCTGGGGCATTCTCTCCATATTAACCCTCTTGGGGTCTTGGTAAATCTCTGGCCACACGAAGTATTACGTAGGGTAGGCTCCACTGCTCTACCAAATAGACCTGTAAGATGATGGACGTTTTTGGTCTTCCTCTCCTAACAGTCCTGGACAGATGCTCTGGGTCCAGAGCTGGGAGGGACCCAGGCTCATGCTGGTGGCTCTGCCATCTTCCAACCACAGGAACGGGAAAGGCTGGAGGCCTGAGTGTGTGGGAGGTGTTATAGCCCAGGCCTGGGAGTGACCTGCCTCCCTTACACTCGCATTGGTTTGGCTAGAACTCAGTCTTGTGGCCTTTTCTAAAGCAAAGGAGACTGAGGAATGTCAGCCAGCTGTGTGCCCAGGAAGAAGAGGCAGATTTTGGTGGCCCACCCGCTGCCTCCACCGTGCTGCTGGCGGAGTTTCTTTCAGACTGAGTATAATCGGAGGAGAAGCCCCTACTGACCTTTGGAAGAGCATCAGCATTTGTTTCAGGCTGGGATGGATCAGGTGGGAAGTTCTGAACTGACACTCAGAGGGTCACCAGCACAACCTCCTCTTGGGTCTTGGTGGCTGTAGCTGCCATGGCCTGCTTTCCCCCCTCCCTGATCCCCGCCTCACTGGACTCTGTCTCCCTCCATGCTCCCCACTGTGCCCTGCTCCCGGTCAGCATGACCCTGCTCAGGTCACAGTCCTTCTTTGCTACCAGGATCTGTCAACCAAGTTTCCTGGTTCCTTATTCAGCTGCCTGGGACGCCTTAGCGTTTGGCTCACGAGTCTTGTAACTCCTCTTTTGTTGCTCCCAACAGCGCCTGGGCTCTAAGTCCTCACCCTGACGCCCCAGGCCCAGGCCCTGCCTCTCACAACCTTCCCTTGGCTTTAGCACTTCGGCCTCCTCTTTCGTTTCTCTCCACTCCACGTGGCCTCCCTCCTGGCTGACGGCCGCTTGGCCTTCTTGAAGCTGTCCCTTTCACACTCAAAGACGCTTAGCTTTTGCTTCCCCAAACTGCAGACTGCATCTGTGTTAAGGGCCTGGCACCTCACCTTCTGTGGGTCCCACCTTCTCCCTGTGAGGAGCTCCCTAAGCTAGAAATATCCTGTGGCTCAGGCAATTCAGAAAACACACAGACAAAATACACTCCGTAAGAATCCTTCACATGTCACTTACCATATGTCGACAGCCTTGTAATGGAATTTTTATGTAGGTGATTTGCCACCACCTTCCCCATCTAAGCTGAAAACCCTTGGTCTATATTTAATGAATATCTTCTTATGTCCTAAGTATCATGGCCCATATATACTTCTTTGTTTACTCTACAGCACCGAGCACAAACAAAGCACTCACTCTCAATGCTACCTTTTCCTCATCCATTTATTATTTTAAAAGAAGCTCTTTTTATAGTGAAGATTTAGATGATTTAAAATGTTGGCTATGCTTGGCTGGTGTGGCTCAGTGGTTGAGCGTCGACCCATGCACCAAGAGGTTGCTGGTGTAATTCCTGGTCAGGGCACATGCCCAGGTTGTGGGACAAATCCCCAGTGGGGGGCATGCGGGAGGCGGCCAATCCATATTCTCTCTCATCAATGTTTCTATCTCTCTCTCCTTCTCCTTTCCTCTCTCTCTAAAACCAATAAAGAAAAAAAAAATTTAAATGTTGGCTACTCAGCCCTTAAAATAAGTAACAAATGAAGCAATGACAACAGAAAAGGTAGAATATATATAGCATTAGTGAGGAAGATAATATCAAAAACTAAAGAGAAAGGCGGTTTAAAGGCTATATATACTAGAACAAAGTAAAGCTAGATATTTGCTGTACTAATCTGAAGCTTGCTTTGTCATCGTACCTATAATGTGGCTTGGCCATGTTTTTAACAGCATTATAACTACATTTTGAAATGAGGATCTGTCTTGATAAAAAAGAAAATATGGCAGCTATAAAGAGAAATAGCATGTATGCAGGCTAAAAGTTGGCCTGACCAAGACATTCTTTAGAGACTCATTTATTTATATCTTTTGGCAAAGTAGACCTGAAGAAGGAATTGTAAGTTATGGAATGGTAGTCAAAATTTGAAAAGGAAGATCTGCTAGGTAGGAAACAAATTCTTTACAGAACCCAGCTCATTTGAAGTGAGGGGAAAAAGTTGATGGGTGGTTGAAATGGAAATGTTTGACTGAAGACTGCCTGCCGTACCCATAGCTACCTGCCCACAAGAACGTGACTCTGTGGCGACAGCTGCACTAATTATAGAGAAACAAGATGAGTTATGTAAATTTACATTGACTGAAAATCCTGTTGGAGCATTTAGGAATTTTAATTATTAAAAATAAGACTAGGATTTTCTTACATTCAAAAGCAATTAAAAGATGAATGATAATTTGCTATAGTCTTAGAATGAAATCTGGATCAGCAAAAAAAAAAGCAATATTAACATTGCTGTAAATTACTTGCAGGTAATAGCCCCTTTGTGGATTTGAGAGGAAGTATAAAGTGTGTTTTAAACTGTAAATTTATATTTTAATTTTTGTTTATAAAAAAAATGAATGGTACCAAAAATGTCACACTTTTCATAAACCCATTAAAATAGAAGCCAGAAACTTTCTCTGCTCCATGTCAAGTAGTTTTCTTATTTTAAAATATAAACCTAGCTTAAAGGCAGAGGGTTAGAAAACAACAAAGACTGGAAAGCCACTCACTCTTCTAAAAGAAAACCTTTTCTGTTTATGTTCAAAGATGGGCCATTGAAATCGATACCTTAATGAGGATGTTTAACATGATTCTTTATACATTTAGCAATTTGATAAACTCAGGTTTAGTGAATATGTTAGCAAAAGCAAAAGAAACTGGTATTTAAAAATTTCCTTTGTGAAACATTATTCAACACTTAATTTTACATGCTATAATTTTAAATGAATCTTTTTTTTTTTTTCCTACTCAGACACATTGGGAATGCAGCTAAATTGTTTCAGTCGCCCACTCACTGAACAGAAAAAAAAAAAAAGACCTTTCTTGCTACATATCAGGAAGGTGAAGGGTCTGCCACTAAGGTAGCACAATTCACAGGGACGGTTCTTTTTCTCACTCCCTAACATCATAGCACTTGGAATAAATAGGGGAGGGGAGCACCGTTATATCAGGGTCAGAAACCTATATGAATATAAAACGCCCTGTTTATTGCCACTCTTATTTCCCAAGTATGTATATTTTAACAGTCTACAATTCAGGGGGAATACCCCAGGTCTTTTCCAAATGTAGATTTGTCAAGATCTATGTTACACTGAGAACCCCTGTGCAGACAGACAAAGGACAGCTTGAGGACACCCGGGTGTTCATATTTAGCACTGACACAGCGCTTTTATCTGTAACGTGCCTTATAAACATTAGCTAATTAAGAGGAACAACAGCCCTGCAAGGTATTTTAGCAGGATGCAGAAATGAAAACCTACAAGCAAGACAGCCAGGATGCATAAATCATGAAGTGTTAAATCAACATGACCTGAAAACCAGCAGGACTACCTTCCCCCTTTCTTGCCAGGAGTATCTTTTGGGAAAGGCAGGAAGTTAGATTTTATGCCAAGTGATAGTGGTGGTGGTGTTCGTGATGGGGAGATGTCTGGGTGGGGGTGAGTGAGAGAACGGTATCAAATTCTACGTATCACATTTGCAAAGGAGAAATGTTCTACTAACTCAGAGAAGGGGCTTCAAGAATATAACCGTTTTAGATGTACCTCAGAGAATAGCAAATCAATGCAGTGTTTAATTAATCTACTACAGATTGACTTCCCATAAAGGAGCCCCAACCTGGAAAGTGCCACGCTGGGAAATCTGACAGTGCACAGCTGGAGAGTCTAGAAGGGCAGCTAGCGAGTGGCCAGTGGTAAAATTGGCATTTTTTGTTGTTCTTTTAGGGGTGGGGAGGGTATCGTGACTACCCTGTGGTCTGACTGTACAGATGTGGTCTGACTACACAGACTTTGCTCACTTGCTCTGTGAAAGAAGTCTCAACAGGTAACAGCATTACACAATGATGAGTGGGATCAGTTCAGTAGCTTTTAATTTTTATTTTATTTTTAATATGACTTTTTAGAGAACGAGAGAGATAGAAACATTGATTGGCTGCCTCCCACACGCCTCCCACTGGGGATTGAGCCTACATGTGCCCTGAGTGGGAATCGAACTGGGACCCCTCAGTCCATGGGACTGATGCTCAATCCACTGAGCCACACCAGCTGCGTGAGTTCAGTAGCTTTTGGAGGAGGGGATAATCTGCAGTTCAGGGCTTTGAGTGAAGAAGATTGCTATTCTCAAAGGGAGAGCCAGAAAGTGAAATGAAATGGACACAAAAGTGCTTAACTGCAGTGAAGATGCTCAGTGAACAGTGTCTCCTTACCACCTCAGGCAGCTGCCCATCTGAGGCAGGTACAGTTGTCCCAACCCCAGGAGGTCAGCCACCATTAGAAGCAGTTCTAGAGTCAGGATGCATCCTAGATGCCCTCAAATAGCCCCAGGTGGCACTGTCCTACACTGCAGCCATGAGCCACATGTACTATTATTGAGCGCTAGCAGTGTGGCTAGTCTGAGTTGAGCTGAGCTGCACCTGTGAACTGCTCACCAGATTTTGAAGATTTCATTAAAAAAAAAAAAGTAAAATATTTTATTAATAATTTTAATGTTTTGGACATGTTGGATCAAATAAAATATATTCAAATTAATTCTACCTCTTTTTACTTTTCTAAATTGTGGTTACGGAAGACTTAAAGTTACATATGGAGCTTACATTTGTGGTTCACATTTATGTTTCTGTTGGACAGTGTCGCCGTAGCATGACTCTCAAATATCTTGGCTCACACACTTTATCAGTTTTTTAAAAGTTTGAGAATGAACCCCCAAAATATGTAAATTTTTTGTTTATAAGTATACTTTATAGACATTAGAAAACATACACAAATAGAAAACAAACATATGCATAGAGATCTTGATATGTTCTCCCATACCCCAGTGATCACCATATGTAACAGTAGGGTGTGCATATGCCCCTTTGGAAATTGCTACTTTATAACTGGCTCTTGAGGCAAAGGACCCACTTATCACACTCCTTTGGGGAGTAAGGGAACTGGGTGATTCTAATTGGAGAGAAACAAAATTACCACACAAGTTGTAACAAAATGTAGATTACACAAGTACAACCAAAGTAAACTATTACAAATCTAACAACATGAGTAAGAAAAAAATGCTAACAGTAAGCTCCCCTGAGTTGCAGCTGCAGAAATGTGTCAGAGGGTGGGCAAGTGGCGGAGGGGCCAAGTGGGAGGGAAAGAGATCTAATCTGGAAGCTAACGCTTCATAGAACTTTACAGAAGGTTGGGAAGATGTCAATTGTTTGAACCAGATATAGAGGGGGGACTAAGGCATGCCCTAGGTGCTATTTGGTACCTTCCTTGCTCACCACCAACCCCCATTATATTATAGTAAAGAGGGACAGTCTCTGGGTTTCTAAGTTTATAAGAGGAGGGGGAGCCAGGCCGGTGTAGCTCAGTGGTTGAGCATCGACCCATGCACCAAGAGGTCACCAGTTTGATTCCCAGTCAGGGCACAAGCCAGGTTTGGGTCTTGATCCCCAGCAGGGGGAATGCAGGAGGCAGCCAATAGATGTTTCTCTCTCATTGATATTTCTATCTCTCTCTCCCTCTCCTTTTCTCTCTAAAATCAAAAAAAAAAAAAAAAAAAAAAAGGAGAGAAAAAGGAAAGTGTCAGGAAATAAGGAAATGGAGAAGGAGTCCCTACCTGTTTTCAGTTTCTATGAGCAGGAGCATGGAGTCTACTTGGTGTGGGGGCCCCAAGAGGTGACAAGACCTTTTCGATGAGAGGTGTTGGGAGATGCTAAGATTTGAGGGCAGCAGTGAAAGACCCCTCTGCTCAAATTTAGTCCAAGAACTGAAGAGATTATGGCTTGGGCAAGGCATGGGGCCTACATGCACTGGAGACCAGGGGACCTGGCCTATATTTTAGAATACACGAGAACTTCTGGATCTCTTGCATGACCTTAAGGAGGAAGAGAACTCCAATCATGACTGAGATTAATTTCCTGGCAGCAGAATTATTTGAATTAGAGAGACATAGAAATGTGACAAGTTTTAATAGAAAATTTCCTTTTTTTGTTTATTACTACAATCAAATTTATTTATTAATATAAACATTACTTAAATTTGCTATCACTATTTCCACATTACTGTAATAACAAAGAGACTGAGTCATTTCATTTCTTCCAGAAAATTTACATTGAAATGGCTACTGAAAGTTTTTACTAAAACATTAAGATTTATTTCAACAGAATGTTCAGGATACTATATTAATAAAAATATATAAACAGCCCGGCCGGTGTGGCTCACTGGTTGAACGTCAACCCATACACTAAGAGGTCACCAGTTTGATTCCCGGTCGGGGCACATGCCCAGGTTGTGGGCCTGATCCCCAGTGAGGGGCATGCAGGAGGTGGCCAATCGATGTTCTCTCTCATTGATGTTTCTATCTCTCTCCCTCCCCCTTCCTCTCTCTCTAAAAATCAATAAAGAAAAAATATTAAAAAAAAAAAAAAAATATATATATATATATATATATATATATGCAAATAGGGTTGCATCTTGGTCTACGAATGATGTTCTCCACAATGGACTTACAAGAGTTTTTAAAATACTACTAAGGGGACACTGGGTGAAGTTTATCTGTGACATTTTAATACAAAATTTCTTAATTAATAAATGTACCTAGTTATATCATTTAAAACATAAAAGAGAAATGAAAATAAATGTCCCTTCTCTCACCTCCACGCCAGATTCCCGCTTCTCAGGAACCTGAAACTTTTTAAGCTGCTGTTTTTCACATTTACTTCCATAATTCTAAATCAGTATTCTTACTATTTCTGAAGTTTTTTAGTTTTATATATTATCTAAGGACTTATTACTATAGAAGATGAAAGTTCAACTCTCTTACACACACACACACACACACACACACACACACACACACTTTACCCCACTCCTAGTTATATCACAATTTCATAATTTTGGTTTTTCACAGAGTACATTACTATAACTAGGCCAATTTTATTCACAGCAGAGCCAGATAATGTATTATGATTTTCTATTTTTGAATAACTTTGTTTTTTTCTCGAATTAATAATTACCTTAAAAAACTTATCCTTGTTTTCTATTTGCCTATGTATCACTCATTCGTCTTCAAACTTTCTCACTACACATGGCTCTCTCATATGTTCACGCATTAGGAGGTGTGTCATTTTTCTGTCGTTTCTCATCCTCCTGTACTGCTCTGGGCTGGAACATGCTTGTCATCCTGGGGCTTCCCTGTACCAGCAGTCTCCCACTTCCCTTTGGCCTTACCTCTTGCAATTTTTTTGCTCTTGTGGGTTCATGATTACTTTGTTCATTTACTTCCCTTTTTATGAGGGTTAAAGAAGCTACAGATATTACTTCTTCAGGCGGGCTCCTTATTGGGTAGTGGAACATGACATTTTCCAACCTCATTCTTGTGGAGTAAAAGTCATTGTGGCATCGTAGGAAGAGCAGCATCTGAAAACCATGACCAGTGCAACACCAATGACACACTGGAGAGAAACGCTACCGACTGGAGCTGACTCCAACCATCTGCACGCCAGCTGGGATTCATGGCAGAATGTAGTCCTCTTAAATGCTAGTGACACACTAGTTTGGTTCTATAAATACCAGATTTAAGTAACTTCTGGAAAGTAGCTCTTAGTCATATAAGAAAGTAAACACGTGATTGTGGGTCATTCATTCCAAGACCAAAAGCAACTCGTATGGCCAACGTGGAACATTTGGCATAAACACAAACTATAATGGACTGAGATATGTAAAATATGCTTAAATCCATGGGTTCAGAAGGACACATAAAAAAGTAAAAAACCAAGAACCCCTTGGTCATCTTTGGGGAATGCTCATTATTCTGAAAACTGGTAAATAAAAGGAAAAAGAAAATCAACATCCTGCCTTTTCTGAAAAACAAACTATACTTAAAGGTAACCAATAGATATGAGAGAGAGAAAGTTCTTCTTAAAAACCATTTCCAGCTGCCCTGGCCGATTTGGCTCAGCGGTTAGAGCGCCAGCCTGCGGTCTAGAGAGAGCTGGGTTCGGTTCCCGCTAGGGGCGCCGGCCTCCGTTGCAGTTTGTCCCCGGCCCTGGTTGGTCGTGCGGGAGGCAGCCACTCGATGTGTCCCTTTCACGTCGATGTTTCTCTCTCTCTCTCTCTCTCCCTCTCTCTCCCTCCCACTCTATCTGAACAAAAAATGGAAAAATGTCCTTGGGTAAGGATAAAAAAATAAAAAAATAAATAATGGAATAAATTATATTGCAACCCCTACTGAAATAATGGATCTAGGCAATGATCATCAGTGGCTACCAAAATATTTTGCTGAAAACTGACAAAGAATTTTAAAATAGATGGATCAGGCTGACGACACTGGAAAATACTGATCAATCTTAATATTACAAAAAGAGAGACAAACACATTACGTGATGTAAATAAGAAGTATACAACACTACCAATAAAATATTCCCACAAACAAATCACATGTAATCTGATCAAATCTCTAGATTTTACTACCACTCAAAAGAAATAGAGGGAACAGGAACATGATAAATTGACATTATAGGGATGCAGTCAACAAAATCATCAAAAAACAGAATATAGGAAACTCCACAGGACAAATGACATAATTTCTTTCACAGATAAATTTCAAGGAAAAGAAGTACCTGCAGATGAATAGATTCAAGAAACCACACTCAAGTGCAGAATATAGATCTTGATTCAAACACACCAACTATAAACACAAGCAAAGCTTTATGAGACAACCAGGGAAATGTGAACTCTGACTAAATAGTTGATATTATCAAGGAATTATTGTTAATTATTTAAGGTAGACACTGGTATTGTGATTGTGTGTGTGTGCTTTTTTTATTTTAAATCCTCATCTGAGGATATTTTTCTATTTATCTTCAGATAGAGTGAGAGGGAGGGAGAGAGAAGAAGAGAGAGAGAGAGAGAGAGAGAGAGAGAGAGAGAGAGAGAGAGAGAGAGAGAGAGAGAGACATCAATGTGAGAGGGGCACATTGACTGGCTGCCTCCCACACGACCCCGACCAGGGCCAGAGACCGAGCCGCAACCGAGGTATGTGCCCTTGACCTGAATCAAACCCGAGACTCATTGGTCCGTGGGCTGACGCTCTAACTGCTGAGCCAAACCGGCCAGGGCTGTGATTATGTTTTGAGAGGACTTCTTGTTGTTTCGAGATGCATTCCAAAGTAAAGAGAGGCTTCTTTCACCTGCCTTCTTTGTCTCACAAACTGTTATGCCACAGGGTTGGCTCTCTTTATGACAGTCAGAAAACTAGTGTAGGTGGCCAGGCCCCTCTGGCTGCTCCATGTGGGCTCTTGGAGTCCGTCTAGGTTTTCGGAGCCAAAGAAGATCAGGGTAGCTGGCCACTATGAATGCTTGTAATTGCTGAGTGTAAAAATGTGCGCCAGGGCCAGCGACAGTGCGTGGTGGGGCCATGGTAAATTAAAGCACACATGCTCTATCTGAAGTCATTCAAATTCAGTGTCTGGGGTGGGGGGAGAAGTTTGGTGGAGACAAAAAAGAGCTCAGCTCCAGGCTATATTATTTAGCCAAATTCATGATCCCTGCTGTAGATCTAAACCTATACTTGAGCTGAATCTTGACTTTTCTTGGACGTACAATTTTCTGCCATATCCGTGTCTTTGACCGTCAGTAGAGAACTCTAGCACCTAGTCAGAGTGGATTAAGAAATATTATGCTTCTCAAATTGACAAAGCAAGAATGTGTAGGAAATGCACTACCAGGAAAAAGCAGTCCCTTGGGGAGTCTAACTATGTTGATTTAATGATAAGAATCTGTACACCAAGGGTGTCAGCCAGCACAGGAAATCCATCCTGCTGGAGATTCAGAAGTGCCCCAGTCAGGACTGTGGCCACATCGATTGGCTCCAAAGGGCATCCTTTGTACATACAGGCAAAGGGCATATCTAGACTTCCCAGTCATCAGAGACTTTCCTGGACACTAAAGGAGAGTAAAGGGGGTGGGGTATTTAGGGCCTAAGAAAGAGGCCAGAAACCTACTTCTTCTGTCTTCCCTGTGTTTGGTTGATTTTTATTCAGTTCAACAATAATTCTGAGATTCTTCCTAAATACTAGAGAAAATATCAGAATGTGCTAGGAAACTATTACAAAACAAAAACAGGGTTTTTGGCGTGTTTCAGTATCTCACTCACCAGATAAGATTATAATATATTTGGTAGGTTATCAGGAAGACTGACTATATCAACTTCTGCATTGTCGAGAACAAATACTTACTGAGAGGACCATATTAAGGAACTATACCAAGCCCTGTGGGGGACACAGAGACAAATAAGATGTACTTCCTGCCCCACCAGATTTTACAATATAGATGAAGATCTTAAGACCCTAAAATTATAATCTAAAACACAATGTGATAAATGTAAATGATTGTGAGATTAGGAAAGGCTGAGATGGACAGACACAGCTTCACAGAAGATCTGGGAATTGAATCCACCTCTGAAGGGTGGCCCAAATTTCAGTAGGTGTTAAGGGGAGAGAGAACCTTCTTCCTATCTAATTTGTTCAGGGTGTACTAGATGTTTCCAGTGCCTGCTTGTCTGTATGCCCTCCAAAGAAGCTCCTTTGCCCAAAGGCTTTTCTAGGCAGTCATGTTTTAATGTCCATGTTAAAAATAGATGTCCATGTTAACCCCTATTTCAGCAAGTTAGGCAAAAGGCAGTTACCTTACCCAGGACTGTCACTCCTAGGTGTGGCCTGATCAGCATAGCCTGGCTTAGAAAAATATTTTGAGATTATGAGAGTATTCTTCTTGACAATTTAAATGCAGAAACATAGAAAGAGCTCATGTGTAAGGATGCCACGTGTAAGTCAAAGTCAGAAGAAAAGAAGGTGGTACCAGGATACCTAAGAGCTTGAGGACTTCCTGGTTCCAGTTACAGGTCTCCTTGTAATCCTCTACCTCTAAGTGACTGGAAGTAAATGAAATGGTATCTGCTCCTCAACCAAATGATCTGACTAAATTAAATGCACATGATAAATGCAAATAGTAATAGGGTTTTTTTTTTCTCTTTCTCTTAGCTCTGAGACTCTCTTTGTACAAATACCTTGAAAGTTATCTTAGTGTTTATATTGGTATGTGCGAGTAATCAACAAATGCCATAGTTAACTAGAACTTCTGATTTATCTTTCTCTTACCTCCCACTTCTCTCCCTCCTTCCTTGTGTCATGGATGAAATGAGAACAATGGGAAATAAAGGTGGGAAATAAAATCAAACTAGGCGTAGAGTCAACACACAACCGTAGCTAGAGGTAGTCTACAAATTAGATTCTGAGCTCCCAAGGAACTGGGGGAAAACATGGTTAATGACAACCTTTTTAGTATTTGTAAGGCAAAAACAATGCAGCTGTGGCCCAATGGAAATTTCTTACTTGGGTCCTCATAAAGTGAACACCACATCATCCCTAACCAACAAATGACAGGTGGCTCTTCCTTAGAAAATCTCCTATGCAGGTGGAGAGCATAATTCCAGAATCCTCTTGGAAGGAACTCTCCTTGTTTTAAGTGTAAACATTTCTGATGATTTTTTTATCATCATAATTAGCTATTATTAATAATAGGAAGAGAGCAAAGGGGAGGCCAGACATTATAAGCATGGTCATCTGGGCAGCTTCACCAGGAAGCTACACTTCACGCTCCCCAGGGAAGTACCAGTCCATTTCTTGCAGATCACTGGGGAAAGGAATCAAACAAAGGGGAAATTGACACATGTGCAGTGAAGTCAGGGTGAGGTAGGGAAGTTACTTGCCTATCAGTCTAACCTGGGAAAAAGATAATTGGCTAGGGGGGTGGAGCCACTATAAGAATGTGAAATCCTGAAGGGTTAATTGGTTAAGCTCCTAGTTATAATCCCCAGACAAAGAATTCTCTTTCCCATGCTTGCTCCTGTTCCTTTGCACTCTCCTGCTTTGTGACCCCCACTCACCTGCCTTGTGGCCTTAAGCAGCTGCATGCCCTGTGGCCATGTGGACTGCACACGAAATGGACTGCAACTGGGAACACAAGCTAAATTAGCCAGACGCTGAACTGGACTGTACTTTAATATGGAGTGGAGACTCTGGGCAGTGGCTTTAAGCCTAGCTCTGCTGAAGACAAGATTGAACTTTTTCCATGGCAAGAAGAGAGAGATGGGAACTTGGAAGGGAGCCCCCTTAATTTCCAGGATATCTCATCCTCTCGTGGGGTCCTCAGGATATTCTTTTCCCCACTAGACCCAAGAATTCCATTTCCCTGGGTAATAGGTGGGGACACAGAGGGCACTCCACCTATAACAGTTTGATTTGATCCAAGGAAAAAGGGAGAAGACTATAACATACTTATAAGAGTGGATGCCTTTCCAGCCCTCTAGGCAAGCTTTGATGAACAGTATTCCCCACAACTGTGCTTTGATAAGACTTAAAGAGCCTAGAGGTTCTACCCTGAAGAGTAGAAATTGGATACAGCTGATTAAGAGCAGATGCATATTTCTGACACTTTGATATGTGGACAATCAATGGAGCAGGTGTTAAAGGTGTTAATGATTGGCATCATTTTCTGGAAGCAAAGAGCCAAACCAGGAGAGGTGACACCAGATCTTCCAATTTAGGTAGAAGTCTCAACTGAGCATCCCAGCAGGCGTGGGGTTGCTGGTGGAATTACAGAGGACTATGGGAGACTGGATTTCTACTTCCTATTTATTTTGGCCCACCATGATCATCTCTGCAGTGTATGTTTCATGGAGGGTCTTAGGAGTCCACTTCAGTGTGGATGATTGTTGACAATTAAGTAATTTTGTAACACTTATTGGCTAGATGTTCTCCATTTTCCTAAAATTATGGTAATACAGTGTTTATTTTATTTATTTTTAAATGTGTAAAACATGCTGAATGCTTGGCACTTGTCCATCCAGGAGTAAGTGACTAAAGCACATGAGGAAAGTATTATATAGAGCTTTATTTGACAAGCTGATTTATTTAAAATCAACAAAGTGGCTAATGGAACTTCAGGGCAGTAATTTCATATTTATATTAACCTTTAATGAGCCCATGTGGTTTCTTTAAAATCTATATTACCTGTGTAAAGAAAATCTATTCATTAGAAATATAGTCTCTGATTTTGGTAACAGAGCCAATATTCATATCCCACAGAAGCCAATTCTAGTGAGCTTTGAATTGCAAGATATTTAACTTTGTGAATATAAGGCTTTATTATCAACACTTATTTCCCATGCTGTCAATTGAAAGAATATGTTGACCACCTACTGTAACTAATTTAACCGGTAAATGGTTGAGACAGTAATGGATAAAACAACAGTGTTGTTAATATTTTTCTTAGGAAAATAACTTTTATATTTATATTAGCATATTTGCAAATAATCCTTTTACTTCCTGAGGTTTTAATATACAACTTTATAATTTATTCATTAAAAATCTATATGTCAATTCTAATTGGCCAGTTCTGTATTTTTGTTGTTAAATTATAAAAGGAGAAAAATCTCATTGGCCTAATTAATTAGTATCAACCCCTCTGAACCAGGCTTTTTGGGTCCTGCTAAGTCTAGGTTGTCAGCTAGCATATGGTTCAGTTCCCCACTCCCAATCCATTCCGTGACTACCCTTTGCTCAAAGAATAGTCTAAGATTCTGTTAGAAGAGGACGAACGAGTTTCATGCATCATGATTGATGTGTTTCATACTAAAAGTTTCTAATCTTTCTGTATTGTAAACAGCACCGATATATATCCTTGTTATATATATTTTTGCACTTGTCCAATAACTTTGTTAGGATGAATTTCTAGAAGAGTAACTGTTGAGTCAAAGAGTATGAAAAAATGTAATTTTGCTACTTATACTGACATATTTTTACCATTACATGTCTCTTAGTCTCTTAATATTTCACTTACTGAACACCAAGAATATATTACTCACTCTTTTCATATGAATAAACATATAAGAAATAAAAAATTTCATTTCTGTAATCAGCTCACAAAAATAATTGAGCCTTACAACCTTGTTCTTTTCCTTGTTTTTCTGTGAAACTGTTTATGAAAAATTTAAATGTTATTTTGGGAAATATGCAGACATCTAGAATGTTTTTTTATTTCAAAAAAAGGTTAGGGCAGCTTGACTGCTGTTAGGGAGGCTAGAATCCAGGAGAAGGAGAGAGATAAAATTCTAGGTGCTCTTTTTCCCTTAATTTTGTAAAGATGTTAAAAAACACAAACTACCCTCAGGGTGGTGGAACAGTTGATTGCAAGTACAGGCCCTTGACCAGGATTTTAATTCACAACCCTTTAGTGCACGGGCCGATGCTCTAATCACTGAGCAAACCAGCCAGGGAAAGAATCCATCTCTCTCTCTCTATTTTTTAAAATCCTCACCTGAGGATATTTTTCTGTTTATTTTCAGATAGAGTGGGAGGGAGGGAGACAGAAACATAGACGTGAGAGGAACACATTGACTGGTTGCCTCCTGCACGACGCTAACCAGGGCTGGGGATGAACCGCCACCGAGGTATGTGCCCTTGACTGGAATCGAACCCCTGATTCATTGGTCCTCAGGCCGACATTCTAACCACTGAGCCAAACCAGCCAGGGCAAGAATCTATCTATCTATCTATCTATCTATCTATCTATCTATCTATCTATCTATCTATCTATCTATGTTTTTTCCCCCTAATTAACTTTAGAGAGAGAGGAAGGGAGAAGGAGAGAGAGATAGAAACATTGATGAGAGAGAACATCGATTGGCCGCCTCCTGCATGCCCCCCACTGGGGATTTGGCCCACAACCTGGGCATGTGCCCTGACCAGGAATCGAACTGGCCGACCTCTTGGTGCATGGGTCGATGCTCAACCACTGAGCCACAGGGGCCAGGCAAGAATCTATATTTTTAACAAGATCTTCAGGTAACTCTGGTGCAGGTACTTGGTAAATCTCACTTTGAGAAAAATTGCTTTGGGGACTTCATAGGTACTTTTTGGATGGTAGGAAATAAAAACTAAGAGTTTTCCATTAAAAAAAAACTTTAAAAAACAAAACAAAAACTAGGTATGCTACTCTTTGTTTCTAGTAAGTCAGTGCTGGGTGTTATCAAACAACTTTCTTTTTTTTTTTAATCCTCACCCGAGGACACCTATTGCATCTATCCTGAGATAGAGTGGGAGGGAGTGAGGGAGGAAGAGAGAGAGAAACATTGATGTGAGAGAGACACATCGAGTGGCTGCCACCCACATGACCCCAACCGGGGCGGGGACAAACCCCAACCAAGGTACGTGCCCCTAGCGGGAACCAAACCTGGGACACTCTGGTCTGCACGCCGACGCTCTAACCGCCAAACCAAACCGGCCAGGGCTCAAACAACTTTCTTAAAGAGGATATTTACCTCTGTCTCCCTAATACTTTCCAGAAGAATGCTGCTGGCCCTAACTTTTTCCTACTCTCCCATCCTTTTTAATGAACTCCATTGGTCTCAGAGTCTTCCATTCCTAACCCTTCAGGTTCTCCTGTTCCTATTGGGCCATGCCAGAATCCACTGAGAAGCCCTAGAGTTTCTCCTGTTCCTACTTTAGGAATTAATATTTTGAAGACAAATTTCTGGGACAGGTCAGGGAGTGTGTAGGGAGGTCACTTGACTGTCTGCCAGTTCTGACCGTCTGATGTTATCTGAGTTACTTAGAATCTGGCTCTTTGCCTTGAAGATTCTGATACTTGATTTTGTCAACAAACAAGATTGGATCTGGTCTGTGAGCAGGTTCACTCTAATCAAACTCAAAGAGCCTGGTGCACACTATCAGCATGCCATGCCTCTGTTTACAGCTAGAAAGGAGCTGGAACATTTGCATTGGCACAGACCTCCCCACATGCGAATGATTTTGGTAGCCTAATTATAACCAGAAGTTTGCTTCATGGGTAAAAAATCAGAACAAGGGAGGTTAACTACATAATTTGCTTTCTGAATACCTTGAGACTGATGCATTCATCTTCACAATGAAAATGGCCCTGCTAGGCATCTTCTGAGGGATACTTGTATTTTGTAGATTTGTTAATGCAACTGGTTCAGTTTTACTCTGGCAAGAGAACCATTTTATCTCTTCAAAGTGACTTTGCCTATCTCTGCTTCCTTCCCTTCTTTGTTCCTTTTTTCTTTTTGCTTGTTTTACAGGTAATTCTTTATCCATCTTAATATCCTTTTCCCAAGTTATTGCATGGGAGGTAGGGATGTAGTTTACAATTACTGGGTCAGGCACTTCATAGTTGTCCCCTATTGTTTCTGCATTACTTCAGTTTTGTTGGGATTCTTGTCTTTACACTGCAAACCAACTTTACTATTTGCATCTTGTTACAGAAGAAAGTCTATTTTCAACAGAGAGCTGCACTGTCCAATATGGTAGCCACTAGCCACATATGGTGGCTATTTAAATTTAAATACATTACAATTAAATAAAATAAAAAGCTCAGTTTCTTAGTTGCACTAGCTACATTTTAAGGGCTATTGTAAATAATGCTGCTATGAACATGGGGGTACAGGTTTCTTTTCAAGGTAGTGTTTTTATTACCTTTGTATTCTCTAAAGTGGAATTGCTGGATCATATGGTAGTTCCATGTTTAATTTTTTTAGAATCTTCCATAATGTTTTCCATAATAACTGCACCAATTTACATTCCCACCAACAGTGTATAAGGGGTCCCTTTTCTCTATATTCATACCAGCATTTGTTATCTTTTGTCTTTTTTTTAAAAAATTTTTTTCTTTTATTGATTTTAGACAGAGAGGAATGGAGAGGGAGAGAGATACAGAAACATCGATGAGAGAGAACATCGACTGCCTGCCTCCTGCATGCCCCCCACTGGGGATTTGGCCCACAACCTGGGCATGTGTCCTGACTGGGAATCGAACCAGCAACCTCCTAGTGCATGGGTCAATGCTCAACCACTGAGCCACACCAGCCGGACTTTTGTCTTTTTGATAGCCATTCTAATAGGCATGAGGTGATATCTCATTGTGGCTTTAATTTGCATTTTCCTAATGATGTTGAGCATCTTTTTATGTACCTGTTGACCTTTTGTATATCATCTTTGGAGAAATGTCTATTCAGGTCCTTTGCCCATTTTTTTCAATTGGGTTATTTGTTTTATAGCTTTTGAGTTGTATAAATTCTTCATATGTTTTGGAGATTAACCCCTTATCAGATATATGATTTGCAAATTTATTTTTCCATTCTGTAGGTTATTTTACTTTGTTGATGCTTTCTTTTGCTGTGCAGAAGCTTTTAGTTTGATGTAGCCCCACTTGTGTTTATTTTTTATTTTTTTGCTCATGCTTTAGGTGTCATTACCACTCCCTCCTCCCCCCTCCCCCACCAAATTATCACCAAAACCAATGTTAAAGAACTTTGTTCCTCTGTTTTCTTCTAGGAGTTTCATGTCTTACATTTCAGTCTTTAATCCATTTTGAGTTATTTTTTATGAGTGATGTAAGATATGGGTCTGGTTTCATTCTTTTACATGTGAATATCCAATTATTCCAACACCATTTATTGAAGAGACTCTTTTCTCCATTGAGTATTCTTGCCTCTCTTGTCAAATATTAGTTGACTGTATGTTTATATATTTATTTCTGAACTCTCCATTCTGTTCCATTAGACTATGTGTCTGTTTTATGCCAGTACCATATTGTTTCGATTACTATTGTTTTATAATATAGCTTGAAATCAGGAAATGTGATACCTCTTGTTTTGTTATTGTTTCTCAGAATGGCTTTGGCTATTTGGGGTCTTTTATAACATAAACTTTAATCATATATATATATATATATATATATATATATATATATATAATTTTTTTTACATCCAGATTGAATTTACATAGAACTCAGATTTGAAAATATGTATAATCTTTTCCACAATCCAAGTGGATGGATTTATCTAGCAATGTGATCTTAAGCACAACTCTGTGCCAGTTTCTTCATCTATAAAGTGGGGTCATAATAGGGTTGTTGTGAAGATTAAACCAATTTTTATATGTGAAGTGCTCAGAACAGAGCCTAGCAATAGTAAACACTATATAAATGTTAACATTATTATTCTTTCATGTATTGTTTCTTAAACTGTAGGTTGCACTGCATTAATAGTGAACTGAAATACAAAGAAACAGAATACAGCAGAATAAAATATCAGAGAGCACTGCACATAGCAAGGGTTAAGTATTGTGATAAATATACCACAATGCTTGGTACAATGCTACCTACCCTATAAGTTTCAATATTTGCTCTATTTTGGCAAATCGAATCAGTCCTTATATCTTATTTGAATGAACACCAAGAGGAATGAGGAAATGAAGAACAGAAACTCCACTGATGTGGGTCAAATGCATTTGGTTCTAATGCCTGTTCTGCTGCTGATCAGCAAAGTGGTTTGGCACGTGACCTAAACTCTGCCTGGACTTCTCTTTAGTTAAAAAAGGAATTTCTTATTAATATCTCATAAGAAAGTGTGAAGCACTTTGAGCTACTTATAGTCCAGCACTATATATTAGGCAACACCTTTCAACTTGCAGGTTTTGAATTATAGCTTGGTAACATTAGAGCTGATTATGACACCCCCTCCCCCTTTTTCGGGGAAAACAAAACAAAAAAACCACAGAGAAAAGGTCTTTGATTTGTAATAAATCAAACTTTGCCATACTTTCTAAACACTCATAAAATTCCTAGAATTGACAATGAAATACACTTAATGTGTTGGTTACATTGATTTTACACTTTATTGTAATTTAAACATTGAAAATTCAAAGACATCTAACATGCTCTTTCTCTATTTTATCGTTTCTGGCTATTTCTTTTTGCTTTCTTCCTCTTACTTCCCTTCCAATTTCACAGAGCCCAAGTTAAGACCTGAAAAAAAGCTGTGTGACACTATTCAGGAAGAGGAGGTTAATATTTTTTAAGCATCTGGTTCTCATCTTATTTAAAGCATGAAAATGGGAATTGGGATCTTGTACACCCAGTATTGACTGGCAGAGGAGAAAGTAGCCCCAAGGAGAAAGCCTAATCAATAAGGGGAAGGAACTTTGCACTGGCAGGGACACTAGTATTAAACCAATATGGGGAGTAAAGTACACAGGGAAGAGGATAGGTAGGAAAAAAGATTAAAGTGCAGTGAGAAAGTTAAAGAGCATCATCATCATAATTCTGACAAGTAGAAATAAATGAAAAGCTACAGAAAAAAATAAGATGAAAAGGGAAATAGTTGAGATTCTTCTGTGAAACTGAAGGACTTTGTATCATCTGACTTGCTGCTAAAAAAGGTTGTCAAAAATAATTTTTTGTTGTTGTTGAGGATCAAGAAAGGGAAGAAAGGAAGTACTAGAACCATCAAGCTACAGTGATTTCTCTTCCTTGGAAAAGAGCAGAAGGTATAAACAAAACACAAGTCAGTGTTTGTATGCTCCATTAATAGTTGACTTCTCTTCCCCCTCCTTCATAAACATAAAAATACTTTGCATTGAATGTTTGCACTTTACCCTATCCTTTTTGTTTTCATAATTAATATTAGTAGGTCATAAGTGAAATAAAGTCAGAGAAAGACAAATACCATATGATTTCATTCATATGTGGAATCTAATGAACAAAATAAACTGACATACAAAATAGAACCAGAGAACAGACTGACAGCTGTCAGAGGGGAGGAGTGTTGGGAGGGCTGGGTGAAAAAGGTGAAGGGATTAAGCAAAACAACAACAAAAACAACAACAACAAAAACTGACAGACAACAGTATGGTGATAACCAGAGTGAAAGAGGGGTGGGGGGAGGTAGGAGAGAGCATGGTGGGGATAAATGGTGATGGAATGAAACTTGACTTGGAGTGGTGAACACACAATATACAGATGATGTATTATAGAATTGTACACCCGAAACATATAATTTTATTATCCAATGTCATCCCAATAAATTTTTAAAAATGTGTAGGTCATTATCAATATATCAGTAAATAGGGACAAGAGGAAAGCATTTGCCCCAAACCATTTCTCAGGTTACAGGGCAGAGCTGGTCTTGGAATTTATAACCTCTAAATTCTTGGTTTCTATTATTACCAGATGGCTATAACTACTGAAGAAGAAATTTTAGACTACCTAGTACCAGTTAGTTTGAATCTTTCATCTGTACTGCTTGATGGAAGATGAGACAATGGGTAGGGACCCCCACCCCCTCACTCACTTGGAATTCTTACATACACAGAGGCACACACTCTCACAGTGGCCTTGCTCAGTATTTGCAGGCAGTCAAGAAGGTGAGGTAAGAGTCCATGGGAAACCCATCAGATACCTATGTACTAACCAATACTTAAGTTGACTTTTCAACACCAGTGAAGACCGTAAGTATGTAGGAATCACAATATTCATTACACCACAGTGCTTATTTTTTCTAAGGCCTATATTCTCTGTCTCCGTTCAGTTCTGTTTCTGAGATAAAGAACCAATTTGTTTTGGTATTTTTATTTTTTTAAAGGCTGGGAGAGAGAGAGAAACATGGAGGTGAGACAGACACATCCACTGGTTGCCTCCCCCACGACCCCAACTAGGGCCGGGGCCTAACCACAACAGAGGTAGGTGCCCTTGACCAGAATGGAGCCCAAGACCCTTTGGTCCACGTCCCCACGCTGTAACTGCTGAGCCAAATCGGCCAGGGCTGTTTTGGTGTTTTTAAAATTCATACTATACAATCACTTTTACTGATAATTTCTTTAAAATGCTTAAGTAGGCCTGCAAATGTGGCTTAATGTGAGCCTCCCCATATGCATCAGATCTGTGTAAAATGAACCATGCTTCACTTGCGTTCAAACCTGTACCTTTGAGGCCAAGACCTTGGGAATTCAAGGGCAAAGTGAATTTTAACACTCAAAGCTTGATTAGCTCTTGCCACATTTGCTTGTTATTTCTCAAACCACTGTACATAAAATCACTGGCACAAAGGATACTTCCCTCAAAAAACAGATTCCTGGGGGGAAACAAATCAAAAGAACAGGGAGGGGAAAATGTGTTTGATTTCTTAGAAGTCTATTTCCATCCAATTTATTTTGGTCCTTAGGCCTTTGGACATGCTAGCAAGTAATTATTTTTATGGCTGATAAAATGAGTACGAAACAGGTATTTTTAAAAAAAGAAAATGTCATTTTGGTTTCTAAAAATTGTTTCTTCTTTCTAGACACAAGCCAGATGCCGGGAGTTGACCAGACGCCAAGTCTCAGGACTGTCCAGTCTTCCACATCAGATCTTCAGCGGAGCCTTCTGAATATCCTCCCGGTAAGAAAATCTATCCCCCAGATTCACAGATGCTGTTCTCCCCCCACTGGCTCTGCACAGAACATCATTATCTTTGCCGAGCTTCTGTCTCTATGGCAATAACAGATGGGAAGTGCTTCGGAATTATTCATGTTCAGGAAAGGAGGCAGTCGAGAAGGAGGGGAAGGTGGAGGGTGGGAGGGGGGCACCACCCGGGAGCACCGCGTTAGGAGCGTAAGGACAGGAACTTGGGAGTGGGGGGAATGAGATGCTCGTAAGCCTTCGGTAGGCCCTTTGGGAGGAAAAGAGGGAGCAAAAAATCTATGGCCGGCTCCAAATGTGGACCCCACAGAAGCCACCAAGAAGCAGTAAAACCAGGAGAAATTGTTCAAAAATGGGCAAAAAGAAAAAAAAAGGGTCAAAGCTCAAGTCGTCTGAATTCTGTGCACTGCGACTCGGTGGACTATTTCTGTTCCTGATCTTGCGGTGGGGTGGAGAAAAGGGGATTTCTTGGGGTTTCGAAATAAGGCCCGGCAGCTCCGCAGAGTTCTGTATGCTAATCGCTAATCCTGGGAACAGTGACCAGGAAGACCACCCTGAGGGTCACAGCCGGAAGCTCTCGAGTTTCCCTCCAAAACAAAAAACAAAACCCCCTCAGTATACACTGTGGAAACATATAATTTCTACCTCTGTTTTGGAAAGGAGAGAGCAGTCTGGTGGGCAGGGAGGCGGAGAAGTAGGGGCAAGACTGTTTCTCCCGGTTTCGTCGGAACTTGAGCCAGCGCTCCAGCCTGGCCCGATGGCGTATGGAGGTCAGCCCGGGGAAGGCGTCTGGGCGGAGGCCGCCGGGGAGGGGCGAAGCGCAGGCAGCTGGCGGGGCGGCCGGAGGCGGGAGGCCCCGCGGGGGCGGGGAGCAGCCCCGGCGCGCCCCGGGGACCTGGGCCCACACAGGGGGCGCCGCAGGGCGGCTGCCTCCGGGGCGGGGCGGCCCAGCTGCGGCCCGCGGGGGAGGGTCGCCCGTGCCTGACCTCGGGCAGCGGCACTCAGCCGGACGAGCCCTGCCTCCGCCCCGCCGGCTGCTGGGGTCGCGCACAGTGCACAGCGCGGCCGCCCTGCCCCCTCTCTCCCTATCGCGCGGCGGCCGAGCGGCCTGGGCGCCCCCGGGTCTGGCCCGTCACCAGAGAGCAGCGGGTGGGGCGGGGGCGGGGCGGTGGCGGCCCCAGACAGCCGGCTGGGCGACTCGAGGAAGGAAGGAGGGCGGGCGGCGGTGGGGGTGGGGCGGGGAGGGAACATCCTGTCTGCGCCGGGTACACCGCAGACAGCGTCGCGCGCCAGCCGCCCAGACGGCGCGCGGGGCCAGGAGTGCCGGGTGCGCGCCTGGGGGGAGGGGGCGCGCGCGCGACGACGGGGCGGGGGAGTCCTGAGGAGCCACAATAGGCCGGACGGCGTGCGCGTCCCCGAGGGGCTGGGGCCGCGCGGCAGCAGCGAAGGTGGCGGGCCCGCGCGCGCGGTGCCGCCGCTGGCTCCGTTCCCCTCCCCTCCCCTCCCCCTCCCCGCCGCCCTCGCTCTCCCCCGGGCAGCCGGAGACGGCGGCGGCGTCTGCGGGAAGCCGTGTGTCTCCGCAGTGACGTGGGCGGGCCGAGGGCTCGGTGACGTCAGAGGGCTGTGTGTAGCGATGTGTGGGGTTCGGAGCGGCGCCGGCACAGCTGAAGGGAGCGGGCGAGCGGCGGCGGCGGCGGCGGCAGTGGTGGCGGCGGCGGGCACAGGTGCGGCCCGGGCTCGCTGGGGAGGACGCGGCGGGAGGCCGGGGGCACGCGACCCCCGGGGAGCCCGACGGCGGCGGCGGGGGTAGCGGGGACTTAACAAAGCTCGTCGAGCTTCCCTGGGGCGTGGAGGCCGGAGTCGGGGGTCCGGATGCGCGAGTCCCGGGTGGGGTTGGGGCCAAGGGGGGCGCGGGGCAGGTGCCCTACGGCGGATCGTGCCTCGCTGACCCCGGGGTGAGCGTGGGCAGGGGAAAGGCGCTGCACTTGACCGGAGCCGTCGGAACCCCGGAGACTAGGACACCCGTCACCGCCCCCCCCTTCCCCCTCCGCCCGTCTGCGCTCCGCGGGGATGCCCCGGGCTCTACCCGGCCGGTCGGCACCCGGCGGTGTGGGGATCCCGGCTCCGCGCCCCACCCGCCCGCTGACCCTTAGCCCCGGGCGGCCGTAGGTACAGCTTTAGGGGGTGCTGGGGTGACACCCGAGAACTTCCCGGGGAGAGGGTGCGCGGGGGATTTCCACAGTCCTCCGCGGGCCTCCGCATGGGGCTGTGTTAGGAGGGCACTTGGGGTTGTCCCGAGACCGCGGCTGGGGGTTGGGGGACTCCTTTTCCTCCACTTTCCCCTACCCCCTTGCACACCCCAAGGCGTTTTGGGTCTCTAGTCCTCCACTCCTCCTCCTCCTCCTCGGGTTTGAGATGGGTGGGTGACTTTGTGTGGGCGGAGGATTTCAGGGTTTCGGGGACTCCCCCATTCTAGGTCTTGCCTCCTGCCCTCTTCCTTGGTTTGCGTTGGCTGAGGCGTTCCTGTCGTGGGCGAAAGTCAGTACGTTGGCTAGTGGCCTTGGTTCTTTAACCCTTTGGGTCTGTTTTACGGTAGATTGCTGGAGTTGGGGAGACAAATTTTTCTATTGGATTTCTTTTGTATTTTGTCTTAGGAAATAAATGGAAGAAGAGTCTTTTCTTTTTCCTTCTTCCTCCATTTGCAATCTTTGTGAGGTCTGTCTGCCTTGTGCTTTTTGTCCTGGATTAGTCTTGTTCAAGGATGGAGGTTCCCAGGCATGTGAGGCCATAGCTTTTTGGCTTCCATTAAGCAGATTCGCTAACCTATTAAAGGAAAGTTAATTTTTGCCTATAGTCATTCCAGAAAAATAGCACACACTGAGTAAATTAATTAATGCACTTAATATTGTAACTTCTTTACATGTGATAGGTGTGTTAACTCGTATCCGATTTTTTGGTTGAAACTGGGTGTTCTTTTTTTAAAAAATAAGGAGATGAAGTAATGTATTATTTTAGTTAAAATGGCATAATTGAGAAGCCTCTGGTACTGAGTTTTGGGTGAGATGATCTGTCTAAGGTTCTTCCTATTTTGAACTGGTGTAGCTCCCCTCCTCCCTTTTGAGGGATATTATTGCTGCCTTTACCGGTTCTTCAGATTGCTTTCCTATTTAAATGAAGGTTCTTCTAGTTAAATGGTGTTACAGTTAAAGAAATCACTCAGGTGTCACCTTTGGTAAAGTGAACTCAGTTTAAGATTAAGAAACTGGTTTCAAACTGACCCTTTGGCCTCTGGAGCAAATTCAAATGTAACTTTCTCCCATCCCCCTTCTCTTCCAGATTAATTAAAAGAAGAATGAACAGCAATCCTTGAAGATAACTGGGCAATTTTTCTTTCAATCATCTTTAATTGTAGAAGTTCAAGTGGAGTCAGAGGCTCTTCTTACTGGTGTGAGGATTTATACAAGCCTTCAGTTTGTCAACACAGACGAACATCATCATTTTTAGAGAAGATACTTTTCTTTTTTCCTTTTTTGGTGTCTTGGTGCCAAAAATTAAATTTGGGTGCATCGTTTTGACTTGAGTTTGTGTCTAGGTTTTATGACACAAGTAATTTCATAAACTTTTGACTTGTTTTGCTTAAAACCAAACCATTGCATCGAACCTGGAAATCTTGAATTGAGAGAATTGGTAATTTTATTTTAATACATATATCTGAATGAAGAATTAAAAAACAAAGGCTTCCTCAGAGGTGTGCCTCTTAAAATTCTTTATTGTTGGAGATAAATTTTATAGCACTTGCAGTGAAATTATACTGGAGTATAAGCAGAACCAAAACAGTTGAAAATCTAATAATTTAGGGAGATCGCTCTTTGGAAATTTAAATTTTCTATGAGTTACCATAGAAATTTTGTATAACTTACCATATATAAGTTACCATACATATTGGTATATATTACTTGCCTCTCTTCAAATAAGCAGCTAAATAACAATGCAAGTGTCAGACTTAATTATTTAACACAATAGTTTTTAGCAATGGAAAACCTACAAACAAATTTTTCCTTGGTTCAAGGCTCAAATAAAAAAATGAATGGAATGGGAGATGATGGCAGCCCTCCAGTGAAAAAAATGATGACAGACATTCATGCAAATGGAAAAATGATGATAAACAAGATGCCAACAGTAAAGAAGGAACACTTGGATGACTATGAAGTGCCAATGGAAACTGATGGAGAGCATGTTAAGCGAACCTGTACCTCGGTGCCTGAACCTTTACATTTAAATCCCAGTTTGAAACACACTTTGGCACAATTTCATTTAAGTAGTCAGAGCTCTCTGGGTGGACCAGCAGCATTTTCCGCTCGGTATTCCCAAGAAAGCATGTCACCTACTGTATTTCTGCCTCTTCCATCTCCTCAGGTTCTTCCTGGTCCACTGCTCATCCCTTCTGATAGCTCCACGGAACTCACCCAGACTGTGTTGGAAGGGGAATCTATATCTTGTTTTCAGGTTGGAGGAGAAAAGAGACTCTGTTTGCCCCAAGTCTTAAATTCTGTTCTCCGAGAATTTTCACTCCAGCAAATAAATACAGTGTGTGACGAATTGTACATCTATTGTTCAAGGTGTACTTCAGACCAGCTTCATATCTTAAAGGTCCTGGGAATACTTCCATTCAATGCCCCATCCTGTGGGCTGATTACATTAACTGATGCACAGAGACTATGTAACGCTTTATTGCGGCCACGCACTTTTCCTCAAAATGGTAGCATACTTCCTGCTAAAAACTCATTGGCTCAGTTAAAGGAAACTGGCAGTGCCTTTGAAGTAGAACATGAATGCTTGGGCAAATGTCAGGGTCTGTTTGCACCCCAATTTTACGTTCAGCCTGATGCTCCGTGTATTCAGTGTCTGGAGTGTTGCGGAATGTTTGCGCCCCAGACATTTGTGATGCATTCTCACAGATCACCTGACAAAAGGACTTGCCATTGGGGCTTTGAATCAGCCAAATGGCATTGCTATCTTCATGTGAATCAAAAATACTTAGGGACACCTGAAGAAAAGAAACTGAAGATAGTTTTAGAAGAAATGAAGGAGAAGTTTAGCATGAGAAATGGAAAGAGAACACAATCTAAGGCAAGTTTAAAAAAAAAAGTTTTAAATAGCACTAATGGTTTACTTTGACATCAAAAATTTGTATTTAGAATATAACGTGTTAAGGAACTGTTACTGCTCATGCAATAACAAAAAATACTAATGTATGTAATATGTTTATTACACATTTTAGGCTATAAAGTACTTTGCTCATTTGAGCTTCCAAACAACCTAGTGAGAGGAGTGAGATTATTCCCATTTTACAGAAAAATAAATCAAGGCTCAGAGATAAGTGGCTTTCCCAAGATATATAGCCAGGGATTGGAAGATTTGGGGCTTCTTACTCCAGTCATGTCTTCTTTCTTGCACACATCCTGCTTTTTGATTCCAAATCTGTTGTTTTCCTAGGATTCAAGATAATTTACACTTTGATGTTATCTCCTTTCGCAAATGGTGTAATAGCTAGTCAAAACAGTTCTGGTGATGGGCTCCAAACCGTCTTTTTCAAAGGTACATCTAGGATTTCTGACATTGCTAATAGACTTGGATATTTAGGCTTGATCATACTTGGAAACAAATAGAAGTGAAAGATTTGTGATTCTAGTAACCAAGATTTTTTTTTTTGAAGGAAGGAATAATTTAAAAAATTATGACAGCTAGAATAAATAAAAGACTTTTACTGTAAATGTTAAACATAAAAACCTATCAGCAAAGAGATCTTTAACTTATTTTTCCCATTGCATTATCTGGTAGGCTAAACTAATATGTTCATTCTAAGAGTTTGAATGCCTGGGTAATAGACAAGATTTCGGTTATTAAATATTCAGATTGTTGGTCTGGTTTTAAATATATTTTTCTATTTGATTAAAATCAGTGTAATAGCTAATACTAAGTGTTTAAGATGTGGCAAGCATTATTCTTGAACAGTTTTACATGTGTAATTTTATTTGATTTGTACAACAAAAGGTTGGCCATGTTTCATTTTAAGAATCTAATTTTTCTACTATTAGTTTTTATTCCTTGAAACAATCTGCCCTTTCTACTTCACAGAAGAAATGAATGAAGCATATTAAATGCCAAGGTTATTCACAGCAACGTGAGAACTTGGGCTAGAATCTAAGATTTGGTGTCTTGTGCTTTATTATGGTGCCATTAAGGCTTTGAGGGAAATTTAGTTGAAGTGTAGTTTTAACACAGTGATTTGCTTCTGAAGCTCATGAAGATACTTTTAAACTCTTTGTTCAGGGTAGTTTGCTACTTGCTGCTTTTGAAGGGTCAGCACCAAAATATTTTGCCTGTGGCTACTAGATAAGTTCATTTAAAAAAAATTATTTATTTATTTTGAAGAGAGAGAGAGAGAGAGAAAGAGAGAGAGAGAGAGAGGTTGAGACATTGACCTGTTCAACTTATTTATACATTCATTGCTTGGTTCTTTTTTTGTTTTGTTTTGTTTTTATTGATTTTTTTAGAGAGAGAGAGGAAGGGAGAGAGGTAGAAACATCGATTGGCTGCCTCCTGCACGTCCCCCACTGGGGATCCACCCCGCAACCTGGGCATATGCCCTGACCAGGAATTGAACTGAGACCTCTTAGTCCATGGGAGGATGCTCAATCCATTGAGCCACACTGACCGGGCTCATTGGTTGGTTCTTGTATGTGCCCTGACCGGATTGAACCCAGATCTTTGAAGTATGGGGATGATGCTCTAACAAACTGGGGCTAGATAAGTTCATATTATTCAGGTGTAGTTATCACATATTTTGAAGTAGGATTGAATTCAAGTCAGTTCTCAAATTGCTGGACTTGGTTACAGTAAGTTGGACTGGTCCCATGCTGAAGCTTCTGCTTAGCAATGACCTATATTCTCAAAATGTGGAATGCCCCTTTTGATATTTATGAGGTCTTACCCAAAGCTCTTTAGGGGCTCTACCTTTACAGTCCATTGGTGGCCACATTATTTGCCAGATATTCTTGTTCTAATTTTTGTTGCTCTGCCATAAGCATTTTGGGATAAACTTCTTTGCTTACTATTCCTGCTTTGTGTTTGTGAGAAAAATATCTGAGAACCTTGATGAGGTTAAAAAAAATGATGATGAATTTACTTAACTGAAACTGAATGTGCTAGGGTTTGGTTAAAATTGAAACCATCCTTCATTTGGATGTAGCCCTTTATTGTCTCAGAACTTAACAATTTGAATGCATTTTTTATTTGGGGAAGATGTGAGACTTTTTTCCCATATTTTTGCTGTTATTATTATTATTTGCAATATTTCCTACTAGTGTATTTCAGTATTGTTTCCAACTTTATATGAATTTTAAGCAATTTAAGGGAACTTAAAATTTCCAGCAAGCAAACCTTTTCGAGAAAGGAAGTTTTTTTGGGGCGGAGGAGGAGGGGGTTCCTTTGTAACACATACTTGAGTGGTTGTTTTGTTATGCTTGCCACTTTGTATTTTAAATATTTATTTCTCAAAGTTTTGTGAGGTGATTGCTTTTTGAAGGTCTGTTGAACAAGGTTTCTCAGATGAGCCAGTCCCAGGTGGGTCACATGCTCCTGGTTATATATCTGGTAGGTGGTAGAATCAGGAGTTGAATGCAGGTCTTCTGACCTGAAGTCTAGTAATTTTAACTCTTTTTCCCTAAAGCTAATTTAGTAGCAGAAACTGAATTTTAAGAAATATTAACTTTTTAAAAAATCACTTAGCATTGTATAATGGTTCTTAAACTCTGTATTAACTTGTATATAGACTCAGGTATTCAGTTGGGAAGGGGGCAAAGAGATAGTACTTGACTGGGGAACATTTTTCAATTTTTCATTGTCTTCTCTGAGTTAGTGAGCCAGTTGCCAAACAAACCAAATTGGAAGAAACTCATTTAAAAAAGTTGACAGGTTTATTTATTTATTTATTTTAATCCTCACCTGAGGGTATTTTTACATTTATTTTTCAGACAGTGGGGGGGAGGGAGAGTGAAACATCGATATGAGAGAGACACATTGATTGGTTGCCACCCTCACAACCCCAACTAGGGCGGGGAGAACTGCAACCGAGGTACGTGCCCTTGCTGGAATCGAACCCTGGACTCTGGTCTGCGGGCCAATGCTCTAACCGCTGAACCAAACCGGCCAGGGCACAGGTTTTTTTAAAAAAATAAAAGAATATACCACATATATTAACCTCATATAAAAGACTCTATGTTTAGTGTGAATACTAATGTAATTTTATATGTTTATGTAGTTTATGTAGTCAAAGTATTGTTTTTGGATTAAAAAAAACCCCTGAAACTCAATAGGCAATTGTTTGAAATGTAGCAACTTAAATTATTTCTAAGGATGGAAGTTATATTAGTAATGATCACCAAGCTATTTGCATAGCTAAAAGCTATATTTAATTTGCATAGCTAAAAGCTATATTTAGATGGGAGAAATAAGTGGTATAAGGTCAGTGAAGACCTGACTGTATTCTTTGTAGAAACTAATGGTATATTTTGAACTTTCTTACTCAGGTCACCACCACGAGAAATATGCTTGATTTTAGGTCTGCCTAGGTTGCTTTGCAAAATAGTGTTATAAAACTGTCTCTTCATGTCATTTGAGCTTTTTGTGCTTTTTGTTAGAAAAGTGGTTATTGTATTTAAAGTACACAAATATGTGCAAGAATATCATATTCCTGATTTTTGTACAAATCTTCAGTGGGTATTATTTATTTGATCTAATTCTAATTTTGTTGAATTTTACATTTCTGTCTATGGGAAAGGTTGTTAAGCAAATTGATAATTTGTAAATACAATTTGAAGTATGATGTTTACTTAAGATTATTTTCAAGCACATTAGAAAAGCCCATTTGTAGTCAATTGATAAGATAATTATAGGTGATTCTTTTTACTTTTTAAACCCAAGTGTCTTGAAAGGAAACCAATTAGCAATGAAATAAACTTTTTTTTTCCTTATTGAGAGAGGTTTAGAGAGAGAGAGAAAGGGAGAGGAAGAGAGAGATAGAAACATTGATGAGAACATTGATTGGCTGCCTCCTACATGCCCCCCACTGGGGATTTGGCCCACAACCTGGGCATGTGCCCTGACCTCTTGGTGTGTGGGTTGATGCTTAACCATTGAGCCACACCAGCCGGGCAGTGGTTCTTTACTGTTATAGCATGTAGCTGACAGTCTTCCCTAAGTTATAGATGGTATATGTCCTTATAGATATATATATTTAAGTTAAAATTTAGATTTCTAACATTTAGACTTGACTATTAGGAAAGTAAAATAATACAGTTTTTACTCTGCTTAGGGAAAACAAACCCCTATAGATGATCTGTGATACAAATAGATGACCTAAAGATACCAACTTAAAAGTTTTTCTCTGAAAACTTATTAAATATTACACTGTTTTTAGTTTTGCATTTTTTTCTTTAAGTTCATTTCTGCAGAGGTCATTGGGATAATAACAATGGTACAAAAAATTTCTCCTCTCGTAAGCTATTATACTTTGGTTTAGGAAGTAAGGAAATATACTAGAGAGAATGGGTATAAAGGGCAGTGATGGGACAAAATGTGTTCCAGTAAGAAATGTGGTAGATTTGATGATAATTTGTTATATCGGTGGCATAGTTTGCATTTTGTTATTAGCATAAATTTTGATCAAGTTGGGGGTAGGTCAGAATCAAATCAAGTATTTGTGCTCATATGAGGGACCAGTATGAATATTTTTGTCTAACTTTCTAAAATTAATATAGAGACCATCTTTTTCGTTTTCCCAGAACATAGTTTAGTGCATGGCATGTCAAAAGCACTCAGTGAAAAAAAAATTCTTTTTTTAAACTGAATGTATGAAAAACAACACATTTTATTTTAGAACATTTGGAATTTTCTGGAAAAATGATGTTGTAACCTTTAATAAACACAATTTGGGAACAAACTCTTGAATAAGATAACTGATCAAATGAGAGAATGGATGTGAAATATTTTTGGATGTTAAGAGTCTAGAAATGCAGGATGTTACTTCAAACTGTTATTGAACTATTTACTGGTATGTATTTGGGGATTTTTCCTTTCCCCAAACACCTTGACTTATCTGGAATGATGTGAAGATTATTTCTAAGACATATGATAACTGAGTATTGGGTTCAGATGTATCTCTTAGTTGTTTGTATACAGTAATTACACTAGTTGGATATTTGTTTACTTACTAAAATGAAGTATGCAGGAAGAAAGTGCAAAACAGGTTATGAGAATTATAGGAAGAACATTTCAATGAATGGGTTTGGGAATAGTGCCCCCTTATGGTTTGGGAAATACAGCATCTAGATTTATATTCATTTACCATGAAAAAATGGTTAAACATTTAAAAATGTTTACTATTAAAAAAAAAAGGTCTATTGTAAGAAAAACTTAGAAATTTATTATTTTGGTTTGAAAAAATTAAGAAACTTCAAGGAAGGGGAAAAAAAAGGGATAGACCTGAATCAGTGTTTAGTCCACCAATGGTATTCTCATAGCTATGCATACATTATAATATGCCTCTGGGAGAATAAGGAAGTAATCAAGAATTGGGTTAATTTCAATCCCTTTAGAATTCTGGGAATGGAAAGTGATTGTGGAGCTAGAACACAATTTGTTCAAGTAAAGAGGTAAAACTAGTTTGGGACTAGCTTTAGTAATGGCTTGAAACCTGTATTTTGTTCACATACAGTATTTTGGTCTATTGAATGTTCAAATACATAAAATAATTTAAGGTTTTTATTAGACAACAAAAAGCAAAAAGAATATGTAATTAAAGTATAAACCTTTTTTTAAGGTGTAGTTTGCTTCAATCACTAAATAAAGTAATTCCCTAAGGCAGGAATTAATCTAGTTTCTAAATCTAGAATGTGGTAAATGCTTAATAAAGGATTGGATAACGGAATGAAAAAATCTTAGTAGCCCTATAAACTTACCAATTATTTTCAAGGAGGAAAATAGGATTAGTTTTAAAGCAAAGCAGCCTTTTTTATTTATATTTGTGATAATTAATTTTGATATTTCAAGTAGTATTAAAAGTACATATTTTGTTTATCTTTTGGGAACAAGGAATAAAAAAAGTTTTAAGAAACTTACTAAAGACCATTTGATAAATAACACTAGGGGTTTTATTTAATGTTAAAGAAGTTTTTTGGTGTGATTATGAACGTAATATTAGGCCCATTTTAGCAAATAGTAAAAAAAGAAAAAATTTCTCATAATTTTGCTATGAAGTGACAATTGCTATTGGAATTTATTCCTTTACATATGTAATGCTTTGTAAATCTGTGCAAAAGCATCTGTAGAGTGCACAAATATTAATACAGGACTAGTTGTTGAAATAGTAATATTTTTGGACCAATTTTAAGGTAGTTTGCTTAGAACAGTGCTTTTCAAATTGCAGTCTGTCACCCATGCAGCCTTTCTCATCTGGGGTTCCCTGAGAAGAGAAGCCCTACAGAAAATGACTTGAGTGATAGTTTGTCATTTCTCCCAAGGATGGTATATAGTACCATTCTAAATACTTTGGAGAGAAGCTAATTCATTGTATACAGTGGATGCATTGGGGCATTTGGGCTGAATTCTCTTGAGAACCCCAATTGAGAAAGAGGGCCAGGAGGGTCATGAAATCAATTTAGTGGGTCACCAGCATTTATTAAAACACACAAACACACAGACACACAAAAACACAACATGCCATAGAGTAAAAAATAAGAGTACATTGCATATAGTAAAATTAGTTAATCTGTATTTTGCTATTGTCAATGTACATTAGTTGAAGGCCAAAATAATCTGAGATCATAAATTTTTTTAAAGAATATATGCTGAAATGGGATAGCAAAACCTTAGATTTATACAGATTGAAACTTGACAACAAGTATTTTAGTGAAAGATATATATGACATGGAGATTTCCAGGTATTTGCAATGTTAAATGGATTGGGCACCACATAATTCCAGTATAAAAATTTATTTTTAATACACTGAGAAACAAAATAGAAACAGAAGCATGGGGACGGGGACGTGGAACAGACTGACAGCTGTGGGGGGAGGAGGAGGGAGGGGGAGACTGGATGAAAGAAGGTGAAGGGATTAGCCAAAGAACATATATGCATAACCCATAGACACAGACAACAGTGTGGTGACGGTCAGAAGGGAGGAGCAGTGGGGGCTGGATGGGGGCAGACCAAGGAGGGGGTGGGGGTGGGGGAATATGTGTAATAGTGTCAACAATAAAAATAAATATAAAAATTTTTTTAAAAATCTCAGGAGTTAACAGGATTTTTTTTATCAGTTTGTTTTCAAGTTGAAAAGGGAGTGATACTGTACTACTGACTTCACATGGCTTTTTTCCCACAAAGGATTTAAGATAGCAGTTGCACATTATAAGAATGTGATCCTTTGCTTTTTCTGTGAGCATTTTAAGCACTGTAAACCTAAAATTGGCTTTGTGAGGTAGGTGGTATGATCTTTCAGTGTGCAGGAACAGCAGACATTGCTGTATCTCTTCAAGATCTGTCTTTGGTAAGTGAGGGGCGATGCTTCCATCATATTGTTCCCAGTTTTGTGTTAGGTTGATAAATTCTAATAATTACAATAAAGTGAAGCACAAGAAAGACTAAGCCTTAAAATCTCTTAAGTAGCTATTTGCTACCTTGTAACACTGTTCCTGTTTCAGTTGTTGAAACACTCATTCACAACATGTTGGAAGTATTGAGGAAACTTGATCTTGTACTGAAAGATTCAATTTCAGTAAGAGTTGTTGGCAGCTGTCTGGTAGAGTGTCTTTTGTGTCCTTCTGAAATCATTTATTGACCACTTGAATTGAATGTCTTATACACAGTAAAAGACCCTTATAGGTATATTCACTTCATACCTAAAGAGTTGTTGCTTAACTACATATTCAGTCACATGTTTAGTAAGGTTGCTAATGATTTATGTTGTAATGTGTATTTAATGTGCATTATATTTTATTTCTTGTGTAATCACACCATTAGGGGGATAGACTGTTAAATTTAGAAATCTATTAGTCCTCCATATGCTTACTGTCTTATAAATACCAAAATATATAGTCTTTATCTTTTTAAAAATTTAATTTTGATTAAATTTTGAGGAGATTTTGGAAATCCTACCAATATTTTGAAGCATTGTCTTGATTTTTTTAATTCATCAATGTTTGTCATTAGATTTAATTAAAGGTTATAAATATTAACCTATATTGTAATTAAAAACTAGAGTGCCATCTAAAAGCAAAGTTTATTATTGAAGAGAAGTCTAGGAATTTTAAAGTTTTTTTTTTTAGTGCAAATTGGAATGTGTGAATAGTGCTGAGTGGGTGCAGTTGCTTTTGTATCTAGAAAGTGGTGACAAAAATGCCTATTGGTTTTTGTGTAAATGAAATCAAGTTCTCTAAATTATTTCATTGTGAGACTAATAAGCATTGTACTACCAAAATACAATGGTTCTTTATTAGAAAATCTGATTATCAGAGGGTCATGTATAATAACACAGTAAGTTGAAATTTAGAGAAACTTTCCTTAACACTCCCTAATTTTTACTTATTTAAAATGACCTCTTCCATACATTTTGGGATTGTTTAAATTTTGCTTTCATAGATAATATTGGTTGCTATATGATTTGGAGAAAGAACCTTTAGAATGAAATAAAGTGTCTGAAATTTTTCTTAATAAAGTGTCTGAAATTTTCCTTATGTGTTTCAGTTGAGGATGCCATCTGTTCATTTTGTGGTAGATAAATGGTGGGGAAGTTGGGTGATAAAAGCATTTTAAAATGCTAGGGCTCTAACTTAAGCTACTAAATGATCGGCTTCTGTCCTTTGCCAAGTAATGTAATATAATGTATTCTGTTTTAATGTTTAAATACACAAAGGGAATAAATTATTCCCATATTGAAAGGTAAGATAATCAGCAGTAAATGCTCATCTCTTGGTAACTTAATTTTTATTCCTAATCAGTAGTAGCATTACTGCTGTGCCATTTAATTATATTGTTCTTTTTTTGAAGACCTAATTTGTATGTTGAAACAAATGCAGAATAGATGAAAAAATCTGGCATGCCAATGACTGTTCTGTTGTATAATATGTGCTTTTCTTAATTAACATGCAGTATAGGATAATTTGTTATAAATGTGTTTATGGCTTACCACAACATATTAGGTAAAATTAACTATCAACATTTTATTATGGTTAGTGTTGTCCATTTCCCCATCATTTATATTATTTAATTTGTAGATCTGATCTCTAAAAATACATCCCAGAGACCTTTGTGGCCTCTTTGGTACTTTACTTCATGAGTAGGATATGGAATGGGAAAGAGACTATTTGTGAATTTCTTGGTAGCAGAGTAATTTTATAAAAGGCCACCCTGGGAGTTAATGAGCTACATTGTCATTCAGAATTCATTCAACAAATAGTTATTGAATCTCTAATACATGCCAGGCATGGTGCTAGGTACTGAAAATATAAAAGTAAGTAATACAGTTTGACCTCCTACTGCTGTTCAAGCAGAGACTGGATAGAGCCTTGTCAGGGATTTTGAATAGGAAGTTCAGACAAAGGCTAGGGTACTGCACTAGATGATCTTCAAGGAAGATTACTTTAGAACCCCTAGTCTGTGACTGTTACTGGGATTGTGTGAGAATAGGATATCAAATAAAGGACAGAAACTAGAGAGGGATGGTTGTTTAAAAATACAGGGTAGGGCAAAAGTAGGTTTACAGTTGAGAGTATGTGAAAATTTATTATTGTATTATTATTTATTATATTATATTCCAAACAACTGTAAACCTACTTTTGCTCAACCCTGTATACAAATGCACTAACAATTACTGAAGTTGGCATCTGAAGTGTAGAGACATAGAAATAAAGGTAAACTGAATTTGGGCTATGAGTAAAAGTAAAACATACAAATCAAGATGTAGAGTTTTGAAATGATCAAACTTGAGTTAGATTTCAAGTCAAGATCTCTGGCTGAAGAAGTTTAGAATTTGCTTTTCTGAAGATTTGAAATTTACAGATATCCATAAAAGGAAAAACTTTTGAATACGTAAATTAATTTTAATTTAAGAAATCTGGTAACAATTGATTTCTTGAGCAGTAGTACATCCAGGATTGTGTCAAATATAATAGTGGAGCTTGCTTTATTTTCTAAATAATGAGTTTGACAAGTGACTTCTAGAAAAGAAATTCTCATTTAATTCAAGTGCAACTTATATTTCATTGATTTGTTAGTGTGAGCTTATTCATGCTAATTAACACCTCTTTTATCACAGTGTTGGGGTGACAAATGTTCTGCCTAAGTGAATTTTCTAGATAATGAAACTACTTTTTTCAGCATTAACTGTGTTTTTTAAAAGTTTAACTTTTTTCATGAATTCTAAAATGTGAAGTAGTTTTCAATCTTTTCATGTGGTATGTAGTATGTTATATATGTATGTGGTATACTATTTATATATAGTATAAAAGTCATGTCATGTTGACTTAAGACTTCTTAAACATCAGTTACTGTACTCTGTTGTGATGAGGGTAAGGGACAGTTGAGATACCTAAAAGTATTTGCCCTGGCCTATGGTAAAGCCCTCAAATTTTATTGCTGTCTGAATAGTTTTAGTATTTCTGTTGCCAGCAGTCAGTTCCCTTTTTAACTTATTGGTGGAATGAAGCTATAGGTTGAGAAACTATGTAAACAAATGATTGGTTTACTTTATTAATAAGCAGTTGATTTTGTCTCAGATTCTGAACTTTTTTAGAATATTTGATCAGGATTGTGGGGTTTAAAAAAAATTCTACTCTTATATAGAGTCTAGAGGCCCTCTTTGAATACGTAACTCTTAAATATTATTCTTTTCCCTATGATCTTATGAGCAGTTCTTGTTAGTCTTATAAGTTCCTTGTCCAGTAATTCTTTTTTTTAAAGATTTTTTTATTGATTTTTAGAGAGAGAGGAAGTGAAAATGGAGAGAGAGCGAGAGAAAGAGAGAGAGAAAGAGAAACAACGATGTAAGAGTGAAACATTGATTGGCTGCTTCCTGCATGCCCTCCACCGGGTGGCCGGGGAAACCTGGGCCTGTGCCCTGACTGGGATCAAACCATCGACCTTTTTGGTGCATGGGATGACGCCCAACCAACTGAGCCATACCAACCAGGGCTTGCCCAGTAATTCTTAATAAAAATGTTGATCTACCAATACAAACTGACATTATTGTTTTTGGCTTTTAATTTGACCTTAAGCCATCACCTAATTGGTCATGTTGTGTGAGTATGCTTCAAAAGCTGTTTCCTTCCCATTTTCAGCACATTGTGTTGGGGCAGTGGTTACTTGTCAGGCCTTTCCTTTTCTGGGTCTCTTCAATTCACATTGGTTTCCTCCATTATCAGGATCTCTCTAACCAAACCATGAACAATTTATGAATTTGGTTTTCCTTTAATAACAACTGCTTAGCATCTGGAGATGTTTCCATTCCATTTTACTTAGTTTCTCGGTTCTGAACTAGAATAGTAGGACATCAGGCAAAACAGTTTTCTTAGTTCTGTGTATTTAGTTGCTGTTCTGAGTGCAGTGCTTATGCATTATCGAATGAGGATGTCATTCTCCACACACCTTCCCTAGTTGCAGAGAGAGTGGAGCCTCTCAGAGGCAGGGTCAGAATACCCAGCTCTCCTTTGTGTTTCATCCTTTCTCTCATCCCTAATTTCCTTCTTCCTCACTCCACTAGTTTGTCTGTTAACCCCCTATCTTTGTTGCTCACCTGAACCAGGCCTTCTTTTGGCTCCTTTTTCCCTCCTCCATTAGTGAGTCTTATCCCCTTTTATCTTTTTCCCAAAAGAGCAGGGTAATTACTATAATGTGAAATAGGTATGTGTGTAGGGAGGGGAGACAAAGTATAAAGCAAACCAAAATAAGAGAGAAATTAATAATACAGGATATTTATTTTCTTTCTCAGTTTCTGAATCTCAGTTTTCTAATCTGTGAAATAGAGATAATGGTGTCTACTTAATTGAGGTATTTGTTAGAATTAAGCAGAGTGTGTGTGTGTGTGTGTGTGTGTGTGTGTGTGTATGAAATCAGGTAGATGCTCAAAAAGTAGTTACCTTCTTTTTCTTTATTTACAGGTACAGTTTCTGGGGAAATAATAGTTTACTGATAAGTGTTAACAAAGTAGTTTCACATTTAGTTTGGCAAGGTATTTATTGCTATAGAATGTTATCTATGCACTAACAAATACTATATGCATGGTTTATATTCTTGCTGTTTGTGGCTGAATGAAGAATCAGAACTTACCAATTCTGTATATTTTCAGAGTGCTGTTATTTAAAATGGACTTAAAGTGGTTTTTTAAAAATCCTTACCAGAGGATGTGTTTGTTTATTTTAGAGGGGGAGAAAGAGAGAGACATTGATGTGAAAGAGAAACATCGATTGGTTGCCTCCCATATGCGTCTGACAGGGATTGAACCCGAAACCTAGGTATGTACCCTGACCATAAATGGAACCTGCAACCTTTTGGTATATTGAACAATGCTTCAGCTAACTGAACCACCCAGCTAGGACTAAAATGGATTTAAAAAATAGATTTTATAAGTATGAAATTGGATGAAATCACTTCTGGTAATCCCTATTAACATACATACTAAAACTGTTTTGTGATGGGATAGTTCATGTAGCAGTCTCTTTGAGTTTCACGTGACCAGACATGGTACTTTAAGAAAGATTGCCTTATTGGAAGATGACTCTTAATTAATGTAACTCTTCTTTCTCAGGGTTCTCCAGAAATACCCTATGGCCCTGTCAAGTTGATACATTAAAATTTTTAACCATCACATCTTCTTTCAATAAATTTCTTCCCTTCTACATTTTTCTACAGATAGATACACCATCAGGAATGGAATTACCATCATGGTATCCTGTTATAAAGCAGGAAAGTGACCATGTTTCTCAGACACATTCATTTTTACACCCTAGGTAAGTGAGTATTGTCTCATTCATTTATTCATTTGTTCATTTATTCATTCTTTTTTTTTTTTTTTTATCATCACCTGAGGATATTCTATTTATCTTCAGATAAAGTGGGAGGGAGGGGGAGAGAGAGAGGGAGAGAGAGAGAAACATCAATGGGAGAGAGACACATCGACTGGTTGCCTCCCGCACGACCCCGACCAGGGCTGGGTACCGAACTGCAACTGAGGGACATGCCCTTGACCGGAATCAAACCTGAGACTCTTTGGTCTGTCCACCGGCTGACGCTCTAACCGTTGAGCCATTTATAAATGGCCAGGGCCATTTATTCATTCATTTATTCAACCAGCATTTTATGTATCAGATACTGTTCTAGGCCCTGGAAATTCAGTATATAGCTTTAGGCTTTCTTATTAATCAATGAAATGAATTGTAAATTGTTTTGAGCATTTACAATCTTTTTAAAAAAATGTATATATTGATTTTAGAGAGAGAGAGGAAGGAAGAGAGAGAGAGAAACATTGATTTGTTGTTCCACTTATTTATGCATTAATTTGTTGCTTCTTGCATGTGCCCTGACTGGAGATTGAACCTGCATCCTTGGCGTATTGGGATGATGCTCTAACCAACTGAACTACCTGGCCAGGGCCAAAATAACCTTTCTTGTGTTTCCACGTTTTTCCTAGAAATAGGTCATTTCATTTTTCCCTGAAGTAAAAGTGAAAGTTTTCTTTTAGTTTCCTTACCTCCCTTCAAGAGGTAAAGTACTCTTCAAAAGTTTGGTGTGCAACTTTGATTTTTTTAAAAGAAATCTTTTTGAAACAGAAGCTTTGACAGTAACTGTACCCCTCAAAGTAAAATTTTCACATTTTCAGTAAGAATGTACCTTAGATTATAAACTATTTATTCCGTCTTAAAGTTCTATCTGCTGCTGTAAATATATATTCTCTCCAAGCATGGTGATGAAGAATCTCAGTCTTACATGTCCAGGTTGTGGGCCCAATCCCCAGTGAGGGGCATGTAGGAGGCAGCCAATCGATGTTCTCTCTCATTGATGTTTCTATCTCTCTCTCCCTTTCACTTCCTCTCTCTCTAAAATCAATAAAGGAGAGAAAAAAAAAAAAGAATCTCAGTCTTATTTACATTTGCACAGTTCCATGTTCTTACTGTGTTTGAAGTCTTTGGGCAGTATTAAACCTGTCAATTTTCTTAGCAGAATACTGTTTTCATCCTCAGAATTCATGTAATTGGTAAAAAGGAACAAAATAAATGTGTCCTGTACAAAGAAAATGGGATGTAAGAGGGGAGACTATTTAGAGTTTGGGGAATAAAGTATTATGTCAGTTAAATGTTTGCATCTTTTGGCTAAAGGTTATACAGGTTATAGTTGATAATATAGTACTTAAATATCTAGCTCAAATCTCACAAGTCTCATATTCTCAGAGAGCATAGTGAACAGTTTTATGTGAACTTTGAGCAAAATTGGTAGATATCTGTTTGATCTTAGTTTTGCTCAATTTACTATTGCTATTTTATCAAATACTTAGGAAGTACTAAAGTTAGGAAGATTGCTCTGTGGGGTTTGAATCAAGGAAGGCTGCCCAGTAGCTGGGCAGCATTCAGAATGCCTGTTCTTTCCCTGAGCTGTTTGAGAAGGGAGGGCCCTGGGAGCATTGGGCCCATGGTTCAGGCCATAGCCATGCAGTGTGGGGCTGAACCAGCCTCACCATAACAAAAAGCAAGGATTTGTTGCTTTAGAGGGGTGAAGGGCAAGAAAACAATCTTTCAAAGTAGCATATAGTGTTTTCTTTCTGAATAAACCTTATCTATTTAAGGCTGTAAAAGTGCTTCATGCTTTTAGTTCTCAGGTGGTTTTGAGGGAAGGAGAAGAAACTGTGATTTTCTTTCCTAGTGAGTATCCTTTTAGTGCTTAGAAATTACTTTTTGCAAAATAACAAAACCCCCTTATGCTTTTGCTTTTACTGCCTAAAATGCTGACTTTTTCAGAATTATTTTCTATGACCCTTATTTTCTTATGCTGTTTTGGTTAAAAAAAAAAATTGTTCAACCATAGAAATAGATGTAACACATTTTGCTTTTTACCTAAATGTAATATGTGTCTTATTATGCCTTTTTTTTTGTTTTGTTTTCAGCTACTACTTATACATGTGTGATAAAGTGGTTGCCCCAAATGTGTCACTCACTTCTGCTGTATCCCAGTCTAAAGAGGTCCCAAAGACAGAGGCAGGTAGATCCCTACCAAGACAGTCAGAGAAGCCTCACAGTAGTGGGAAACATCAAAAAACAGTGTCTTATCCAGATGTCTCACTGGAGGAACAGGAGAAAATGGATTTAAAAACAAGTAGAGAATTATGTAACCATTTGGGTAAGTATTCCTATATTTAAAATTAGTATTAAAGAAGTATTAGATATTTGATTTTTCAAAGAGGATTTCTATTTAAGATAATTTTTCAAATATTGAAGCTTTTATTATAAAAAAGATTGAGTGACTACTTAGAACATCAATTGCTATATTTTTCTAGAGTGGTGATAGCTATAGAGGTTAATGAGATCGATATATAGGGTACACGGTTTCATACTGCAAGTGATTTTTGTCTATTTTTTTCCCCTTCTTGCTTTTTTTTTTTGCTGTCAGATTTCTTCACAAGGTCCTTATTTTTCTTTCTAATTTGCTGTGAACTGAGAAGCCATTTAACTTATAATGCTAAGAAGTATATGTAAGCGTAGGTATAGGACTCAGAAAAACCTAGTCATGGAATAAGGAAGGATTGAAAACTCATAGCTGTGGGAGCCAGGCAGATGGCACAAATGCAGAATGCTCTTTGGACATCTAAAAAAAAAAAAGCTGCCTAGTTACAGTGCCTTTTATAATATGTGGACCAAATAAGCTGTGTTTGCTCAAATGCTGTCTATATTACCCTCCATGTAGCAGCAGAGCTTTGCTTATAGCTTAGAGAAGTGTGACCGTTATTTCAGCTTTGTGGGAGCAGTTGAAGTGTCTCTAGTCATTTAACTGTTTTCATAGATAACTGAGATTCTGGTTGGGGGGGTTCTGTACTTTAATTTTTAGAGTTTTAATACTTAGTTTATTTTATATTTAAATATGTTACATAATTACTAGTGTACCATTTTGCCCTATTTGCATTATATTTTATTTCCAAAATTACTGAATTATAGTGACTGCTAAAACATTATTGAGCTATATCTCGTTTACCTGAAAATTTACACTTTTAACATGTACAATTCAGTGATTTTTAGTAAATTCACAAAGTCGTGCAATGATTACAACTATTTAATTTCAAACATTTTCATCACCCTAAAAGAAACTCTATAATCCAGTAGCAGTTACTTTCTTATTTATTTATTTATTTATTTTATTGATTTTAGAGAGAGGGGAAGGCAGAGAGAGAGAGAGAGAAGAGAAACATCGTTGAGAGAGAACATTGATTGGCTGCCTTCTACACGCCCCCCACCAGGGATTTGGCCCACAACCTGGGCATGTACCCTGACCGGGAATCGAACCAGTGACCTCCTGGTGCATGGGTCAACGCTCAACCATTGAGCCACACCGGCTGGGCCATTAGCAGTTACTTTCCATTGTCCCCTCTGTCAACTACTAATCAATTTTCTGTCTTTATGGATTTGCCTATCCTGGATATTTCATATAAAAAGGATGATACAGTATTATAGCCTTTTGTTGTCTGGCTTCTTTTACAGTCTTGATTTCTGTAGTTCTATAATAAGATTTGAAATTGGGGATTGTGAGTCCTAAACTTTGTTATTCTTTTTAAAGTTTGTTTTGGCTATTTTCGTTTCCTTGTATTTCCATATGAATTTTAGAATCAGCTTGTCAATTTCTGCGACAAAGCTGACTGGGATTTTGATAGGTGTTGCATTGAAAAAGTAGATTAATTTGGAGAGTGTTACCAGCTATCTTAGTCTGTTTGGGCTGCTATAACAAAAATACCATAGACTGGGTGGCTTACACCACAAACATTTGTTTTTGATGGTTCTGGAGGCTGGGAAGTCTGAGGTCAAGAAATCAGATTTGGTATCTGGCAAGGTCCTGCTTCCTGGTTCATAGATAGCCATCTTCCCACAGGGTCCTCACATGGTGGAAAGGATGGGAGAGCTCTCTGGAGTCTCTTATGAAGACATAAATCGCATCATGGTGGCTCCGCCCTTAATGACCTAATTACTTCCCCAAAGCTCCACTTCCTAATACCATCACTTCAGGGTTTAGGATTTCAAAGTGAATGCTGTGTCACTGCCATTCAGTTCATGACACATCTTAACAATATTAAGCCTTCCAGTTTGTGAACATGGGATGCGTTTCTGCCTTTCCATTTATTTAGGTCTTTAATTTCAATGTTTTGTAGTTTTCATTGTTCAAATCTTGTACTACTTTTGCTAAATTTATTCGTAAGTATTTATTCTTTTTTATTTCATTTGTAAATGGATTTGTTTTCTTAATTTCATTTATGGATTTTTCTAATGACTTTGTAACAGAATGATATTCATACTTTGTTACTTTAATTTTGCCTCTTAAAGATCCATCAATCTCAAATAATTCTGTAAGTAAAAAGAAACCTGAGTCTACCACTTGCAACTTAATCAGAGACACAAGCATGGTGGGAATCGACCATGATGCTGCAGCTTCATCTCCACTTCTTGTCAAAGATGTCATTTGTGAGGATGATAAGGGAAAAATCATGGAAGAAGTAATGAGAACTTATGTAAAACAACAGGAAAAATTGAACTCAATTTTGCAGAAGAAGCAACAACTTGAGATGGTAAAATTGTTATCTAATAGCCCATTATGAAAATATACTTTTGCATATTCTTAAGAAAAGTCAAGATGAGATGCTGTAAATTTATTTATGATTATTCAGAGTTTAAACTCATAAGCAATTTTAAATTTTTAGAGAAAGTTTTTCAAGATAATTACCTTTACGTAGAATTGATATGACAGCTGAATTTTAGATATTTTATGTAGTATTTTTCCTGAATTGAAATTTTTAACATGATGGAAATAAAGTACAAATTGTAATGTGATTCTGTATATTGCAGGAAGTTGAAATGTTGAGTAGTTCAAAAGTAATGAAAGAACTCACTGAAGAACAGCAGAATTTACAGAAAGAACTTGAATCTTTGCAGAATGAGCATGCTCAAAGAATGGAAGAATTTTATGTTGAACAGAAAGACTTAGAGAAAAAATTAGAGCAGGTAATGAAGCAAAAATGCACCTGTGACTCAAATTTAGAAAAAGACAAAGAGGCTGAATATGCGACACAGGTAAGAATTACTTAGTTTGTATAATGTTGCCCTTTCATTGTGGAAATTGAAGCGGCTTCCTTCTTTATTAAAGAAATTATTTTTTGTCAGGCTTATTTCATTAGGCTAGATTTCAAAACAGTTCTGTTCAACACAACTTTATGCTATATCATCCAAGATGATTTTTTTTTTTTTAGATAGAGTGGGAAGGAAGGAGAGAGAGAGAAACATAGATGTGAGAGAGACACATCGATTGGTTGCCTCCCACATGACCCCGACCAGGTCTGGGGATCAAACCTGAAACCTGAGGTATGTGCCCTTGACCGGGAATCAAACCCTTGACTCTTTGGCCCGAGGGCTAGTGCTCTAACCGCTGAGCCAGGGCCAAGATGATTTTTTTACCTTGATTTATTACTTAATAATTTTACTGGGTTTCTGTAGTTTAATTGCCCAAGTTGCTAATTTCTAGCTATCTGAATATCAAATGTTATATTATTTTAATATAGTATATTGGCTTTCAAATCAACAAATTAACAAACATAAACTATTGCTCACTATGTTCAAAAGCACTGGAGCAAAAATAAATAGTAACTCACAACTTAGGGGAGATAAACAAATAACACTTAACATGAGCTGGCTGTGATGGTGAGAGGTATGCTAAAGTGTAGGGCATAATGAAAATACACTAAGTGTTCAGTTCTCTTGATCCTTTCTTTTTCCCTCTTTCAATGTCAGATCAATAGTATTAAATATTCAAGGGATTGCATATGCATGAAATAGTTCATTTTCTAAAGAGTAGTTTGAAAGTAAATCTTTGCCATGATGTGAGGATTAAATGGAAACACAAAACTGAATGAAAACTGACACAGTCTTTTAAATCACACAGTTGGCAGAACTAAGACAGAGATTGGACCATGCGGAGGCTGATAGGCAAGAACTCCAGGATGAACTCAGACAGGAACGGGAGGCAAGACAGAAGTTAGAGATGATGATAAAAGAGCTAAAGCTGCAAATTTTGAAATCAAAGACTGCTAAAGTATAGAAACCTTTAAAGAGATTCATCTGTGTGTTCCTGACAGAGTTTATTTTTGTTTGTTGCTTTGCTAATTGAATTCTTAACAGCTTATCTGCACGAAGATAACTAGGCATTCTATCCATTTGTAGATCAGAGAAAGTGAAGAGATTATATATTGGTACATAAATTTTTACATTTCCAAATGAACGAAAATATATGTTTCTTTGTACTTTTTTTTTCAAACAGCTTAGTAACAATACTCTATGGTTTCATCTATTAGATGACCTGCCTATATTTCTAATGCAGATTTAACAGTTGTGTACTTTTTAAAAGCTGCATTGTGATGAAAAATAGTTGTGAGTTTTGTTATCCGTATTTCAGACTCAATTTTATATACAATGGTGGTATCATATTTCAAATGTATAGAGATATTCAAGTGGTTGAATCTCCATTTTTTTCATTAGCAATCTCCTTTCTAAGTTGATATACTCATTATTATATACCAAATTTGCTTTTATTTAGTTCATCTTGTGGAATGCGTTTTCTTTAGTTCTCTTCTTTTTAATGTCTCCTGAGAGACATTTTGTCAAAAGACAAATTTTCATTGATGAAGTTATAGGACACCCCATGGGCTTAATGGGAAAAGATAATATGCTTTGTTATAATCCTGCTGCTAAACACAAGCAGCAGTTGTAATTTTTTTTTTTTTTTTTGGTTTAAATATGGTTATATTTAGATTTTTTTTAATATAGCAACTTCAGGAGAGGGAATAAAATGTAAAAATTTCTAAACTTTGTTTATGTTGTTAATAGTAGTGTTGAAATGTTACTGTTCTTGAGAAAAACTGATACCATTGGTGTACATCAGTTTCTATACAATCCATAATATTCCTGTACAGTTTTTATATGTAGTTATGGGGCTTACTGAAATTTATATGATGGATTTGTTTTCCTTAATGCCTTTGTTTTCCTTTAAGTTGTAAAATATTAAATGCCTTGAAGGTTATTTTGGACTTCTGTTATGTTTAAATGTTAAGTCTTATCAAAATTTGCACAAATGGACCATTTCAATTACTACTTACTATCAAAATCAGGAATCTACAGTCAACTGATATAGTATATGATAGATTAATGTAGGGAAGTTTAGTTATCTCCTACTAAGAGATTTTTAGATAATTTTTAGAAGACAGGAATCTCATAGTTTGGAAGAGAGGGGGCAACATCTGCACTTTTGTTTTCTTTTTGCACAGAAAACTGTCATTCTTTAATGGCAAAGTTCATATTAATTCTTGGCTTAAAAGATATTAGGTAACATTTTTAGTATGTTTTTTTAGTCATAGTCTTTTTTTTAATTGATTTTTTATGGAGAGAGAGAGAGAAACATCGATGTGGAAGAGAAACATCAATTGGTTGCCTCTTGCATGGCCCCCACTGGGGATCGAGCCTGCAACCCAGGCATGTGCCCTGACTGGGAATTGAACCAAGACCTCTCAGTCCATGGGTCGATGCTCAATCCACTGAGCCACACGGGCTGGACTAGTATGCATTTTTTAAAGGGAAGTTTCCTGAAGCTCCTATTAATTGACATTATTATCCCATGAATTTTATGTTTCTCATGTTCTTGCCTAAGGTACTGAATGAAATTACTTGAGAGCTAAATCTATTTTTAAAATAAATTAGCTAGGGTTATATACTATTCCCAGCATAGATGATAGGTACTCTAATGGTATAGAACTTCAAAAATCAGTAGATTTTCATTTAACCAGTTACTTTCATATTTTGCTTAATGGTACTAATGTATCCTAAAATAATTTTGTACTTCTCAAAGTATAGTTTTTTCCCTAGAGTGTGATCTAAATGTGTATTTTCTATTAATCACTTAAATTTTACTGTATTAATTCTTCAATTTAATTTGTTGAATTTTGGAATATCCTCAAGGAGGAGCAAATGTTAAAAAATTACATACAGGAACAATGTTAAAAATGAGATGTCCTCCTAATGCCTTTTATTTAGATCTGGAGAAAGAAATCACAGAGGCATTCTATGATACAGTTTCATTTTAGTTGTGAATTAGTTGTGTCACAGCTAAGCTTTTTGGGAGACAAACTTAAGCCTCTATAATTCCATTTATTTTTCTAATTCACTCAAAATCTTTCTACTCATGTTACTTAGTAAATGATAAGCTTGCTTACTTTTTGTTTTTTTAACTTATCTTTATTGAATATATGCTTGCTTAAGTTTTAACGCAAAATTTCTAAAGTAAATTGCTTAATCTTTGAAATATGTTACTTTAAAATTCTAAGTAGTGCTTAAACACCTTTAAATTATCATAAACTCAATTTGGAATTGAGCGAAATACTCTTTCTAGTCCTTCACATAATGAAAACTTGTCACATGAAATTGTATAGTCTTCATTTTCCCAAAGATACATTGATGTTGCCATAGGTTTCTGTCTAATATCCTTGAAGATAGTGTTTTAGTCAATTGTAAATATTATACCTATTCTGGTTAAAAGTAATTTTAAGTTGAACTGCACCCCATAGCTTGAAAATACAGAGATTTTGTAATACTTTAAAAGTGGCCTCTGCTAAATTATCTTATCCATATAAACTTATTCTTCTATTCTTTGCATGCTCATTTTGTGTGTTGATTGCTATCTTAAAGTTTGTTTTGGTGATGTTTTTGCCTGCTAATTCATTAGGCAAGCAGATTTTCCCCTCAGATTTTCTAATATTCTTTTTAGGAAAAATATAAAAATATTTACTTTAAAGAGCTGCATTAAAGGAACGGCCTATCAAAAGTGCTAAAGCATCTTTAGAAGGAAGAAAACATAGAATATTAGCTTACTTACTGGGTGATAGGTGATGTTTATTTGGGTGATGATAGTTTCCGTACTCTGGAATTTATGAGGAAAAGGTACCAAATCTATAAAGGTAGTAAATGTAAAACCTGCTGTCATTGAGGAAGCTTGAAACCACCCTAATTTCACAAATTAACTTGTAACACTATGAAAGGATTTGACTGACAGTGTAAGTTTGGCTTGTGCTTTAGTTTTGTAAAGCATAGTCTTTTGCTTGAATTTCTGTGTCCATGATAATTAGGATGTTTCATGCTTCTTGAACTAATTTTATAGCATATTTAATATATTACCAGTTGGAATATAAAATCATTTGTACATATTGAATTAAAAACCAGTTACTAAAGTAGATGAAATAGACTGAGTACAACATTTACAGGTTATTCATTTATTAGAAGTCATGACAGAACAACCAACTTATATGCACATCTGTGGCCTCTGTTAGAAGGAAAGTAAAATGATAAACGAGTTAATATGAAACACGCTCAAGGTAGTTCCCTAAAATTAATTGTAAAGCTGTTGCTGAAGGTTTTTGATCAGCTTCTAAAATTTTCTTCTCAATAAAAAGACTTATGTTTTGATTGCTTAGGAAATAATTCTCATTTTTACTTGCTTTTATGCATTTAATCTGCACGACAGGACATTAAAGTTAATAATAACGAAAAGTTGTGCTTATACTGTACATCTGTTTCTGTGCTTGGAACTACTTGTTAATAGTTTTTATTGAAGCTGTCAGCAATAAGGGACACATTACTGCTGTATTATACATTGTGAGACTAAATAATTTAAACAGCTTAATTTTTTTTTCTAGTATAGAATACTTAACATTTCCATTATTGGAAAAATTTATATAGGTATTCTATATTACATCTTGTTTAAAAGGACAGTCTTTTTTAAAAAAATCCATTTTAAATGGCTTTAAACTACATAATGCAATTGGGGCCTGTTTTTTTACTAATAGAATTAGATGTCTTATATAATGCCACTGTTTTGGAATTAGAAAGTGATCAAATGTACAAATGGAGATTTAAAAGTTAAGCCCAGAAAACAAAAGTGTATTAGTTGAATGTAAAATAAATATATAAGATTTTCTTTGATATAGATACCTCACTTGAAAATAAAGCACAGCATTTTTAAAGTAGTTCTAGTAAAAAAAGTCCTACTAAATTGCTAAATCTAGGACACCTGTTGGGGAATTATAGTTTGGGAGAAATAAAATATACTTGCTTTTAACTATCCTGTTAGAAGTATTTCTTTATCCTGATAATTTTAAGCCAACACTGTAGTCTTAAATTATTTCTGAATTTTTAATCTGTGAAGGCAGTAAATTAAATAACCTGTTCTGCAATTGTTGAAACAAATTGTTGACTACATCAACCATAATTCAATATAAAATTTTGCCAATGATGTACAGTTTTATGGTTAAAATTGCTGTGGTTGGTTGTATTACATGACACAAAACTGTCCTCTACCTCACGTGAAATAAATATTTTATATGGTTTTACTATAAAACAAGACTCATCTATCTGGTCACTTAGTTTACAAATTTTGAATTATATTTATTGAAACATGACATACTGTGCTCTTAGCTTATACCTCAATTGTATTTTGTGCTGTTTTCCATTTTCATGCCTTGTAAATAACTTGTATAGAATGTGGATTAAATTCTAAATAAAAACTTTAAATGCCAATAAAATTGTTTCAAGCCATTTTAGTATCCTGTGCAAGCTTATCCATAAAATTGACATTTTCTTTTTTTACTTAAAAGTCTATTATTCATTGCACACTAAGTGATTGAGCATACTGGCATTTAGTGATTATTCTTTCATAATGCTTGGACTTTTGCTTTAACACCTCCCATATCCTCTACACCCACTTCTGGTATTCGTTATTTATTACTATATAACAAAATTTAGCAGCTTGAAGCAGTAAATATCTCAGTATCTGAGGAGCAGAAATCCAGGAGCAGGTTAGTGTGATGTCTCAGGAGCTCTTAGAAGAGTGCAGTGATGATGTTAGCCGGGGCTGAAGTCACCTGAGAGCTGGAAGGCTGGAAGATCTATTTCTAAGCTCACACCCACGTGGCTATTGACAGGCACTTAGTTCCTCACTGTATGGACCTGTCCATAGAGCACTTCATACCATGGTGGATGGCTTCCCCTAAATGAGTGATACAAAGGAGAGAAAGAATAATGGCACAGTCTTTGATGACCTGGACTTTTAAGTCACACACTGTTACTTTTGCCTTATCCTATTAGAAGTGAGTCATTAAGTCCAGCCTATACTCAATTGGAGGGGTTTACACAAGAGTATGAATACCCAGAGGTAGGGATCATTAGGGGCCATATTAAAGTCTGGTTACCAAACCCTCCTTCCCTCCCTGTTGCAAAATAAACATAACTGTTTATAAGGGGCAGTAAGTACATTCACAATGTTTTGTAACTGTTACCACAATTTCCACAACCTTTTCATTATCTGAAATAACTCCCTATTCACCTCTACCCGTACCCCCCCCCAGGTTTTGATACCCTTTATTCTATGTCCTGCCCCTGAATTTGCCTATTCTAGATGCCTCATACAAGCAGAATTGTAAAATATTTTTCCTTTTGTGTCTGACTCCTTTCTGGGCCATCTTCATTCCACTGATCTGTATATCTATTCTTAATGCCAGTACCACACTATTTTGACTATGGTAGCTTTGTAATAAGTTTTGAAATAATGAAATATGAGTCTTCCAAATTTGTTATTTTTAAAGATGGTTTTGGCTGTTTGGGGGTCCCTTAAGAGTCCAGATAAATTTTAGTGTGGGTATTTCTACTTTTACAAAAAACACCATTAGGATTCTGATAGGGCTTGCACTGAATCTGGATGATTTTCTTTTGTTCTTTGCACAGGTTTTCCTTTAGCCTTTAAAAAAAATGTTTTTATTGATTTTTATAGGGAGAGAGAGAGAAAAACATCGATGTAAGAGAGAAACATCGATGTGAGAGAGATACATCAGTTGGCTGCCTCCTGCACGCCCCCCACTGGGGATTGAGCCCATTTCCGGGATTCCCTGACTGGGAATCGAATTAGGGCCTCTCAGTCCATGGGAGGACTCTCAATCCACTGAGCCACACTGGCTTGGCTTCTTTAGGTTTTTGAGTCCAGTTGTTTTGTAGTGTTTACCTAGCAAGTCAAATATCTGGACTTTTTCAAGGATGACTTCTGTTGATTTAGGTCCTTTGAATGGGTCATATTTTCCTGTTTCTTTGTATGCCTTGTGATTTTTTGTTGTTCTTGAAAATGGAGCAGTTGACAATTGTAATGTGGCAACTCTGGAAATCAGATTTCCCCTCTTCTTTAGGGTTTGCTGTTGTTTTTATTTTTTGTTGTTAAAGGCTGTGGTAGTCCATTTTTCCATACTGTGCTGCAAAGAGTATTCCTTATTGTGTGTGGTCACTGAAATGTCTGTTCCTTTAGCTCACCATTCAGCTAAAGAGTCGACAGATTTCTTTGAATGCCAGGAGCCAAACGAAACAAAACAAAACAACAACAAGACCCACAAAAAAGAAAAGAGAAGCAGAAAAAACAACAAAAAATCCAGTCACTTCCCCCAGTCTTTACAGCTTGGCTCTCTGTTGGGGCACTCCTTCAATACTTAGCTAGGCTTGCTTTGATCCTAGGAATCAGCCTAAACTGAGTGCTTAAGATCTCAGTTCTTTTCTGAGGGTGCATCTTGCCTGGGCATGAGTGTGCGTTCCTACACAGCTGCTTTTGAGTGTCTTAATTCCCCCAAGAGTCTCATCCTAGCTTTTCCTTCAGTCCTTAGTCTATTGATTCCACCCTCAATCTTTTTTTTTTTTTTTTTTTGGTCCTTTATTGATTTTTTTGGAGAGAGAGGAAGGGAGAGGGAGAGAGAGACAGAATCATCAATGAGAGAGAACATCAATTGGCCACCTCTTGCATGCCCCCCATTGGGGATCGGGCCCCCAACCTGGACATGTGCCCTGACCAGGAGTGGAAACAGTGACCTCTTGATGCATGGGTCGACGCTCAACCAGTGAGCCACACCGGCTGGGCATACCTTGCATCTTTTATAAGCAGTGCCCACTTGTATTTCCACCTAAGTTACAAGCTAGGTGAATTGAAGACTAAAGTCTTTTTTTCAGTAGTTCAAATATCTTCCAGACAGGTCAGAACTGATGTACACAATGATTTGTAAATAAGGTCTGCTCTGCTCCCTCTTGTTTAAGGGAGAGAACTGGAAACTGGGGCGGGGGGGGGGGGGCAACTGAATTACCCCACAACTTTCCTATCATTTTGAAGATGGCTTTTTCTTGATTGGGATGTTTGCTTAGTTGCTATAAACCTTTGACTATTTTCCAGAACAATGACAAAGTTGGTCCCAACATTTCCTCTCTCTCCTTTCTCTCATGTTTCTGTGGAGAATTAGAGCTTGGAGCTTCCTAGTTAATACTTTTGCTTACCACTCCTATTTAGCTGCAGACGTACCCCAGAGCAATATGGAAGGGCACTACACAAGCCTGCGAATACCAGGAGATAGGGGTCACTGGGTGTCATCTAAGAGTTTGCTTACCACAGGATAGGACCAGAATTTCTCCCCAAATGATCTTGATTGAAGCCCCAGAATTTTATTTATTTATCATTATTATTTTTAAAAAACTACACACATTTGCCTGGCCCACGTGGCTCGGTGGATTGAGCGTTGCCCCATGGACTGAGAGGTCCCAGTTCAATTCCCGGTCAGGGCACATGCCCAGGTTTCAGGCTCAATCCCCAGTAGGGGGTGTGCAGGAGGCAGCCGATGGATGTTTCTCTCTGACATCAATGCAATATTACACTTTCTGAGAAAACTATTCATGCAGTTTCTATCTCTCTCTCCCTCTCTCTAAAAAAAAAATCAATAAAAACATTTTAAAATAATAGTATAAAAACTACACGCATTTATTATCTCACAGTTTTAGTTGGTAGGAGTCTGCACCTAGCTTCTGGGCTCTCTGCTTCAGAGTCTCTCAAGTTGTAGTCGAAGGTGCTGACTGGGTCTGCGGTCTCATCTGAGTCTTCACTAGGACCCATTTCCAAACTCGTGTGAATTCCTTGCAGGGTCCTGAAAGCCTGTTCCCTGCCAGCTCCTGGCCAGAGGCTGCCCTGAGGACCTTGCCACTTGGCCTTCTACATGTGCAACTCATAATGTGGCATTGTAGCTAGCTTTTTTTTTTTAATCCTCACTCGACATTTTTGCATTTATCTTCAGATAGAGTGGGAGGGAGAGAGAGAGAGAGAAACATCGATGTGAGAGAGACACATCGACTGGCTGCCACCCACAGGACCCCAACTGGGGCCAGGGACAAAAACCACAACCGAGGTACGTGCCCTTAGCAGGAACTGAACCCGGGACTCTCTGGTCCATGGGCCGACACTCTAACCGCTGAGCCAAACTGGCCAGGGCTGTAGTTAACTTCTTTAAGTCCAGCAGGAAAAGAGAATCTTCTAGCAAGACCAGCTTACATTTTTTTTTCAGCTAAAGTTGCTTAGTCACTAGAAGTAATACCAGATTTTTGAATCCAAGCCATCATGTATCCCAAACCAGTGTTCTTTCTACCATGCTACACTGCTCATTCTCATGTCTCCTTGTCTGTGAGCCTGTTGTAAAGATTTCTCTCCATCCTGCTTGTTTTTAAGACCATTGTTCAAGGCATTTCTTTCTTTTTTGGACCCTCATTATATTTAGGTTCAAAGAACTCTATAGGCACAAATGATTTTTCTTTTGTAGGGAGGAATCAAAACCCCAGAATTTTAGACATTAAAGCTAGAACTTTAGTTTGGCAAACTTTACGAGAAGGTATTTAGCTTCCATGACAATGATCACTGTTTGCCCTGGCCTGACACGACACTGCCAGGAACTGGACTTACCAGAATGTCAGGCAGCTCTGTCTTTGAAGAACTCCCAGACACCTGAACAGATTATTTCAAAGAGGTGTGGCTAAGTGTTTTACCGAGGGCTGGGGGGACATGAGGAGTACATCTAACTCAACTTGGAGGGTGAGGAGTGTTCCTGTTCCAACTGACCCCCGAACACAACTTGCAGAGATGCGAGCGGGGCGGGAGCGCTGTGGCTGTGTTGGAAAGCGTCATAGGCAGAAGGAACCGCATAAGGAGAAGTTGGAGGCTAGTAATGAATGCAATATGATACTTTCTGAGAAAACTATTCACGCGGTTACATTAGAAACTACACAGTACAGTGTGGGTAATACATGTTTTGACACAAGCAAGCCCAAGGCACTATGGCAACCCTTCAGAACTTCCTAGGAAGACCCTGGAAAGTCCTGTCCTAGGAGGTTCTTGGGCTAATTTTTAGTGACTGGAAAGTAGCTGGGTGGAAACGGTCATTTTCCTGAAGGATGAAGGGCAGAGGCAAAGCACAGAGAATGAGAAAGTGGCGTTTTTCTATGAGGAACTAACGGGAAGTTCATCATGACTGCTGTGGATGTGGCTTGGGGGAGGGGGCTGCAGTGGCGGGGAGGGGGTGCTGGGAGAGTTGTGTCATAAATGGCCTGTGTGATCACGTATCCTGAAGGGTTTGAACCATGCTGAAGGTGAAGAGGACTGCCAATGAGATGGTGACATATCAGAATGGCCATATAGTGTTAGAGACATGAGTACTCTTTATAGACCCTTATAAATATTTAAAACTAGGAAAAATATTTTAAATTAAAAAAGTTAAAAAATTAAATTATAAAATTAACTCATGTCCAATAAGGAAAGCTAGAAAATGCCAAAAGAACAAAAGAGAGAAAACTCCTCAATCTCATTACCCAAAGGAGCTGCTTAACATTTCTGTGTATATTTTCCAAACATATTTACATATATTTAAAAACCAGTCTCCAACTGTACAGGTATTTTGAAATGAAATTGAGCAATTTGTATTTTAAAATTCATATTCTGTAACATAGCATTTACTTCTTAATGGAATACTTAATTGAAAAGTAAATTGGTTAATTTTTTATTTTTTTATCCTCACCCGAGGACATTTTTTCATTTTTTGTTCAGATAGAGTAGGAGGGAGAGAGAGGAAGAGATAGAGAGAGAAACATCGATGTGAAAGTGACACATCGAGTGGCTGCCACCTGCACGACCAACCAGGGCCGGGGACAAACTGCAACCGAGGTACGTGCCCTTAGCGGGAACCGAACCTGGGTCTCTCTGGACCGCAGGCCGACGCTCTAACCGCTGAGCCAAACTGGCCAGGGCTTGAAAAGTAAATTGAAAAATTTGAGGACTAATAATAAATTTTCTTACACTTTTAGAAGCTGGATTAAAGAATATACATATTTTAAATTATTTTGCTATGTCTTGATGATTACTTTTGAAAACGAGTGTATCAGTTGTGCTATTGGTATTTTGTAAGGTTCATTCTTTGTGAATCATTTTTACACAGCATTAATCAGAAGCTGGGAGAGCCCTCCAGTGGCCAAGCTAACTTCTGCAAAAGTATTATCAGTGAAATTAAAGAGGAATTGTATCTAGTTGTTAAATCTTAATGGCAAAAGCAGGGGAGTGGCTATCCTTTGCTTTCCTTTCAAATTCTTGTTCATCTGCTACCAGATTATAAAATGTCTTCAATTTCATTGCTGTATAACAGGAAGGATAAGATTATGTTGGTTTCAAACAGGTTTACAAACAACTCATTAATTATTTTTTGGTATAAAAGCTAATATTTATTGAATTCTTACTATGTGTTAGGTGCTTGTCCAAGCATTTTGCATATAGCAATGCATTTAGTGCACATGGCTATTATGAAATAATTACTATTTTTAATATCATTTCACTGGCAGGAAATACAAAATTAGTTGCTAAACAGAGTTATTTAACAAAATGGTTGAATGATTTGCCCAAGGTAACACAACTAGTAAGTGATGGACTTAGGATTCCAACCCAGTACCCTCACCATCCTGTTCCAATGTCTCCCTTGGATCTTGGTGTCTGAGAATGTCCCCATTCAGGATAATTTTGTAAAGCAGAATCTTTATTTATGTAAGAAACAAAACAAAAGAAAACAATTGGTACGATTGATACATAGGCTTCTGGTCATTTTCTAATGGAGCAGTATAGTGTTGATAACATAATTTATGATTTTATATTTTGTATTGAATGAATAACAAGAGGATACATGATAGTTCTGATCACTTTATAATTAATACATTTTCAGTAAGAGACTTAAAGTTGGACAAATTGCTCTGTATTTTGATGTTCTAGGTAGCTGAATGGAAATGGCTGCTCTTAATTTCTAAGAGAATTTAATGTGGCTTTCTAGTTAATTTTCTTATTTTTCCTTTTAGTACTTACATACTTTATTACCATTATATTTTTAGAAAATGTGATCTCTAGTTCAAGCTAAAAATAAGGACTTTCACTGTTCTTCAGAAAGTATGACCTCATAGGTGTATTCTGAAACTTTTGGTAGAGAAATTGATAAATAGAATTGGCTGTTTGAAGGCAGAAGAGAGCAAACATTCTGGAAAGGACTCAAAACTGACACTCGAGGTACAAGGTTTTCATTATTTTGCTTTATTTCTAAGCTGAAGGAGGGGAAATTTGGAATAAGATGGCTTCTAAAGGAATGGTATTATAATTGCACGAAGGCCAAGAAATGGGACCCTGAAAAGGCATTTCCTTCCAGATGGAAGTAATTTGTGAAGGTGCTGCTGCTCTTTTCTTGGTGGAGATACTGTGATTGAGGCCAGCATCTCTAGGTGATCAGGCTTTTCTGCTTGATACCTGAGCACCACATATCCCTTCCATTGGAGATGGCACCACTGTACCAAGACAACAGGTGGGTACCTGAGACCACAAAGGACCTTTATTTTGTCTCTTGTCCACCCCATGACAAGGTCCAATCCCTACCTCCTGATTTATTCTGCATCTTGTCTTCAGATTCCCATCTGCTATGAAAGGAATATTTGTGTCTCCTCCCAAATTCCTATGTTGAAACTTAATCTGCAGTGTGATGGTGTTTGGAGGTGGGGCCTTTGGGAGGTGATTAGGTCATGAGGATAGAGCCCTCAAGAATGGCATTAGTGTCCTTATGAAAGAGAATCCAGAGAACTCCTTTGTGCCTTCCACCACGTAAGGACACAGAAAGAAGGTCGCTGTCTATGAACTAGGAGGACTCTCACCAGACACTGAATCTGCTGGTCGGTACCTTGATCTTGGACTTCCAGCCTCCAAAACTGTGAGAAATAAGTTTCTGTTGTCTACAAACCAAGCAATCTGTGGTATTCTTTATTGCAGCCTAAACCTACTGAGAGAATCCTAGTGAAACCTGGAGGCTTGTAAATTCAATCTCTCTCTCTTTTTTGAACCCTTCAATTCAGCTCCATTGAACAGATGTGTATTGAGTGCCTCCATGTTTGCTAGGTACTGTGCCACACTCGGGTGTCAGTGATCAGCAAAACAGACACATCCCCAGCACTCATCAGACATAAATCTATGTTTGATACATTTGTTTACACTATGAATTTGTCCTACAATATTTATTAAAATGTACATGTGGAATTTTTGTATTATCAAATATTAAAATTCACCAGAGGAATTTATCCTTCAAATGGGGGTCTTATTAAAAGTACTTTATTTTTATTTTATTTTTTAACAAAAGCCTTTTTTTTTTCTTTATTGATTTGAGAGAGAGAGGAAGGGAGAGGGAGAGGGAGACAGAAACATTGATGAGAGAGAACATCAATTGGCTGCCTCCTGCATGCCCCCCACCGGGGATTTGGCCCACAACCTGGGCATGTGCCCTGACCAGGAATCAAACCAGCGACCTCTTGGTGCATGGGTCGATGCTCAACCACTGAGCCACACGGGCCGGGCAAGTACTTTATTTTTAAATGAATAATCTCACCTAAATACTTTCATACATGTCCTCTGTCTTCATATGTTTGGTTTTCTAAAGAGATGCATCTCTTTTAATACACGAAGAAAGTTTTCACAGAGAAATCTACACTCCATTTGAGTCTAATAATTGTGTATTTGGAATGTGGGAAGTTGCCATTAATCTTGTTACTTTTACGCAGAAAATGCTTTACCAGCCATGCAATGATAAAAGACAACCACTAGTAGTCACTGTGAGCCCGCTCCTTTGGATCAAGCTTTGCTTTCAATGTGGGCTTGCCACGCTTGCCAGCAGGCACATTCGCCAGTGCGACACAAATCACACATCAGTTTGATCGACTGTTTTTAGATAACTTTTAGGTAAATGGTAGAACATTTAACTAGGCCTTTTCCTTTATTCAGTACACATCTGGGGTTTAGGGCTTTGACTGGCTCTCTAATCCTCCTCTTTAAATATCTTCAAATAAGAATAAGATTAAGGAATTTATGCTCAAGCCATAGGAAAGATGCTTACATTTTTTTCCATAATGGAAAGACTATTGGACCTTAGGTCGAAAGCCCTGGAATCATGTCTCAGGTAGATCTTATTAGTTCTGTGATGTGCTGCAGAAGTGTGAAGACATGGCATAACAAAGTTTTCCGAGAGGAAATGGCTGGAAAGACCTTTTTCTGAAAGGTCTGAGGACTCACTGTTTACCCTTACCAGGGATGACTGGACCCTGAGAGACTAACTGTCACAACTAACAGAGTGTCTGGGATGGTGGCAGACCTGGAAGGCTATGTGGGAAGTCAGATTCTTATCACTAGGAGGGCTTGGGAAGTCGAGTCACAGCCAAGGAATGTGAGTGATTATAGGGAAAGTCTCTCAGCTAAGACAGCTTGAGGGACTTCCCCGCTATACAGAGAACCTTGACGAAGGGACCGCATCCTTGGAGTCTGTGAGGAGAGGATTCTGTCTGCTGTTGGCTCCCAGTTCCCTGTGCTTCCCTGGCTGCCCTACTTACTTTCTATTTAAAAAAATTTTTTTTTTCTTTATTGATATTAGAGAGAGACAGGAAAGGAGAGGGAGAGAGAGATAGAAACATCGATGAGAGAGAACATCGATTGCCCCACTTACTTTTCAATGGATATACTCTCTCTCTCTACTTATGGCGAATTCATTGAAAAGGTTATGCTTTGCTGGCCTCATTTGAGTGGCCATTTGTATATCTGTGCTGGGATCATTTAGACATTCATTTTACGGTTTCTCTCCCACTAATAGATAATTATTTTTGCTTTAGCCTCTATCAAAGGCAACACATATTTCTAATTGCTCTATATTGCTTATGAATAATACTGACTGTAGCTAATATTTATTAGAGTCCATCAGTGCTGGGTGCTGTGCTATATACTTTGTATAAGTTATCTCACTTAATTCTCACAATAAGAACCCAAGAGTCACAAAGGTTAAGGGATAGTCCAAGTGATGAAGTCAGAATATGAACTCAGGAGGTTCCATTCCAAGATCTTAACAATTTGACATACAACTCTTTCTACCATTCAGTGCCTGAGTTCCGAAATCTGGCTTTACAAATACCTCTGTGTGTGTGACCTGTGGGCAATTTGGGCATTGTTGAATTCCTATTGGTTGAATTTTTATCATTAGAATGCTAATAAAGTCACAAGAATGCAGATTTTACAACTGCTTTTCTCAATGATATGATATTGTTTGGGTTTTACATTTTATGTTGTATTTAATACAAAAGCTATTTTTTTACATTGTAAGGAAATATCTGAAAATATCCAGGTCAGTAGACCCTGGTGATGAAATGCTCCCAAACACAATAAATGGCTCACCAATAAAAGGGATATGTCCCTATAAAATAGTTTCCACAGTCAAGCTTGTATGAATACAGGAAGAATACAGCAAAAGCCAAAGTTCTGAATCATCATAGTATAGTAACACTAGCCCAGGTTTATTGACCACTTACTTTGTACCAGACATTGTGTTAAGCTCTATATGTATATTAACATAATTAAAAAACCTATGAGGCAGGTAATATTTAAAAAAAATTTTTTTTTTCCTTTATCGATTTTAGAGAGAGAGGAAGAGAGAGATAGAAACATCGATGAGAGTGAACATCGACTGGCCGCCTCCTGCATGCTAGCCACTGGGGATCGGGCCCATAACCTGGGCATGTGTCCTGACCGGGAATTGAACCAGTGACCTCTTGGAGCATGGGCCAATGCTCAACCACTGAGCCACACTGGCCCAGACAGAGGCAGGTAATATTTTAAAACCTATTTTAAAAGTGAGAAAATTGAGGCCCAGAAAGGTGAAGTAACTTGGTCCCACAGCTAGTTAAGTGGTGGAGCCAGGGTTTGAACCCAGGCACCCTGGTCCTCCTTCTTGTGCTCTCCTTAGTGATTATGGTGGCCCTTGTACTTGACACTGTCATCTATTACAGAGCCTTTTCTTTCTTTGCACTTGACTTCTTTGGGGTCTACTCCAGGCCAGTCTTCCCTAGAAGACATGGTGATTTGCCCTGACCCCCAGCATTAGGGGCAGCTATGGGAAAGCTCAGTACTTATGATTTATGATCCATATCTTAGAGACTGAGTAGGAGCTTTTTGTGCTTCATGAAATCCTTGACATCTTTAAGTCTCATGATTGGTGATAGATATAATAAGGTAAGCCATTTCAAAGTGAGTTAAAACTGTTTAATATAAATGTAGCCTAAGGAGGACTGCTCTACATGATAAAAAATATGCATATAACGGGTCTTACTTGAATTACTGGAGAGAAGGTGGATTAATGTTGATGATGATGACAGCTTACATTTGAAGAGCACTCTGGGCCAGGCAGTGTTCTCAGTAGAGTGCAGATATTAACTTATTTACAGTGAGCCCAGAGCAGTCAGCCTCACTTTTAATGTGTCAAAAAATGGGACATGTGAGCCCTTTAGGAATTTTCAGGAAGTGGTAATCAGGACAGGTTCCCAGGAATGGCTAGTGGGAGGGTGGGTGGTGAAATGTGCCCTGGGATTCTACTCCTTCCTAGCTGTGTGAAGTGCGCAACTTAATCTCTCATGTTGATTCTTCGTGTGTATTATGTGTCGACAATTATTCCTACCACAGAGGGTTTTTAGGAGAATTATTTAATGAGATATTTTATGAGATAATACATCAATATAAATGCGTGCACATAGTACATGACACAGCTGGATAAATGTGAGTTGTTATTGTTGTTATCACCAGTATTATGGTCATGGCTGCCCCTGATGACTTTTGACTAGAGAAAGTATCATTTTCTTTCTACTACTAACTATGGTATGCTAAATGCTTTGGGTCCGTCCCTTAAGGCAATTCCCAGTTCATCAGTTACAGTCCAGGGGAGGAACTAACTGTACAGGGCGCCCCCCGGAGTACCACCCTGCTCTCAGCTGGGAAGAAGTTGAGGAGGGATGGAGCGTAGCGGAGAACCAGAGACAGAGATGAGAGAGTTAACTGGAAGAGAAATAATTCCAGCAAAATCGAACCTGCGCCTGACGCGAGCCCTCTTGGCGCTCTGCATATCCTGGACCTGGATAGAATTATTTTACTTCCCAAAACTGACTGAGAGACGCCCGCGGGGCTGGGCGGTGTGATCGCCCCCCCCCCCCACACCCCCCCACCGGACCCCGACCCGCGATTGGCCGGCTCGACCCAGGGCCATCGCCGATTGGCGCGTGCCGGCGGGGGCTGCGGGGTTTAAAGAGTGGGGCGGGGGCGCGCTGCCCAGCCGCACTCCGGTCCCAGCCCTGCGCTCGTCGAGCCGTCGGAGCTGGGCTCGCAGCCTCTCTTGGCCTGACACCGCCTCGAGCGTCCCGCAACGGCCGTCCTCGGCCCGCGGCTCGCGCGGGCGCGGGAGAGGGAGGACCAGGGTAGGCGCCGTCCAGCCCGGGCACGGGCACAGCTAGTGAGGGGCGAGGCGCGGGGACGCCAGGACGGCTACCATGGTGGCCACGTGCCTGCAGGTAGTGGGCTTCGTCACGAGCTTCGTGGGTTGGATCGGCATCATTGTCACCACGTCCACTAATGACTGGGTGGTGACTTGCGGGTACACCATCCCTACGTGCCGCAAGCTGGATGAACTGGGCTCCAAGGGGCTGTGGGCTGACTGCGTCATGGCCACGGGGCTGTACCACTGCAAGCCCCTGGTGGACATCCTCATCCTGCCGGGTAAGGACCCCCCGCCTTGCAAGTGGCTGCTCCCAAACCCTTATCATCGGGGCAGACTGGGAGGGGGCCACTGGACAGAACATTTAAAGGGCTTGAAGCCTGTTGGGCATATTTTGACACCTTGAGTCCCACCTTGTTGTAGACGAATTAGGCAGCAGCGAACTTAACCTCTCTTAGCCTCAGCTCTCTTATTTGGAATTTGGGACGATAGTGGTGGCCACTGGCCGAGTCACCCTGAGAAGTTAATGACCTGAGACTTAGATGCATAGTAGGTACTCAGCCCATGTTAACTGCCAGTCTCCTCAACGCCCCAGGCTCCTACTGTCGACTGAGCAGGAGTACTTCATTTCTTGGCCTGGCCTCCCCACGCAGGTGCCCTGCTTTCCCGTTAGATTCTGTCTGCAGAGGCGAGGTGGAGAGAGAGAAACGCAAGCATTCCCGAGAGTTTGCCTGCCCTCGTGGGACGTGGGACGTGGGACGGGCGACGCGTCCTGGCAAGTTAGGGCCCACCTAGCGTCGCCAGGTCGGTACCTGCAGGCCCCGGAGCCCGTCTTATTTCCCCCACCCGTGCCCCCGCCGTGTGGGCGTCGGTCTGCTCTGCTCAGCCTCCCCGCCTTCGCGCCGCTCCCGGCTCGTAGGTAAGAACGGGCGCCCCTGGAGGGCCCTCTGCTCCCGGAGAAGGCGCACCGCCCAGGGTCAGCCCATCCCGGCCAGCTGTTTCTCTGAATGGGGAGAGGAGACAGTGACTAGCTTCCGCCTCCCCCGACGCCGGCCGGGGGGTCCCATCTTCACTTGCTGCCGGGTTGGCAAAGTCTGGACAGTTCCAATTCAGATTTAAACCTCGAGACAGTTGGGTGACTGGAGAGGTCGCGGGTGCCCCTTCGGGTTTTCTGCTCGGAATCTCTGTCCTGCCCGTTGGGTATATCAGACCTGGCCAATAGTACACGATTGCTTATGTCCCGCTGGCCTTGATGAGGTTGTGCGCATTTGAAGGCATAAAGCATATCCCAGTTTCCCCAGCAAGCGAAGGAACTCAGCCCGGCCAGCCCGAGGCTGCCAGTCTGGGAGCCGGTCCCTTTGCTTTTCCCGCTCTCGGATGAGCCTTTCTGATGCCCCTTTAAGCCTCCCCTTAAGTGCCTCCTGTTAGTCCTTATAGTCGGAATCAACCCCTGCCCCCACTTCCTCTTTGCTGCTCTGGTATTTCGCTCTTATCCCCCATCCCAGCACACTTGATTTTTGTTCAGGTCCCCTTCTCCAACTGTATTTGGAATTCCTGAAGATATAAGTGACCTTCTACTTTCTTTGCATCCTCTCCTGGAACCAGCATTGCTACTGGCACACACCAGGTGTGGACAATGCATGTCAGTCCTGCATTCACTATTCTTTTCTCCATTTTGGACTTTTAGAGTGACAGAGTTCCTGGGAACCCAGGTGTGGGCCCAGCTTCACATAATGCTGGTGTTGGTCGACCTTGGTCATACTCGGATCCCGTGGGATCCCATGCTCACAATCTGGGTGATTAAAAAATTTTTTTTTTCTTTATTCATTGATAGAGAGAGAGGAAGGGAGAGGGAGATAGAAACATTGATGAGAGAGAACATAGATTGGCCACCTCCTGTATGCACCGCACTGGGGATTGGGCCCACAACCTGGGTATGTGCACTGGCCAGGAATCGAACCAGCGACCTCTTGGTGCATGGGATGATGCTCAACCACTGAGCCACACCGGTGGGCGCAATCTGGGTGATTTGAACAAGTTACTAATCTCTATGAACCCCAGATGTCTTCTTTTAAAAATTAAGAAAAAAAATTAAAATCCAACCAACCCCCTATGTTTTAGAGGGTTGTTTTGGGGATTAAATGAGATGAGAAATGTAAAACTCCTCTGATGTAGTAAGTGCTCCATAAACAGTAGCTATAATATTTTGTTAACAGTTGGGCAAAATATTTGTAGGAACCTTTGAAGCATAAAATTATTCCCTGCTTCCTTTGCCTGAAATTAAGTTTACTAAGCATTCAGTGCAAAGTGGTTTATTTTCAAAGAACATAGACCATCTGACAGAGGGGAGTGTGTTTTAGGGAGGGGCTACTTCCTACTAGCCCTGTCCCTTGCATTTTGGGTGGGGACAGGGCAGACCTCAGTCTCCATGTTTGATTTCCAGACATGGCCTTGACACCTAGCACGTGGACAGCCTGCGTCATAAACTGCAGAACCTCAGTTTCTAGTTGACTGTCTCCATTGTGTCAGCCCTGGCTCTCCTACAAGCTGGAGGGACATAGGGCTGCTGTCAGAGGTCCTGCCTCAGACTTCCTGTGGGTCCTCTCTGGGGATGTTCAGGTCAATAGACACTAGATTGATTGGTTACCTTTAATTCTGAAGAAGCTGGGATGAGCAATGGTCAGAAGAGTACCCTTGTGGACTCTGAATTCTGGCAGAGCAGATCTTGCTAAGAGACAGTGTTGCAGTTTTGTCTTGGTGTACAGGGCAGGCTGACCAGATTTGGTATGAGGGTCTTGGCATGTGAGGAAGAAGTTGGGGCTTGTTTTTGACTTTGTCATTAACTCTGCCTCCCTGAGGCCATGCCACTAGCTCTAATTCGCTCTGAGCCAAAAAGAAAGAGTAATACATACAACCTTTTTTTTTTGAGTGGGAGAGTGTTTTAATGAGAAACAATATATTTAAGTTTGTCAGCTTCTCCCAGTAGCTTGTCAGACTCATTTTACATAAATATTGCACATACTGTAATCTGTTTCTTAATCAAGTTGTTACCTGGCATTTAATTTGACAGTATAAAGTTCTGGTAGTTTTGCTTCTCTCTTATTATTCAAATAGGATATTCCTTCATTTATAATTGTATGTTTACATCGTCTGTTGTGGGTACTGTGTTAACTCCAGGTGTCTGCCCTCTAGGAATCCCTGGGGCTGGAGGGATGCCTTTAAAGGGATGATAATGGAGTAATAACACCAATTAATCATAGCTAACCTTTGCAGAGTACTTAGCATGTGCTGGGCACTGTTCTAAGCATTGCACGAATCAACGAGCTTAACCTTGGTTGAATTCTATTAGAGAGATGTAGGTACTATTATTATTTTTACTCTATAGATGAGGAAAGTGTCAAGACACAGCAGTTCAATGACTTGCCTAGGGTCACACAGGTCGAGTGTATCAACAACAGGCTGGAACCAATGGCGCATCCATCACAGAAGACTTCTTAGAAGATTTGAGTTTTATTCTGAATCTTTAACAAGGTGATATAATAATTGAACTCTTGGCCCCTTCATCCTGGAAGCTTAAACAAGTGGTCTAAACCTGGGATCCCCATTCAGTCTCTCCAGCCCTCAACACTCCCCCCCATTTTTTTTTTTTTGTCACTGAGTCACTTTAACAGTTGAACATGTGAAGTGATCACGGACAACATTTGACACCTTCTAAGTGCTGGAATGGGCAAGAGGGAGGAAGGCAAGTGGTACTGAATTCCCATGAGGCAGGGTTCAGGATCCAAGGGGAACCTTGGTCTAACCCCCTCTGTCTGCTCTCTTGCTTCCAGGCTATGTGCAGGCCTGCCGAGCCCTGATGATTGCATCCTCAGTCCTGGGCCTGCCAGCCATTCTCCTGCTGCTGACGGTTCTCCCCTGCATCCGCATGGGCCATGAGCCTGGTGTGGCCAAGTACAGGCGGGCCCAGCTGGCTGGTGTACTGCTCATTCTGCTGGGTAAGACAGCTTTCTATATGGACCCAGCTCTGAGTACACGCGATGCCTGTCAGATCGTGCTGTTGCTTCATCCAGTTTGAGACGAATGAGAGAAAGCTGGTGAATCCTCTGTGGACTAGACCTCTCCCCCCAGTGTGTATCCCTTTGTTCTGTGGGCAGTTTACACAGAGGGATAAGTCATATCTGTGTGTGGGGGAGGGAAGGTCACTGAACATGAATATAAATTAACAAACAAAAGGCAAAAAAGGATTTTGAGGGTAGGAAATACTTAAGGCAGAGACCAGAAGGACAGAAAAGAGTTACACAGTGGCTCTCACTCAGACTTCACAGAATTCCCTTTTATATTATTTTTTTTTAATCCTCACCCGAGGATATTTTTCCATTTATCTTCAGAGTGGAAGGGAAGGAGGGAGAGAGAGAGAGAGAGAGAGAGAGACAGAGACAGAGAGAGAGACAGACAGACATTGATGTGAGAGAGACACATAGATTGGTTGCCTCAGGCATGACCCCAACCAGGGCCAGGGACAAACCGCAACTGAGGTCTGTGCCTTGACTGGAATTGAACCCGTGACTCTTTGGTCCACAGGCAGACGTTCTAACTGCTGAGCCAAACCGGCCAGGGCTAGAATTCCTTTTTAAACACACCTGTGCCCAGGTCCCAGAGCATGTCAATTGAGTCAGAATTTCTGGGTATAGCCCTGGCCAGTTTGGCTGAGTGGTTAGAGTGTCAGCCTGTGGACCAGACAGTCCTGGGTTCGGTTCCCACTAAGGGCATGTACCCCGGTTGCGGTTTGTCCCTGGCCCTGGTTGGAGTCGTGTGGGTGGCAACCAGTCGATGTGTCTCTCTCACATCGATGCTTCTCTCTCTCTTGCCCCCTCTCTCCCTCCTGCTGCATCTGAAGATAAATGCAAAAATGTCCTCGGGTGAGGATAAAAAAAAAAATAATTTCTGGGTATAAAGCCAAACAAATATATTTTATGAAATCCTAACTACATGTAAGGTGACTCTTACGTGTAGTTAGGATTGAGAACTTCAATTAATGTATAAAGAAGGAACAGAGAAAGAGGAGGGCAATAGAAAGGTAAGATGTTGGGTGGTAGGTCACTAGGTGATGATTCAATCTTTTATTCAGTAGGCAGTCATTGAGCACCTGCTGAGTGCTACCCACCACGGTAGACACTGGGTTGTTGGAAAAAATGTCAAGTCTCTGCTTTGAAAGTGCTTGAACAGGCACCCAAGCCAGACCAGAGGAGTTTCCCGGAGTTGGAGAGAAGGTGGTCAGGTCAGGGACTGGAGGGAGGGACAGTCCTGGCCCAGGAAATGGCATGTGCTTGTTCAGTGTTTCTGATTGCTCCCACACAGAGGGCTTGATTTAACCACCTGGGGGAGGGCCTTTCTAGCTCCGTTCTCTTCAGTGATTTCATTTCTCTCTATTTTTTTCTTTGAATGCTAATTTTGTTAACACATTCTAAATCCTAATAAGACATAAATTTTAAGAACTTTTGTTGTAAAGTGAACTCGTATATCATTGAGGAGAAACTGATGTGCATATGGGTTAGATATAAAGTCAAGTTCTCCTGGAACAAGGAATTCCCACCCTAAACTTGTATCAGACCCGAGGTAAGGGTAAGAAAACAGGGTTCCGTGTGGGTCATTGCCACTTAGTGATGGTCACCCACGGTGACACTGGTGAGGTGAGGGGACATGAGAGGTAGGGGCACTATTTCACAAGATAGCAGAGGGATGGAGGTTTTCAAGGCCCTGTGTGTGTGTGTGTGTGTGTGTGTGTTAACAGGATTGAAAAGATGGGAATACCACTGTGATTTCCAGAGAAGAATCTGGGCATGGACGTTTTGGTTCCAGCCACGAAGAGTTTGTGTGGGAGTGCTACATCAAACACACAGTCAACATCAAGTGCTTCATCTAACTAACGGGTACTTTCTAAAAATTAATTAATTTACTTTTGTTATAGATGTTTCTCCTTTTTCCCCCCTAGAACTTTTTTTTTCTGATATGTCTTTATTGTTGAAAGTATTACAGACGTCCCTCCCCGTGTTTCTCCTCCCGTTGTCGTCCTCCTCCCTGCCCCCTGCCCCCTTCACTGCACTGTTGTCAGTGTCCACTGGTTATGCCTATATGCATATAAGTTCTTTGGTTTTTCTCTTCTCACCCCCCACCCTCTTCCCTCTAACAGGAGTACTTTTTGTTTTTTTAAATAATTTTTCTTTATTGATTTTAGAGAGAGAGGAAAGAAGAGGGAGAGAGATTAGAGACATCGATGAGAGAGAACATCGACTGGCCTCCTCCTGCATGCCCCTCACTGGGGATCGGGCCCACAACCTGGGCATGTGCCCTGACCAGGAATCAAACTGGCGACCTCTTGGTGCATGAGTTGCTGCTCAACCACTGAGCCACACCAGCTGGGCAGGGGTACTTTTTGATGGTCAGATCTTTGTATCCAAATTCCCTTTCCAACACGTAGACCAAAGAAAGCTGTTCAAGTAAACTGGTTTGTAGAATCCAGAAGAAACACTTCTCATCCTGGATATTTGCCTGTGTCTGTGACTTCCCTCACATTCTCACAGAAGCCCCAGAAAACAGTCTCTTTGGTTCTGAGGATGCAAAGCCAAAGATGGGTCTGTTGCGTTAGGGTTTCATCTTGAGAAATCCTGGCCTTCCATATGAGCATCACAGAATATCTGTGAGTAAGGGAATACATTAAAAAACCCACAAGGCCAAACTCAAACATTTTTTAAAAAAAGCAAAGCACAAATAGACACATGGGTATTAAAAAAAAACAACAACCCTAAAAACAACGGAATCATCCAGCTGAATAAGAAGGGTTATTTGAAAAAATAGCAACCAGTTGTTTGAAACTTCCTGGCTGAATTAAATGAAGTTTTTCTTTACCTTTTCCAAATGGGTTGGTGGATGTAGGCAGAACCAGAAAGGAAAGTGAGGTGAGGCTGGGTAGTGATGTGAGTTCCTCAATCTGTTTACTGCCTAGAGTGGAACAATGGAGGGGGTGTTGAGTGAGCTGAACTCCAGGGAGGCTGCACCTTTCTGGCCACTCACTGCTGGACTGGGGGAAGGCACTGCTCCTTGCCCTCTTGTAGCCTTGCATTTCCCGTGTTACCTGCTTCCCTTTGCTTGCCCCTGTCCGGATTTATTTCTCGGGGTGGCTATTTGCCTTTGGGTTGGGTGTTGTTTTGACTGGAACAAGCCATCTCTGGAAATGTAAAGCTCATTGTCTCAAGTGTGGCACCTGCTGGTCTCCTCTAGGTCTTCTCTCCATGGAGCCCAAGTGCCTTGTTTTCCCTGTTGGCAGAGGGTGGGAGGAGCAAGAGAGAGTGAAGGCTCCCTTTGTATTGCTCTGGGTTGGCTTCTGTCGCTCTCCCTCTCCGGGAGAAGCCGGTGCTGGGAGCATGCTGGGTTCTAGGGGTCACCGGTGGTGCTCGAGATGAGGTGTGGTCGATGACCAAAGGGGACCAGGCAGCATGGGGGTTTGGGAGTCTAGGAACTAGAAACAGTGTCAAAGTTAATCTTAGTATGGACACTGTAAGCACTGTTAATTAAAATTAGTTCTTTGTGACCCTGAAGATCTTTAATTATTTTTTCCAAAAGCTTAAAAACACGTCTGTTGTTCGGCAGCTTTATTTCTCAGCAGTCTGAGTTTAATGGTGTGAGGATTTGGTTCCTGCTGTGGGGGAAGGCAGGGGAGGCTGATGCTGCTGGCCTCTGAGGCCAGATGAGTAGCCCAAGGAGCAGCAGGCTCCTCAGATCAGAATGGATCTGAGGCGAATCTGATCTGTGTTTTGTCACAAGCCCCTGCTGAGACAGGAGGTGCCTATGCTTTATCTTATCTTATCATTTGGAGTCAGACCAACTGCACTGAATCTTGGATTTACTGCTTTCCAGCTGTGTGAACTGAACCTTTATATAAAATGGGGACAGCAGTGCCTTCTTCTGAGGTTGGCAAGAATAGTGAAATGATATATGCAAGTTTTTTTTAATCGAATTTATTGGGGTGACATTGGTTCACAAAGCCATACAGATTTCAAGTGTACGACCCAACAAAACATCATCTGCACACTGCATCGTGTACCCATCACCCCAAACAAAGTCTCTTTTCGTCCCCATTTATCCCCGCTTTGCCTACCTCCACCTACCCCCACCCCCTTTCCCTCTGGCTATCACCACACTGCTGTTGTCTGTGTCTGAGGTATATGTGTGTGTGTGTGTGTGTGTGTGTGTGTATGAAATATATATATATTTGCTTAATCCCTTCACCTTCTTTCATCCAGTCTCCCTCTCCTCCCGCCCTTCTGACAGCTGTCAGTCTGTTCCATGTATCCATGCCTTTGTTTCTATTTTGTTCATCAGTTTACTTTGTTTATTAGATTCCACATATAAGTGAAATCGTATAGTATTTGTCTTTCTCTGACTGGCTTATTTCACTTAGCATAATGATCTCCAGGTCCATTCAGACATAGGCAAAGTTCTTTGGCAAGGTGTTGACACATAGTTTATGCTCAACAAGTGGTTGCTATTAATATTGCTGTTGTTGGTTAGAGGAACTAGAGAGGTAACCCACGGGGCAGTTGGGTGTCTTTCGATCATGTCTAATTTCTGCAGGGTACCGTCCACACATGGAACTGGTGAGGGGAGACCATGAGCTGTTCCTGGAAACGCTAGGTCGAATCCTGGTCTAATGGGAATAGTTCCTTTGTTTACTTTGTAGAAACCAGAGTATGAGGATCAATAGTTGGAGTTAAGTTACCCAACTGAAGATGCTCAAGCTCAGTTCTGGTTCAGAACTAACTAATGCTCATCTTGGCATAAGTTAGAAAGTACTTGATTTGGGTGTTTCTTGGGGAGGTGGGGTAGGACAGGAAGAAAAGGAAATGTATTTTCCTTCTTAATGGAATCCGTTCATCTTCTCTCCTCCTTTTAAAAAATATGGCCCCAGCCCTGGCCGGTTTGGCTCAGTGGTTGGAGTGTCTGCCTGCGGACCAGAGAGTCCCGGGTTCGGTTCCCGCTAGGGGCACGTACCAAAAAATAAAAATAAAAAAATGTGGTCCCAGGAATCTTATTTGTACTGGAAAAAAGTTGTTTTGGTTTGGAACTTACAGGTGATTAATGAAATTGTAGTAAGATAAATGGTGTGTGCAGATGTGGGATACATTGAGCTTGTCATGCACACAGAATCAGATGTCTTACAGGAATGGGAATTCTTGGGTGTTGCTCTTAATTGTGGGGGTCTTAAGAAAATTGTTAGAAAAAGTCTTCCTCCAAACTCATTAACTTCATACAAACAAGTTCCTAATCTGAATCAGTTTCCCATGGGTAATGGAAAGGATGTGGCCTCTTAGTATGGTTGTGGCTTAAAATGACCTGATCGGTAAAATTGGAGGAATGAACTGCTTTTGACGTCTCTCCTGTCTCTGAATTCTGTGATTAAAAAAAATTAACAAATAACCACGAGACTGGTTTTTTAAAAAAGGTTATAGGAAAAAAAAAGAGAATGATGTGTGGAATAGAAATAAAGGGGAAAAAATGCTGAAAGCAAGCCAGGAAAATAATGTACTCAAATATTCCATTGACTTGATGACGTAAAAATTAAATATTCATAAAAGTCTGTATAAGAGGAATATGTCCTTTGGCAGCTATGCTTTCTTAAGTCAAAATTTAGAGAATGATAAATGAAAAAAATTTTTTTTCTAGATGCAAATGATAAGGAAACAACAAATAGATGTGGCTGCAACCAACAGCTCGTTAGAAATCCCTGTATTTGTTGCCTTGAGTTAACTGGCTTCTTTGTGAAAAGCTGAAACTGATTGCTATTTAGATCCTATGTAATCATAGGATCGATTGTAGAAGACAACATTCAATACATTGTAAAATGTTAAATGGAGGGGGATTTAAAACATTTTTTTATTATGGAAAATTCAAACATATACAAAGTAGAAAGAATAGTCTGATAAACCCCCATGCACCCAAACTCATTCTCAGTAATCACGGCCAAACTGCTTTATCTGTGTACTTTCCCTTTTCTTCCAGTCCCCAGATATATATCCCCAGATCTCAGATATAATATCATGGAAGATTTTTTCCAGTATTACTAATATAAGTCAGATTAATTTGAATGACTTTAATGAAAATATTGCATTGTGTTAGAAATGATGCTTTCAATCCTTCAGTGCTTCATACTGAAAGTGACGAAGCCTGAAAACAGGTGCTCCTGGGGGAAGGAAGAAACATCAGGGTCTGGTGTTCTTCTGTCTTTCTGGGCCTCTTTGTCTGTCTGCCTTTCTATCTAGTGTGTGTGTCTCTCTCTAAGTGGTTACCTCCGAACACACCTGTACCGATTTTATTCAACTTCATCACATTTATTTGTCATTCTAATTCCTAAAGGGATTAAAAACTACACTTACGTTTCTCTGCTCTAAAATTACCTTTCCAAACATTTTCTGTGTTTGGCTCCATCAAGGTCATTGCTAACTTTTAGTAAGGGTGTGTTCTGTCAATTAAGGAGCACCATTATATCACATTATTTGAAACTTACCAAGAGAGGCAAACGCATTTATTCAATGAAGAGCAAGGAATTTTACTTGTAGAGGACCAAGTCCAGATGAATCTATAGCTACACAGTGAAGCTTTCTTCTCCCTTTTCTCCTTTTGTATTTGAAGATAAGAATATCCCCAATTTCCACTCTGTACTCTCCCTACAAATGGTAGATATTTTCCCCTTGTGTAGTTAACTATTGCATTTTCTGAAGGTAGAAAAGAGAAACAGATGGAAAAATCAATGTTAAAACTCCTCTGTCCTGTTTTTAGAGACTTAATTTCAAAACATACTCTGTTAACATAGAAGAAAAGCAATGAAAATTCTCAATTTTCTTTACCTTATAAGTAACTGTGACTTTTTAAGAAAAACATTTCAAAAATTGTTCTTAAATAATCAAGAAGACCATGATAATTTCTCTTTCTCTCTGTTCAAATAGAAATAAATCTAGCAGGCCTTATGTGTCTTTGAGAAAGTTAAAAATTATTGCTAGTTTATTAGTTCACAACTTTTAGTTGAGTAATGATTTGACTTGGATTTTTAACTTTATTGATTTAAACATATCCCCTTTTCCCTTCAAAACACTGCTGGAATTGAGTAAATTCTCCTTTTTTAGTTTGTAAACATTCTTCATTGTGAGTTCAATTGAAGGTCACTGTTTCCAGTGAACCTCTCATTTCCTTTCATGTTGTGTGGCGGTCTGTCATCTTCCAGTGGTTTTGATGTGGTTCATCTTTGAGAGCCACAGGAATTCCACCCAGAGTTCATTTATCTGCTAGGAAATAAAGAACCTGCTGGTACTCATTTGCCTTATTTTGCCTGGATTATAAAAGAAGGCAATCTTTTTTTTTATTTTTTATTCCTCACCGGAGGATACTTTTCTATTTATCATCAGATAGAGTGGGAGGGAGGGAGAGACAGAGAGAAACATCGATGTGATAGAGCCATATCGACTGGTTGCCTCACGCACGACCCGACCAGGGCCGGGGACGAACTGCAACCGAGGTACAAGGTTCGTGCCCTCGACTGGAATCGAACCCGTGACTCATTGGTCCACATGCCGACGCTTTAACTGCTGAGCCAAACTGGCCAGGGCAAGATCTGTCAACTTTAACATGCCATTCTAACTTAATGCTTTAACTAACTTTCTGTCCTGCCTGTAGTTGTGAAAAATTAGATGATAACAAAGGAAGTTATGGGGTTACTTTGCCCAGAGCCGTGTTGTCCGGTACAGTAGCCACTCGCCAGGTGTGGTCATTTAAATGTAAATCAGTTAAAACCCGGGGTTCAGTTTTTCAGTCTCACTAGCTTCGTGAGAAATGTTCAATAGCCCATGCAACTTGTGGCGATCCTATTTGACAGTGCTGGTCTAGAGGTTTGAACAATGTTGAAGTCTTTATAGGCTCCTACCTGCCCTTGTTTGACCCTTGAATGGGTCAACTCCTTTGCTCTGTTGGTTTGTGTGTTGAGATTTTTGCGATTGTGAACAGCACAACACAAACACAAACTCGTAGCTGATACTGCACTGATGTCTAGCAATAATCCACCACAGCAAGAGAATTTTCATAGCTTTTTAGGTCTTTTAATGTGAACTGACTAAATTGAAAGAACTGAGTGGAAAATTGAAGTGGGCACTACCTTGTTTCTCATGTCTGAGTAGCTCAGGTGGTTCATTCATTCCACTGGTACACACTGAGCACATACTGTGTGCTTCATACTGAGCTAAACACCAACTTCACAAAGACAAGACATGTCCCTGCTGCTGTCAAGAACTTAGAACTTGGGATGGAAAATAGACATGTAAAGAGATAATTATAGTACAGTTAGCTAAGTGTAATAATAGAACTGTAACTATAGATATATAAAGTCAAGATATGTAAGCAAATACAAATACATATTTTTTTAAACTTAAGTGATTTATTACTAGGTTTTTACATTAGAGTTCTTTGTCTCTCACCTGTTGCAAAAATAAGGACGTAGCGGTTTGACACAGCTTTTGATCCGCTCGTGTAATTGCAAAGCTTTAGGTTCAGGTTGCGGAGGGAGCAGAGCTGTGTGTATGGAGTTTTCTGGAGTTGATTGCAAGCCAGAGGCGTGTGCATGTGGAGTGAAGGGTACTCTACCCACTGTGCTTGCTGTGTGATGGATATGGCCAGTCACAGCCTTCTCCTTGTCTCCCCAGCTCTCTGCGCCATTGTCGCCACCATCTGGTTCCCTGTGTGCGCCCATCGTGAGACCACCATCGTGAGCTTTGGCTACTCTCTGTACGCCGGCTGGATCGGTGCCGTGCTCTGCCTCGTGGGTGGCTCTGTCATCCTCTGCTGCGCGGGAGATGCCCAGTCGTTTGGTGAAAACCGTTTCTACTACTCTTCGGGCTCTAGCTCCCCTACTCATGCCAAGAGTGCCCATGTATAAGAGAGCTGCCAGTCTGCCCACGGAGGTGCTGTAGATGCTGAGCCCATGGCCCCAGGTTTGCTCACCACAGTTGGGGGAAGCCCGCTCCTCTGTCAGGCTCCAAAGCCAAAGGCCTGGAAAAGCATCCTGTCTGGTATTTTATAGTCTTAACACCCCCTCCCATTTTGTTGCCTTAAAGTAAATCTTCAGCTCGGATAATGCCCACACATTTTTCTTTCTGGTCCGTGGGCCGACGCTCTAACGGCTGAGCCAAACCGGCCAGGGCCCCACACATTTTTCTCATGGTTTTGCCCACTATTAGCTCTTGGGCATTACTTTGTTGTCCATGAAAGTTATACATATAAATATATATATATTTTCTCTCTTTCTCTTTACATTTTTAAAAAATGTTTTCTTTTAAATGTATTTTCTTTATTGATTTTAGAGAGAGAGGACGGGAGAGGGAGAAAGAGATAGAAACATCGATGAGAGAGAGAACATCGATTGGTCACCTCCTGCATGCCCCCCACTGGGGATCGGGCCCACAACCTGGGCATGTGCCCTGACTGGGAATCGAACTGGCGACCTCTTGGTGCATGGGTCGATGCTCAGCTACTGAGCCACACCAGCTGGGCTCTCTCTTTAAATTTTAAACATCGTGCAAACATTGCTGAGTTGGGTATGGGGGAGAGAAATAAAAGACACTTTTCAAACTGTTGTTACAGATGACAAAGGGAGCCTCATAAAGATGCCTCTCTGTTCCCTCCCTCCTCTCCAGCTCCAAGGTCATTTAGTCAGAAACTAGAAAAAGATAGAATTGGGGACATGGGGTGGGGGAGGGAGGGGAGTGATGGAACTTTCCCTCCATGGGAAAGTTTCCCTTTTGTAAGTTGAGGGCAAGGGGTGGGGATTTTTTTTTTTTTTTTTTTTTAGTTTGTGATTTTACATTTCTCTGTACATATTTTTTCAAGATTGATCATTTTTATAACCATGGTTTTCCTGAAATTCTCAATTCAGTATGAAGGAAATGAACCAAATAGACTTTCGTTATATGATAAATAACAGCACAAGTGAGTATAACTAACTGGCATTCCACAGAATGTTTTTGATTTCTAGTGTGTGATGTACTTTTTAATCCTACACATGCATATACTTCAGCTTAACACATTTTAAAAGCTATTTTTCCCTTCCTCTATTTTTATTCTGTTAGTCATCTTGAAGTGATTATTGTTTAACGTAAACTGTACTGTTGAACTTGGCTTTACGGGTGTAAACACTGATGGTGAATCAGTCTCTGAGACCCCAGCCTCTCCAAACATTGATGGTGCATTTTGTTCTTCAGTGAAATGTGTGCAATAAAATAACAGACTGTCTGCAAAACGTGCCTTTAATATTCTGTTGTATCCAGAGGTATCACATATTGATTTTAAACAATTTTGTTAGTCTCTAGTAATTTATAGGGAACCTGATCAGTGATGTAAGAACAAGTCATTGTACACTGCCCTGAATAATTAAAAAGTTATTCACTGTATCATGGTGGTAATGTGTGGTCATAAAAGTATAACCTAGATGCTCTCTAGGTTTCTTAAGTGGAGCGACATAAGTGGTATCTTTAATCACATGTTCTTGGGCAACAATCAGAAACCAAGTGTCAGGTGTTACACAGTTAAACTTTTTACATCTACTTTGAACACCTGGTAAAAGAATCAGGTAGGTATAAAAGGAAGTATAAAACAAACCCATTTTATTGGATCTTTAGGTATTTAAGTGCATTTTGTTCATAGATGTTTGGAAATTTGGACAAAGACAGACAGACACACTGAGCTGATTTTTGTTTGTTTTCTATTCCAGAAACTCCATCAAGTTATGATTCTGCTCTAAAAAAACAGATTACAACCTATTTTGGCAGTATTTTTCCAACAATACTAATTTCATTAGCTGATAGTATGATAGTTGGCAAACATTTCCTCTTTGGAAATATCCACTTGGGCTAGTCATTTTTGTAGATATTTGTGTATATTAGGAGATTATAACTTGGTGGAAACTATTTCTAACTTATTCATAGAAAAGACAACCCTCATGTTGATCAAAATATTTGCTTGTTATGATGTAGTTTTTGTAAGGACACAAGTCGTGATTATGTAGGAGGACCTTCCCTAACTCGAAAACTCATCGGGCTATGATAATGGTGACCATGAATGGAGCAAAAGGCATCCGGGAAGGGGGTTGCCATGTAAAGATCCCCACATCTCCTCTCCTTACAGCCACCAGCTTGAATCAGGAATCACGTCCTTTTCCTCTCCTCTTACAGATGGATGTGCCCTCTTACCCACCTCCTTCCCTGAGGCTGCTGCTTGCTTTCTCATGGGAGGGGGTGTGTTACATGAGCCCCACTTTTCCATGCAGCAGAAGAGACACCCCAAATCTCTCCTAGCTGACCAAGGGAATTCCATTTTGTAGGTCATAACTCCAGTGTGGGAAATCTAGGGAGGGGTCGCTCTTCCACTAGAACAGCACTGCTCGGTAGAAATATACTAAGAGCCACATATGTAATTTAAAATTTTCTGGGAGCTGCCTTAAGAAAGCTAAAAACAAACAAGTGAAATTGATTTTATTTATTTAAAAAAATTTAAAAAATGTTTTTATTGATTTTTTAGTGAGAGAGGAAGGGAGATAAAGAGAAACATCTATGTGAGAGAGAAACATTGATCAGCTGCCTCCTGCATGCCCCCCACTGAGGATAGAGACCCCCACTGGGGATCAAGCCCACAACCCAGGCATGTGCACGGATCAGGAATCGAACTAGGATCTCTCAGTCCGTGGGACAACGGTCAATCCACTGAGCCACACCTGCTCGGCAAGTGAAATCTATTTTAATATATTGCACTTAATCCAATACAGCACATATATATATATATATATATATATATATATATATATATATATAAACATTTTTATTGATTTAGAGAGAGAAGGGAGAGAGAGAGAGAGAAACATTAATGTGAGAAACATCAATTGATTGCCTCCTGTAAGCACTCCAGTCAGGGATCAAACCTGCAACCTGGGCATGTGCCCTGGCCGAGAATCAAACCGGCGACCTTCCGGTGCATGGGATGACACCCAACCAACTGAGACACACTGGCCAGGGCCAGCCAAAATATTATGTTACTATGTAAACAGTTATTAGTGGGATATTTTACATCCTTCTTTTTGTATGAAGTCTTTGGATTTCAGTGTGTATTTGACCCTCACAGCACAATTGTACAAGCCACTCCTTAAGTGCTTAGTGGCCACATGGGGCTAGTGGCTATTGGGTGGGACAGCACAGTACAGAACAACAGGCCTGCCTCAGTAACCATTAAGAGAGATTCAGTCTTGATGATTTTATCTGCTCTCATCAGAGCTCCATTAAAACCTAGCAACTACAGCATCAATAATTGTCACCCAAGGAAAGACAATGACCCCAATCACAGGTAAAATGGCAGACCCAAAGTGCTCTACCTGAATAATGGGGAAAAAGGAATTCATGTTCCTAAGACTTGTTTGTGCTGGGAACTTCACATGTTTCATCACCCCCATGGTCCCCATTGTAAAGGTGAGGAAAATGAGATTTAGAGAGTTTAGATTGTCGAGGTCAGCCACTAGATAGACCTAAAATTGGATTTAAGTCTACCTAACTCTAAAGCCCTAGTTCTCCAACATAAGACCTCTACTACAAAGGTAAAATGCAGATGCACTCTCTTCACCCCCAGAGATGGACTCTGGGTGGGTACCAAAAATCTGCATTTTTTTGCATACCCTCTGATTCTGATGAGGTGGTCCCCATGCCACACTCTGAGGAACAGTGATGGGAAAGCCTCCTTGTCATGCCTTTCTGTAGTGCACCTGCTTCCCCGCTGTCCCTCTTTGATGGTCTTCGGAGGGGAGATGACTTTGAGAGTTGCATCCAACTTCCCCCCACTCTTTTGCCTCTTCTGAAGAGACCACATGCAGGGGATTTTTGGTTTGAAATGAACCAGTTTAGCTCATGCTTTCCAAGAATTTGATATAAACCAAACTAGAGAAATAATGTTTCAAGGAAATCTCTGAATCTAGGGATGCTAGTTACAAGACAGCAACAAAAAAGGAGAAAAATCATGTACTTAAGAGTGCAAGTTACATATTTGTGCTGGATTGGTGGTTTGGGATAACAATAGAACAAAGTTTGGTTGTATCTTGCCCTGTGTGTGTGTGTGTTTTATTTCAAATTTGCGTGTCAGTGTTTCTCTATACAATGTACACAATGTGAACTGCAGCATCTTAAATGTTTGGCAGGACATTCATGCTCATGACATCACATGCTGGGAAGACAGGGAGGCCACTGTGGGGCTGGCCCTGGGGAGAAGCAGCATCAGTGCTGCCATTGAGATGTCCCCACAAAAGAGTGTGTGACAGCCAGATGTGCAGCTTAATGAGACTGAACCAGAATTGTGGGTGGAACATTGGCACATGCTGCTTGTGGCTTGAATAGCAGCTCTTGAGGAATCTATATTTCTCTACCTCAATGCAGAATCTGAGAGCTCAGGCTTTGTGGCCCTGTGGCTGGGGGAGGGGATGGAGACGGAGGGACGTGTCACTGCTCTATGCCCCATTGTTGAAGTGAAAAATGTGGACATGTTAAGCCATTTCTAGAGGATTTGGGAAGGTAAGAATTGCTTGTGCTTCCTATCAAAATTACCTTCCAAATAGCAAGGAGCACTGGTTATCACAGTCTGGGGCTTTCTTTAGTTAAAATGGTTATTTCTCTTATGTTCAGTTATACACAGCTTTGCTTTTCAAACTGCAAAGTGCATATAGATCACCCGGGAATCTTGTTAAAATGCAGATTCTGATCCAGCAGGTCCAGGGGTCTACATTTCTAACAAGCTCTTAGGATGCTGATGCTGTTGAGCTAACCTCACAACTGGAGTAATAGAGACAATTTGAACACTGTAGAAAAATACAAATAAGAAAATAAAAATTACCCATCATGTCATCATTAGAGCGATTTGTATATATTCTTGGTCATCACTTTATTTTAAAACAAAAACAACTAACATAGTCTACATATAGGTTTTTCACCTGCTTTAAAAAAACTTAAAATGTAGAGAACATCTTCTATCTCATGAAGTATTTTTCTAAAACAACATTTTAATAAGTGTATAATCTTCCATTGTTCGGCTGTGCCATGATTTGCTCAAGGAGTCCCCAAGAGTGTCTTGGTTATTCTGATTCCTTTTTAAGTTTTTCTAAGTAATTTTGTCATGAACATCCTTATAGGTAAATCCTTGCACATACACATGCTGATCTCTTCAGCATAAATTCCTAGAAAGCAATCTCTGGCTCGCATATTCCAGAAGTGTTTTCAGAACAGTTTATTGTTTTGCTGGAAGGGGTGCCTGGCTTCCCCCAGCCCCTATCATAGAATGCAGTATATCAATTTAATACGTTGTTCTTTTAAAATTATTTGACAGCCCTGGCCGGTTTGGCTCAGTGGTGAGTGTCGGCCTGCGGTCCAGAGACACCTGGGTTTGGTTCCCGCTAAGGGCACGTACTGCAGTTGCAATTTGTCCCCGGCCCTGGTTGGTTGCGTGGGAGGCAGCCACTCGATGTGTCCCTTTCACGTCGATGTTTCTCTCTCTCTCTTCCTCTCTCTCCCTCCCACTCTATCTGAACAAGAAATGGAAAAATGTCCTCGGGTGAGGGTAAAAAAAAAAATAAATAAAATTATTTGACATAGACAACAATGCTTGGCTGGATGGCTGGGGGAGGGGGATGGCTGGATAGGGAGGAGGGTATTTGGGGGGAAAAAGGAGAAACATCTGTAACAAAAATTAATTAATAAAAATAAATAAAAACATAAAATTATTTGAAATATTTAAAATTTCAGTTATGTTGGTATGGAATTATATAAGAAAATACTTCTAATAGCTCTGGCTGGGTGGCTCAGTTGGCTGGAGGGTCGTCCTGTACACCAGAAAGGTTGCAGGTTGGATTTCCGGTCAGGGCACATATCTAGGTTGTGGATTTGATCCCGGGTCAGTGCGAGTAGAGGAGGCAACCGATGGATGCTTCTCTCTTACGTTGATGTTTCCCTCTCACACCGATGTTTCCCTCTCTGTCTCTCTCTCCCTTCCTCTCTTTCTAAAATCAATAAAAACATATCCTCAGGTGAGGATTAAAAAAAGAAAAAAACAGTTATAAGAAATGGTTAATGAAAAATTTCAGAAGTATTTATGACAGGAGAACAGGTGTGAAGAGGGAAGGCTGGGAGTCAGGTTCAGCCTGTGCGACATCACGATTCTGCTTCAGTTGACTCTGGTCAGAAGAAGTCCAAACAAGAGCATTCATCTCCGGGAGACCTTGTGTTGGGGACACTGATGCCATCAGCCCCTGGTTAGGAGTGTGAAACTCTGGGAGTATTGGTAGCTAAATCATTGTTCTTTATCTTATTTGTTCCCCCCATAATCTACTAAACATAATATATGGTGACAAAAACAAAGCTGGATACAAATGAATCACTTGCTCTTTCCCCCCAAGCCTTCTAGATAACAATCCTGTGCTTAAGCGAGAAGGAAAATTTACCTGGGTTCTCTTGCTGCCTGGTTTTGTTTATTTATGTTTCAACTGAGGGCCAGACAAAATGCACATAAAGGAGACCTTTCGGAGGCATGAGAAGGCCCAGGACTGCTGGAGACGAGGGCTGTTACACCACAGGGCAGCCCGGTGCTTTCGGGGGTCTGCTTTGGCTTCCGCGAGCAGAGCAGAACCTTCCCAGCGCAGTTAGGAGACCTGCGAGTGCTTCCGTCCCCTTGAATTCTGGGTTATGCCAAAGCCTTCCTCCCTTGCGTTGGCCTTTGCCAAACTAGAGCACAACTCAGACTTGCCGCAGTTACAGAGTGTCTAAGCAAGGACCTCAGGCCATTCCATTCATTACTTCTAAAGTATGGTGTGAGGTCACAAGCATAAGAGTCATTCAGTAAGACAGAGATTCATGGGTCCTACCTCGTACTGCTAGAGACAGTGTCTGGGGGTGGAGCCTGGGCATCTGCATTTTAAATGATTCTTCAGGTGATTCTCATGCACCTTAAAGTTTGAGAACCATTGAAAAGGGCTCAGTGAATGTGGGTACTAGAAGAGACCATTAAAGAAAGAATATCTGATTAGATGAAGAAACTAGAAGCCAAAAAGTTCAGGTGATTTGCCTAACGCCATTTTGCTAAAGAGTCACTTCCCATTTCCTGAAGTTATAGGGTGGTGGTTGGGGGAACTGCTCCTTCTTTGAACTAGCCAATCCATCAGAATGAGAGCTTCCCTGGTCTTACCTGACCCTTCCTCCCTGGTCTTGGGGTAAGCACCTGACTCTGGTTGGGCCAATCATAGTACCTCACTACCCTGCGAGGGCAGAGACTGGCCCAGGTGGGCCAGCCAGAGCCCATCCTTTATTGGAGCTGTGGGTCAGAGCACATTCCTCTCTGATAACAAAGCTGGGAAGGAATACTCCTGAAAGCTCTTAGCAGCTGTGGTTCCAGCCCCGTGGGAAAAGTGAGTCTGGGAAAGTGAGGCCAAATGCAGAGGAAAGTAGAGGCAAAAGAACAGAGAAAGGGCTCTGTGGTCGATGAGGGGCCTGGTTCCATCGTTTCCAAGGCCAGCTTCACAAACGCACTTTGGTCATGCACTCATGCCTTTACTTTCCCTGATCAAGTTCTGTCAGTTACAACCAAAACAGTTCTGACTAGGCAGTGGCATAGCCACAGGTCCCACGGTGTCCACGCCAGTTTTCTCCTCTGCCTTTGGGGCATTGACCTTCTCTTGCATTAGCTGTGTGGTCTCGGCACCATGACCTTCCTCCTTTGCCACAATGAAAGGCCCAGGAAACGGATGTGTGATCCAAGTCAGTTCCAATAAAGTGATTTAATAACGTTCTCTCCTGGCAGTTTTCAAACTGAAATTAAGGAAGGAGACCTTTCTCTCTAGTTGAGGGAGAGCTTCCAGTATCCATGGTGTCTGTCACCCTTGTGAAGTAGCCTATCTGTAGGAAAGGAGAGAAAGGGCAGAAATGAGAGGATAGCAGGGACCCCAACAACGTTCAGGTCTCCAGTTCTATGGCACCCTGGAGCCAGCGCCATCTTTTTTTCCTCCCTGCAAAAAACTTCATTGTTTCCATTTGGCCCAATGCATGGGAGAGGGCACCAGGGTGATGAAAAGAATGGCTAGTGGTTTCGGGGAGAGGCTCAGGCAGAAGCCAGACACCAGGGGATGCAGAGGGGCCCCTCAAAGTCCTCTGGGCTCTGAAGGCTCGTTGTCCTTGAGGGCGAGCGAGCCTTTTGAAGAGATACTCGCCCAGCCCAGCCTGGGGGCAGCCAGCCTGCGGAGGTGAGTCAGGTGGTCGCCCATCTTCTTGATGAGTTTCACCTGCTCCTCCAGAAAGTGGTTCTCCAGGAAGTCACAGAGATGAGGGTCTGTGCGGGTAGAACCCAGGGCCTGCAGATCCCAAGGGGCCTGGGTCAGGTTCCTCTCTAAGGCCATGGCGGCTTTCATGGCATCCTGAGTTTTGTTCCACTCACCTTGGGATGGCTTCAGCCTGTCCTGGAAGAGAATGCAGCCACCACGCTGGTTTTGCAGTTTTAAGAGATGCTCAGTGTCCTCGAGCTTCTTCTCTGCCAACTCTCGGAAGAAGTGGCCCACGCGCTCCAGAGCCACATGGCACAGGGGAAGCAGAAGCCCGGAGAGAGGTGGGTGCGGGAGGCCCACAGCTGCAGGGTGGCCGGGTGGTTGACGGGAGCCTCCACCTCGGTGGAGTAATTCTGATGAATTTGGGAGCTCATGGTTGTTTGGCAATAGGAGTTAAGGTAAAACAAAACACACGGTGTTGGCTGGTCTCAGAGGCTGAGGATGGCTGAGGTGGTTCCAAAGGTGGTGACTGGAAAAGGGGTTGGAGGGTGGTCAGAGGCTGGAAGAAGTGGCGTCCCTGGGTCTGTTCCACCCAAACACTGTTGAAGCAAAACGCATATCTGGGACCGCTGAGGGCACTCCCAGCACCATCGTTTTTGGTCAAAGCTAGTCTGAGCTGGGACAATGTCACTTTTAATCAAAAAGGCCCTCTCTAATAGAGGGTCACTTGAACCATTTGGTTTAGACCTCAAGCCTGAGGCAGTCAGACTTATATTTGTGGTAAATTTATGCAAGGTAGAAGGCTAAGGTTTTTCATCACTGATGTTTGTCTTAACTGAAACTCATTGATACCCTCCTCATGTCCACACCAAGCTCCGCACCCTCCACAATCTCTTAAAATTTTGGGCATCTTAAAATGGGCTTTATAAGCACCTGCTAAAATTCTATGATTTACTTTACATCCATGGAGTCATTTATTAATTAGTTAAGTGAACATTAAATGAGCATTTGCTTTGCGCCAGCCATGCATTAGCCACCGGATATAAAAAAGAAGCACAAAGGCAGTTCGAACTCTCAAATAATTCACAGTCTAGTGGTATACTCAGGTATATCACGAATAATGATGCTGTTAGCTTCTGATCATTGTCATCTTTAATATACTTTGGAGAGTTACACCCTGACCGAGAGGGGAAAATAAAATACCAAGAGAAGCATATTATTGCACAGATTAAAGATAAGAGTTTACAGAATATTTAATGTATAAAAGGCATACTGCCTAGGTTTTTTCGCAAGCTTGCACCTTTTTTATGGGTGTTGAAAGGCAGCCAATTCCAAAGCTCCCTGAAGTCTATTGCTTTAATCCTGAACAAAACAGTGAGGAATTGGCAGAGAAGTGCCTTCTCCAGGCTTCTGCACAACATCCTGCTGAGACTTTAGGCAGAAGAATATGTTGTTTTTTCTTAGGGTTGAAATTTACTTAAGGCATCTATCTTTTGCTTGTCCAAATGATTTAAAACTCCCTCTCCAGTTGTCAGAGGTCATCTTTTATCGTGATAGGTGCCATAGAAACAGCTGCATGAGCCGGCACCGACATGTACATAGAATGCATGGCCAGGTACCGTGAGCAGAGTAATGTGGAGACGAAGCAATGACCCCCATGCTGGGGACCACAGATGGTCTGGGTGTGCTGAACTTTTGCAAAGGAAAATATGAAGAAGAATGTTTTTCTTTCATAGTTGATTGAAAAACAAACAATAAGAACAAAAGTCTAGGCTTTATCGAGCCGCTAATATAGGTATCACATAAATCATTTTATGAACTCCATTTCACACATTATAAAACTTTGGCATCCCACGGCCTTTGCCTAGTATGGTGGTTCTGCTTCATAAAACCCTCAGGGACCCTGGCTCCATCCAACTCACTGCTTCACCAACACCTCGAGGTGGCTCTTGAACCCAAGGTCTCAAATGGTAGCATCTACATCACAGGTGGAGAAAGAATCAAAGGCCCGTGTCCACTCTCTCCTGGGATGGCTTCCTGAAGCTGCCTCAGGAACCTGCTTGCAGTAGGTCCCATGGCCACACCCAGCTGCAAGAGATGCTGGGAAATGCAGTCTTTATCAAGGCTTGCTCCATAACTGGTCGTGTTAATATAATATGAAAATGTGGAGCTGCTTTTGCCCAAAGCAGGAGAAAAGTGTTTTAACAGATACTGAAACAAAGCTTTTACCTTTTTTTTCATGGTCTCTCTTTTGATTTGTCATGGTGTCCTCCCCCCCGCCCCATGGTGCTAAGTGTTCTAAGTAAAGAAAATTAAATATTTAAATTACTAGCATCATTTTACTATTCTTCTCTATATTGTGCAATGTCTGTTTTAAAAGCAGATATAAGAGTGTTTCACTTTTATGCAGAAACAGCCCCAATTCCACAATTTGTGTTTGGTAGCTCATGCATGTATTAGCATTTATTTCTTATTAGAACAGTGGAAACACTGCCCAAAACTAACTCAGTTGTTTTTGTTTTACTTCTTGATATGTACATATTCTGCCAACACTCGCTACCTTCAGTTTACTGACGAGTAAGGAAGAACTGAAATGAAAGGAACTATAAATTGCATTATCTTTTCCTTTCCTTCTGTCATCACTTTCTGTGTAAAGTGGTCGATTAAACAGGGAATTTGCACAAGGATATGATAGGGTTCCTTGGTTATTCGTGTTTCTTAGACTCCATTGCCTTCTTTTTGTATTTGAAGCAAATTGTGGTTTGAATGGTTAAGCGTGGTCTCGGGACTGTCTGCACCTGCTTACTCAGTGTCTTAGTCTGTTCGGGCTGCTATAACAAAATGCCACAGTTTGGCAGCTTATAAACAACAGTATTTCCCACAGTTCTGGAGGCTGGAAGTGGAAGGCACCAGCATGGTTGCATTCTGGTAAGGGCCTTCTTCCTGGTCCACAGCTGGCACCCTCTCACTGTGTCCTCTCATGGTGGAAAGGTCAAGGGAGCTCTTTATAAAAGCATTAATCCCATTCGTGAGGGCTCCACTCTCATGACCTAAGCACCTCCCAGAGGCCCCATGTCCTAATGCTATCACTTGTGGGGCTTGGAATTTCAATATATGAATTTTGGGGGGACACAAACACTCAGACCATTATGCTCAATCATAGACATAACACATATTTACCTTTGAACTTGCGTGGAGTCTTGCTGAACTCCCACACATCACGGGTGCACCAGAATTCTATGCTCCGGAGGCATTACGAATGCTGTATGCAAATAGAGTGGCAAGAAATGGTGGGCTCATGTATTGCATGTGCATTTTCTCTGCTCACACACATGCTCCTTTGTCCCATTAGACTTCACTTGCAAAACACAAGTTCAATGATAAAATTATTAAAAATTTTGAGATGGCGACAGTAGACAATTAAACCAAATGTGGAGTCCTTCTGCTCGGAGGGCCAGTGAAACTACACAGGTTGCATGTCCATGAAGCCGGCCCTGGACTTTACTCTAGCTGGTTACATGCCCAGGTAAAATTTTGATTAAATCTGCAAGAAGAAGAGAAGGATTTTCAGGGAAACTTATAGCCTACACCATAACTTCTAACAATTCTATGAGTAGTGTAGCTGTCTTAGTCAGTTTGGACTGCTATAACAAAATACCATAGACTGACTGGGTGGCTTAAATAATTAACTTTTATTTCTCATGGTTCTGGAGGCTGGGAAGTCTAAGATCAAGATGCTGGCAGATCTGGTGTCTGGTGAGAACTCTCATCCTGGTTTGCAGATGGCTGCCTTCTTCCTGTGTTCTCACAAGATGGAATGAGAAGGGTTGGGGGGGAGAAACCCATCTAGTCCTCCTTATAGGATACAAATTTCATCAGGGGGGTTGCACCCTCATGACCTCATCTAAACTTAATTACTTCCTAAAGGCCCCACTTCCAAATGCCATCACATTGGGGATTAGTGCTTCAACATATGAATTTTGAAAAGCACACAAACATTAGTCCATTCAGCCATCAGTATCATCCTTTTATTCCACATGAAGAAATGGGGGCCCAGGGAGATGAAGTAATGAGGCAAGGCCACACAGCTAGTGAGTATCAAGGTAAAGATTTGAACTCATGTATTCTTTTATTTTTATTTTTTAACAAGTCAGAAAACCAGTTTTTAAATTTCTAATACTCTGCCATATATTTCTAGTGGGTGCTGATGGTCACCTGCTACACTTGCACCAGGTTGTCTGTGTAGCCAGCAAAGAGAGTCTAGTCATCAGCAGACCAGGCCAGAGAGGTGTACTGGGGTGGCTCTGCCTTGCTGCTGGTACTGATAACTTCTTGCTTCAATTCGTCTACAATGATCTTGCCCCCAAGTCCCAGAACTTGATGCTGGGTCAGTGGCAGCACAGAGCCAGTAGCAATTAGGGCTGAAGTACAGGGTGTTGATGATGTCTCCACCATCAAGTGTATGAAGGTGCTTGCCTTCGTTGAGGTCCCAGAGCATAGCCTGGCCATCCTTGCCTCCAGAAGCCCAGAGGGATCCATCTGGAGAGACAGTCACAGTGTTCGGGTACAATATGATTGGTCTTCAGCTTACAGTTCGCCAGGTTCCATACCTTGACCAACTTGTCCCAGCCACAGGGCATGATGATGGGATTGCTGCTGATGGGTGAGAAATTGACACAAGACACCCACTCTGAGAGGCTCTCCTCCTGGGCAGCATATTTGCATACACCCAGAATATTCCACAGCTTGATGATTTTGTCTTGGGAGCCAGAGACAATCTGCTGGTTGTCAGTGGAAAAGGCCACACTCAGCACATCCTTGGTATGGCCTAGGAATTGGTGCGTGGTGGTGCCTGTTGTGAGATCCCAAAGACAAAGGGCTCCATCCCAGGAGACAGAGAGGGCAAACTGGCCATCTGAGGAGATGACTACATCACTAACAAAATGGGAGTGACCCTGAAGAACACATTGTGAGATGCCATAGTTGGTCTCATCCCTGGTCAGCTTCTACATGATGATGGTCTTGTTTCAAGAGGTGGACAGTATCATGTCTGGGAACTGGGGAGTGGTAGCCATCTGGGTCACCAGTCATTGTGGCCCTTGAGGGCACCACGAAAGGTCATCTGCTCAGTCATGGCGGCAGTGGGTGTGGGTGTCACCCCAGTGGTGAGGATGGACCTGGATACCTCAGTGAGACAAGCAGCACAGCTTGAACTCATGTCTGCCAATGTTGAGACTAGTTTTCATGCTGTTACAGCATACTTGGTGTTTATCAAATGAAACTAAATTATGTTGAACAAAATACAGTTGAATGAAAATGTCAAAAACATGCATCTTTCTCAAAGGATATTAAATAGAAACATAGAGGGTAGCATACATATATTTGCTCATTTAATTTTTTGGTTTGTTTGTTAATCCTCACCTGAGAATATTTTGCGGGGCCAGGGATCGAACCTGCAACCCAGTTGTGTGCCCTTGACCAGGAATCTAACCCACAACCCTTTGGTCTACAGGCTGATGCTCTGACCACTGAGCCAAACTGGCCAGGGCTATTCATTTAATTTTTAAAACAATTCCATGAGCTATCATATACCATTTTACAGATGCAAAAACAGAGGCACAGAGAGGTTAAGGAAATTGCCTAAGGTTCCACAGCCAGGATTATAATCCTTGCAATCTGACTATAAAGCATGAAGAATTAACCATTACTCTAGTCCTTGAGTGAAATTTATTCCCTAAGCAAGTGGAATGAATTATTATGGAAAGCCATTTAATGAAAGGGCAGATTCAAAATTAGCATAAGATTTTTAACACAAATAATCTACCAATAAAAATGTTAATTTAGTGGTAGGGTTAAATGCTTTAAAAGGTATCCTTTATCTATGGTCAATTGGAAAAACTGAAAAATAAAAAAGGGAACTCAACTTCTCTATAGTATGAGGGCTACTGAACATTTCTATCTCCGGAAAGAGGAAATGTAGACTCATATTCTCCATCACTACACAAGTGGATTTCCAGGAAATAAGGGGAATTAGCTACCAAAGGGAGTAAACTCTGTGGTAGGCTTTGAAGTCCTAATGAATGACAGAGATCATAATCTGTATATAAAAAGTAAGTCACACGGGAGCACCCTTCACTAAGTCTGGGCTACGGTCATCACTACTTGCTAGCAATTCCCAGTGTTAAGCTGGGGTATGGACAGTGTTCAGATCATGGGTTTGGTTTGCAAACAAATGCCAAAATTAGTTCGTAACTCTGTTTTTAGTAAAGAAATCATTGGGCTGGAAAACCCTCAAAATATCAATCATTCAATTAGGCCTCCTTAGGAAAAGAGTGTTATGATTTTTGCACAGAGCCCTCTTGAAGTTAAGCAGTTTTAGCTTAACATTGGAAAATAAGACAGCATTCTAGATCAGGAGGTCTTTCTGAGCTACTTTCAATCCAGCAAGAACCCAGAAGGGAAGTAGGTAGGGCCTTGATTTTGTCGAAAGAATGCTTTTGGTTTCAGCGTGGAAAAGAGAGGGCCAGGGTTCAGATTTCCTCGTCAGGTACTTTCCTGCCTGGTCCTAGGAGGGTGGGCAGTGCCAAGACCTGGGAGGCTATCAAAGACTCCCTCTGCTTAGGATTTGGAGTTTATTTCTGATGCCACGATAAGAACAAAAGAACTTTGCTGTGTGTCTGGCCTGGTAGCTGCAGTGCCCCTGACAGAGAGAGGAGTGGAATTCGTGTCCTTGAGGTCCATCTCCAAAGCCTGCAGTTTTCCCTGAACGAACCTAATTTTATTTAATAACCCTTTAGAGACTTATTCTCCACGAGTGCGTCTGAACCCTCCCTGAACCCATTTCTGCTTCAGCTAGCACTGTCACTTGGAGTTAACACGTTCCATATGTTTACCACCCATGGTGAAAGCAGTTACTCCGTTTATTTGTCCTCCAATTGTCTGTTGTAAGCTGGTTGCTTTGTCTCACCAATAGTTCACTTGGTTGCTACCATGTTTGCTCACCTCATCTCAAGGGTCAATGAACTGATCTCAGAACATGAAAAGGAGCAGCTTTTGAGATGCAAGCTTTGCTGAGGAAGATTGGGTAAACATTCTACAGGGATTGAAGATCTGGGCACAGTGAATTAGCTTCAAATATCCATTTTCTAATCTGTTAAATGGAAACAAAAGCTCCACAGACTTTGAGAGAAGAAAATAAAACATGTTTCAATTGCAATATAACGATGTGATAAATATGCTTCTAATTTCCCTCTGCGCCCCACCCCCTCAACCAGCTAGGCATTTTCTTGAAATGTAAGTATTTCATCATATTCAAGAATCCAAATTAGGAAAGATACTAGTATGTGCCTTTGTTTGGTCAAGTGAATTTATTTAATGATTAGATCTTGTGAGTTTGTCAGAAAATGCCACTAAACTTCAGTATAGTTCCTCTAATACATTTTCTTAGCTGGATATATATATATATCTACATTATTATCTTTTACTCAGTGGTATAGGTTAAATTCTAGGACACCAGCATTTTTTAGAGATAATTTCTTTCCCTTTAATTATTACAAAAAATAGATCATGTTCTATCTAAGAGTTCTTTTTCCCTTTTTTGTGTTTTCCTTCACAATTCTATGCTCAGGATTCATGGGCATTTTTTATATCTCTGCTAGTAAATCTTTTTTTTTTTTTAATATTTTTTCTTTATTGATTTGAGAGAGAGAGGAAGGGAGACAGAGAAAGAGAGAGGGGGAGAGAAAGAGAGAGAGAGAGGGAAACATCGATGAGAGAGAACATCGATTGGCCGCCTCCTGCATGCCCCCCACTGGGGATTGGGCCCACAACCTGAGCATGTGCCCTGACCAGGAATCGAACTGGCGACCTCTTGGTGCATGGGTCAATGCTCAACCACTGAGCCACACCAGCCGGGCTCTGCTAGTAAATCTTATTAGAAAATTTCATTCTGCAAATTAATAACCATCTCCTCTGTCTCTAGATGTACGTATGTATGCTTAGTTATCTCTATAGATGAACAACTGTACTAATGTATTATGCACAGTATAAAGTTACACAAAATATTAAGAGAATGGAAAAATAAAATAACATTTTAATTTATTTCATATTATTTATTAATAATAAAAATGTTCTTTTCTCTTTATAGTAGTAATAATATTTTAAGGAGAGCAATGAGTTTGAACCTACTTCATTATTTAATACTGGGACAAACATTCAAAAGTCTAATTATTAGTTCAGTTAATTTTACTACTTGGTTTTAATACCTGCTTTGGCTGAAAAAGGCTACTTTATATGAATACATAAAACCATACAGAAGAAGTCCATCCTTGACTGTCTTCTTCAGTCATGATACTCTTGTATTAAAACTTGGCAGTTCTCCATCTTCTTTGATGCCTTTCAGTTGTTTTTTCAAATTAATCAGTTAGGTTGCATTGTTATACTGGTAAAAAATTGTTTGAAGATTCTTCATTTGTAAGATTTCTTAATCAGATTTTAGAAATTTAAGTTTTCTATATGTACAGTAGGACTGTTTTTATAGTTGATACATGTTCTTTTCAGTAATAAAATCACATGCATGTCTAAGTATATCTCTTTCAATATGATCTTTGCATTGCATGAGTTTCCTTCTAAAAGCAATTGCTTTTTCATAGATTGTTATAAGATCACAGATGAACAATGTTTATTTTGTTTTTAAATTTTTGTTAGCAAACTTTTGTACTTTTGGCTTTACTGTTTTTGCTTATGGTTTCTTAGTAGGAATCCTTAAAAATGACTAGCTCTTTTTTGTAGGGTTAGTTTAGTAAAAACAGATAATGCAATCTATAAATCCACTTAAATGGGTATTTGTAATATTCAAAATATTATAACTTGAATGAAACAGTGAGGGTGGTGCTGTCTACCCCTCCTCCTTGAGGAGGATCTTCTATCCTCAGGAGCTCTTAAAAACATAGATGACCATTAGACCCTTAGAGGTATGGAATGATGACTACGTGGACCAATATAATCCATAATAATCTCCATGATATAATACAATACATTCAAATTAAGCCTTATATTCAACATATTGAATAAATTACTAAAATAATATGTTAATATGTTATAATGTATAAATGTATTAAATATAAGGCCTAATTTTATTTGTATATAATAAGTATTTATATTCTCTATATTATGTACAACATAATATATAATAATATATAAAATAACATATTCAACATATTGAATATGTTATAATAATATGTTAATATATTACAATGACCATATAATATATAATAATATTGTATAATATTATATTACTATTATACTTAATGTAAGTATATACAGGGTGGGGCAAAAATAGGTTTACAGTTGTGAGTATATGAAAGACTTTATTCTTTTTTCAAAAAATTTATCTTTATTGTTAGAAATATTGCAGATGAACCTTTTTACCCCCATTGACACCCTCCTCCCCACTCCCATGTCCTCCCCCCGCTGGCCTTCACCGCACTGTAGTCTGTGTCCACTGGTTGTGCATAAATGCATATAAGTTCTCTGGTTAATCTCTTCCCTCCCCTCCACTCCCCTTTCCTCTGAGGTCTGTCAGTCTGTTCCCTACTTCCATGTCTCTGGATCTATTTTGTTTGTCAGCTTATTTTGTTCATTATATTCCACAAATAAATCAGATTGTGTGATACTTGTCTTTCTCTGACTGGCTTATTTCACTTAGCATAATACTCTCCAGGTCCCTGCATGCCATCTCAAAGGGTAAGAGATCTTTTTCTTTTATAGCTGCATAGTACTCCATTGTGTAAATGTTCCACAGCTTTATTCTTATATTCTTATTATTTATTTATTTTTTTCCCCTTCATGTTCAAATTTTATTTATTTATGTATGTATTTATTTATGTATTTATTTATTATTTTTGTTACAGATGTTTCTCCTTTTTCCCCAATTGACACCCTCCTTCCCCTCCCTCCCCGCCCTGTCCCCAGCTTTGTTGTCCATGTCCATTGGTTATGCGTACATGCATAGAAGTTCTGTGGTTTATCTCCCCCCCACCCCCTCTTCTGGGGATTGTCAGTCTGTACCCTACTTCCACGTCTCTGGGACTACCCTGTTCTTCAGACTCTTATGTTCATTATATTCCACAAATAAGTGAGATCATATGATATTTGTCTTTCTCTGCTTGTTTCGCTTAGGATAATACTTTCTAGGTCCCTCCATGTCGTCTCAAAGGATAAGAGATCTTTCTTTCTTAGAGCTGCATAGTATTCCATTGTGTATATGTACCACAGCTTTTTTATCCACTCATCTACTGATGGACACTTGGGCTGTTTCCAGATCTTAGCTATTGTAAATAGTGCTGCTATGAACATAAGGGTACATATATTCTTTCAGATTGGTGTTTCAGGCTTCTTAGGGTATATTCCTAGAAGTGGGATCACTGGGTCAAATGGCAGATCAATTTTTAATTTTTTGAGGAAACACCATAGTGTTTTCCACAGTGGCTGCACCAGTCCGCATTCCCACCAGCAGTGTACTAGAGTCCCCTTTTCTCCACACCCTCGCCAACACTTGTTGTTTGATGATTTGTTGATGGCAGCCATTCTGGCTGGTGTGAGGTGATACCTCATCGTTGTTTTAATTTACATCTCTCTGATGATTAGTGATGTTGAGCATTTCTTCATATGTCTCTTGGCCATTTGTAAGTCCTGTTTGGAGAGGTGCCTATTTAGCTCCTCTGCACATTTTTCAATTGGGTTCTTTGTCTTCCTTTTGTTGAGTTGTATGAGCACTCTATATATTTTGGAAATTAACCCCGTATCTGATGTATCATTGGCAATTATGCTCTCCCATATAGTGGGTTCCCTTTCCATTTTGACAGTTGTGCAGAAGCTTTTGAGTTTGATGTAGTCTCATGTGTTCATTTTTTTCCTTTGTTTCTGTTGCCTTAGGTAATGTATCAGTGAAAATTCTGCTGCGTATGATGTCTGAAATTTTGTTGCCTACATTTTCTTCTAGGATTTTTGTGGATTCATGAGTCACATTTAAGTCTTTTATCCATTTTGAGTTTATTCTTGTGTATGGTGTAAGTTGATGGTCTAGTTTCAATTTTTTGCACGTAGCTGTCCAATTTTCCCAGCACCATTTATTAAAGAGGCTGTCTTTACTCCATTGTATGCTCTTGCCACCTTTGTCAAATAGTAATTGAACATAATGTTTTGGGTCAATTTCTGGGTTCTCTGTTCTATTCCATTGATCTATGTGCCTGTTCTTGTGCCAGTACCAGGCTGTTTTGATTATAGTAGCTTTTTAGTATAACCTGATATCTGGTATTGTGATCCCGCCTACTTTATCCTTCTTTTTCAAGATTTCTGTGGCTATTCGGGGTCTTTTTTGGTTCCATATGAACTTTTGAAGTATTTGTTCTAGTTCTGTGAAATATGTCGTTGGTATTTTGATGGGGATTGCATTGAATCTATAGATTGCTTTGGGTAGTATGGACATTTTAATGATGTTAATTCTTCTAATCCATGAACAAGGTATGTGCTTCCACTTTTTTAATATCTTCCTCTATTTCTTTTTTCAATGTCCTGTAGTTTTCTGCAAATAGGTCCTTTACTTCTTTGGTTAAGTTTATTCCTAGGTATCTTAATTTTTTGCCGCGATGGTAAATGGGATTTTTTTTTAGTTTCTCTTTCTGTGAGATCATCATTGGTGTATAAGAATGCTATTGATTTCTTGACGTTAATTTTGTATCCTGTAAAGATCTTTTTCTTATTGTGGAATGCTAGACTTGGTTTCCAGTGGAAGTATTTTGGGTTTCAGGGAGCAGATAAGGCAGAGGTGCCTTTCCTCTACTGGCCCTCCAGGCTCATCTTCATATATCCTTTCCACCATGGTTGGTTAGCCCAATATCTACATTCTTATAAAAGATTGACAAGGCTGGTGAGAAAGTCAAGGGCATTGTATCCACACCTGGAACTTATTTCCAGTATATTAAAGGGGCTGCTTTGGACATAGAGCTTCACAGAACAGGGAAACCCCGTTGCTCCAAAACCCCTGTCTTCCTCCCCACTCTACCCTGTGAGGAGTATCTCTGCTAGGAAGGAAATTCAATCAGTCTTCCAGCCACCAGAGTTGAATTTGGATGGACTATTTTCTCTTTGGATTCTGTTCCAAATTGTATTCCTATTGCTATGTTTGAAGTTAATTAGAGTCGTAAATCATTTGTATTTCCTTTTTCTGAAGGAAAGCCTGCCACAATACTTATCCAGTTAATTGACTTACAGAGGGCTTATGCCTTCCTGAAAACACTCTACATGGCTCTGATGGGTAAGTAGCAGGCTTACACGTATATGTAGTAAAAGCTTGTAGAATTCAGATTTGTAGTTTATGGAAATGGAGGCGTGTGACTTTTCTCTTTGAGCCTCGTAGCTTAGAGTTTTTCTTGATTTGATCAAGGACAATGTGACAATGGAAGAAACCTATCCTCAGATAAGGAAAGAGATGCATGTGGGCAAAGAAAAGAAGGGAACTTGACACAGAAAGGACTCTCAGTGCCAGTGAACTGCTGATCGTTGAAAATAAAATGTGAAAGAGCTGTCAATCTGATGTTTGCAATATGAAGAGCCCTTTAATTTCTAATGGGGTATTTCATTTTTAAAATGGTTCTGAGTTACAGCCTAAGGAGAAGATGGTTCCAAAGCAGTTTTGATACTCTGAATAACCTTTCATAAAACTTACTATCTTAACTATTTTTAAGTGTACTGTTCAGTGATATTAAATACATTCATCTTCTGAACTCTTTTCATCTTGCAAATCTGAAACTCTACACTCATTAAACAGTATTCCTCACTCTCCCCTCCCCCAGCCCCTGGAAGCCACCATTCTTTTTACTGTCCTTATAATTTTGACTACTGTAGGTACCTCAAAATTTTCATCATATAGTATTTGTTTTTCTGTGACTAGCTTATTTTACATAGCATAGTGCCCTCAAAATTCATCCATGATGCAACATGTGTCAGAATTTATTTCCTTTTTGAGGTTGAATAATATTCCATTATATGTATACACCATATTTTCTTTATCTATTCATCCACTGATGGACACCTGGGTTGCATCCATATTTTAGCCATTATGCATAATGCTGTTGTGAATGAATATCTTAAAGACCCCCTCCTTTAAATTCTTTTGGATATAAACCCAGAAGAAGAATTATGGTAATTCTATTTTTAATTTATTGAGGAATTGCTATACTGTTTCCACAGCAGCTGCACCATTTTATATTCCCACTAATAGTGCAAAAGGACTGGACTCCAACACCCTTGTCAACACTTGTTATTAAATAACCTTTTAATTTTAAGACCAATGTAATGAGGTTGTATTTTGAAATATTAATTCTATTGTTTTTCATACTGGTAATCCCTACTTCCAGATTGTCCTGTGATTCTTCTTGGATACTATTTGTAATAGGCAAATGGGCAACCCTTCTACCACTAAGACTGAGCTATGAGGCTTATTGTCCCTAGGAAGAAGAATAATGTGTAGGGGAATCCTTGTCAGACTGAAAGAGGGGTGGAAAGCCAGCCCCTGCTGGCCCTGCTGGATAGTGGAGAGAAGAAGAGACATAGAAGTAGGATGAAGAGAGAAAAATACCTGTCCTGGTTTTCCCTGTCTATGGGTGGGAAAGCCTGAAAATGTTGGATGGGTTAGTGGTCTATTTAGCTGGAAAGGGTATAAGCAATGTGCTGGTAAATGTGTAACACACAGCTTCCTGGAAAAACAAAAAACAAAAAAGCCCCTGATTTTGTAGCATTTGCCAATTTCCATGGTGTAAATTCTCCCATCGTGGTTGATTTCAAGCTACCAAAGCAAACTAATTGAACACAGAATTGGGAACATGTGCAACAGCATGCCATTATGTAGAATTTTCCCCATACAGATATATAGTTGTCAATAACCTTGAGAACAATTAAAAGTAGTAAAATAATAGTTATTACCTTTGCTTTTAATATAATTAGTTGACAGTTTGTAGAAATTAAGTTTTAATAATGGTTATCTTTAGCAACTGATTCAAAACTCACAAGAAGTGAGCAATCATTCTCCTGAGCGGGCTGCAGCACCCCACTCGCTACCAGCTTCAGTGGTCAGAGCTCAGAAACGATAGTGTAGTGAAAGAAGTGGCTAGATACCTGAGGCTGAGGCAGTATACATGGTTCCCCAGGTCTCAGGGGGGTGCAGTGGGTTCCAAAGTGGAGGAGCTGAGAGCTCAGTAGACCAGCAAAGGCCTGGAGTCCACACGAAGAGGCGTCAATATGCAGAAACTTCACTTTTGAAATGAGAAAGCCTAAAAATATTGGATGGGTCAGTGGTCACTTAGCAGGAGAGGATATAAGCACTAGTGTGTTGGACGACTGTGGACTAAATGCCAGACCTGTGGATTTTGGAAGTAAATGTTATTGTGAAACCCATTTAGCTAGATGGGCCAGTCTTTCTTCGGTGGTCACCTGACCAGGAAGCAGTGCTGGTAGCCATTCTGTAGCAGCATTCATTAAGTGTCCAGAACACCCTAATTCTCATCTGCACCCTGACATCATACGGGCTCTGTTCCCAGATGCCATTTTGGAGGGAAGCAAGGGGGGTAGGGTGGGGAGGAAATCCAGAGACTCAGCCTTTACCCCAAAGAGACTCAATCATCTAAAGAGACTAAACAGGAAGACACCTGAGATTCTGTAAATCAATACATTAAAAGTTTGTTTTTCTCCATTGCTACCCAGGCAGGTGAACTTCTGCACGGGAGATAATGGGTTGTAGGAAATAAAGACATGGCAGTTGTTTGTATCTCATGTAGTGTAGAAAACATGTGACCTTGCTACACCACTCTCCATTTCTCCAGTGTCACTACCTGTACTATCAAAAATAAAATAAATTAAACCACCACTAAGGCTATTACAAGTGGCTTTGGGATTGTAGGCAGGTAATGTTCCTCCAATTTGTCCTTGAGATGAATTGGAGCAGTGGGCCCGCATGCTCCAGGTGCCGAGGCTGGAGGGGTGTGTGGCTGTGCCTGGGAGACGGCCCTGGGAATGGGGTACCTCAGGAGGATGGGCCAGGTCCCGGATGGAGCCTCCAGCCTTGTTTGGAGAAAACGGTGAGAGGGAGATCGAATCACTCCACGTTTCCCAGGCTCACTAAAGCGGAACTTCCATGTCCTCCTCCTGGAAGAAACGTGAATTTAAAAATGTCGGATAGGACTGACTTCCTTCAAATTTAAAATTTAATAGCCGGTTAGCTGTAATTTTTAAAATATCTTTATTCTGAAAACAAAATTTCCACAATAATGCAATTAATTAGTTTCAAACCAGAAAAAAAAAAGTGCTCATTTATCTGGCTTTTCTACAATGGACAAATGAAACATTTAAGGCAAGATTCACTTATTCATCTCCAGTTTGGAATGGAAAGAACGTACCAGACTTCTGGTACTGGCTAAGGTTAACAAAATATGGGAAAGCTTCTCTTTCTTTTCTTTTTTTCCTTTTGGTAGTCTCCTGGGTAAAAGCGTTACATTACTGTGGATATTATATAGTAAGACATTTTTGTTTCTGACTTTTTTAATAAACCCATTTTTAAACTTAAAGGCACACAAAAAAGCTTTATGCATTTATTAAAATATACACATTTTGGTAAATTTAGAAATTTTTCTTAGTATCCTGATAAATCAATATATTGTCAACACCACAGTCAATTCCAAAATAAAACATACTCCATAACATATCTGCATATTATTTCTTTCTTCATGATATACTACAACACCCCATTGTACAGGTGCACCAATGGGAATTAAAAACCACAAAACGAACAGACTTGAACAAATACAGCAATTTCATACCAATATATATCAGAGAACGACACCAGAAATTACCAGCTGCAAAAAGCAAGTTGTACTTCTCAAGGGCCCAACGAAAATGAAACAAGTTAGTAAAATTTACAAGCTGTACTTATGACTTTGGATATGAATTGAACAGTAACCTTTCTTTTCCACAGTGAGAAAAAACTAGAATTTCGAGTCCTGTCGTTAGACGGTGTAATTACGTGGGGTGAGAACAACACCTGCTCTCTTCAGAGCCTGCAGCCCCTCTGTTAGCCCAGACAGTTGAGGTATTTATGTGCCATCGCAGCATTAATGTGTCTTTGCTTTGGAAAGTGGGGTTTATGTTTTCCAGTGTAGATTCTCGCCTTTGGGAGCGTGAGTGAGACAAGTGTACCACGAAGTCAGGAGGAGATGGACAAGGAACAGTCTCCTCATCCCAGTATCAGAATGAACACAGTCCTGTCTAGTCTGTACTTCCTGAGAAATTTACATCACCCATAATCCCCTTTAGCCAATGCCACCAATTCAATGTCAGGAATTTGTAACAGAAAGAAAAAAAAAAAAGCACAGAGGGAGTCCCTCATGAAAAAATCCACACTGACCCCACTTCCTAGTTCGAATACAAAGCCATTTTCTTTTCTTTTTGTATCAAAATTCACTAAATGTTCGTGAAGAGTAAGAAAGTAGAGCTATCAGCTTTCAGAAGACGTCAAGCCCAAAGCTGTCTTTGTGAAAGCCCTATATGAATTTTGTAATTCCATGCATGTAGAATACTGTTTAATGATTTCTAACATGATCTTAGTTGATACTACAGAATATAGGTTCATTTCTGATATGCTTCAAAACTTCCACTAACCCCTTTTGGGCTCTAAGTCCTAAAAAAAGATTTTTTTTTTCTTGGAGAAGTAATTTTGGCAAAAGGCAACAGCTTAGGTATTTCAGAATGATGTGTGTGTTACTCAAGCTGAAGGAAGAGGAACGCATTTTGGACAGGAAGTTGCTCCTAAGGAGGAAAAGCAATCACAACAGCCTCTCCTGTAAAGTCTTAGAGAAAATACAAGTAGACACAGGACCAACAAGTATATGAAAGGGGCTTTTTGCTCCCCATCACCATTCCAACTAAAAAGTATGAAGTAAACTCCATGGTGAAACAGCATCTTGGTTCCTGCTCGTGGTGGGGCCCCTGGTTTGGGATGTTCCTGCGCTTGCTCATTGTTTAGTTACAAACATTGGCTCTCTCATCGGCTGGGCCAGCACTGCTTACCAGTTGGCTGCTTTCTCTCTTGGGGACTTCAAAGGGTCTCGGTAGAAAAACAGGTCCTTAGCAGCAGGGAGATACTTGCACACGAGAAACCTAGGCTTAAGTTTTGATAGAAACACCCTCCTGGACTAGTCTTGTTCCAAACGACATGAAGATGAAGTGCTGTCCTGCAGCCCTAGTGGCCAATTTTGGAATAAGTGTTTCCTTTGCACAGCCCTCCCCGCCAGAAGAATTAAGGCCATCTGTGGATTACTTACTAACCTGAAGGTTTAAATCCAAGGCTGGGTCATTAACTGCTGCCCGGACTTGGTGAGCTGACCCAGCACTGGCTTCAAATATATTTCCCAATTTCTGACTTTTCCACCCACTAAGACACTGAGATACAAGATAGGTAAACCTGTGGTTGACCCTCAGGGGGCTTCCACTGACATCTCTGGACCTGGTGGGAAAGGTGACAGCAACTTCCTCTGCTCTCTTAGGCTGATTCTCAAACTCCTTGTGCTCAAGCTGAGTAAAATCTTGACCTGAGGTTTTATTGTGTAGCTTAGATAGAAATAAAAACCTGTTAGGTTTGGTTGTTTAAAATTCTTATTGAGAATTTTAAAGTGGCTGCAAATAACTTTGTGTTATCTGTCCACATGTTAAATGCCGATACTTCTTTTAGGTTAACGATCAAAGGAAGAATCGTATATTGCTTTAAGTATGGCTATTTTTTTTTTTTCACTTTACTATGTTAAATCAGTTTGGAGTGTGCATGTGATTTGTTAGCTCCTTGCATAGGCAGAGGAAGCCACTGCCCCAGCTTCTTAAAGTCCAGCTTTTCCTGATTCATACTTTCATCATTTCCCCAGTGCCTCCCCACCCAAGGAGAGCCAGCCAGCTCCGCTCAACTTTCATGTCTATCTGTGGGTGAGCCCTAACCTGCCTTCTCAGCATGATTTCTTACTGTTACATGCATAAATCATAGACTCCTGCCAGACCAGCTTCTTAATTTCCCTTGAAGGAGGCACAGTACAAATTATTAGTCAAGAGACAGCCGTCAGCCGCAGTCTACACTTGACTCACGCTGATCTTCTACTCGGCAAGCCTCTCCCCCATTTCTACCTGGCGAAATCCTGTCCACTCCACAAGCCTCAACCCATGGGCTGCATTCTCTATGATCCTTCCAATGGAAGGAGGTCTTTTCCATACCTGAATCCCCACTGCGCATTGTAACTCCCTCATCTCGTCTGTCATTTTCACTATTTATGTATCTATTTCCCCAATTTCTTGTGCCATAGCACATAATAAGCACTCCACAAAAACCTGTTGAATAAATGATATTTCATTTTCCTTTCATTCATCATGCATGCATGCATGCATCCATCCATTCAATCAGATATTTATGGAACATCCACTATATGCCAGGCACATGTGCTTGGTAAAATCCAGGTCTGAAGCTTATCTGTGGGTTTCAGTAATCTATGCTATTGCAATTCTCTGCCCTTATGGGGAAAGATTTGTTCTTATCATATAGGAGTACTTCTTCCTATCATTACCAACAATTTCATTAGTTTTCAAGTTGCCCTCACTGGCAATTAGCATTGCAGATCAATGTTCTGTACTTGAGCACTTAACACACTTCTAGCTTTGTCTTATCCTTTTCCCAGCTCCTCACTTAATTATTTTGGGTAGTATATGTATTTTAATAGCTACCTCGAATTCTTTTTAAAAAGAAGCAGAGTACCAATAAATCGACAACAATTAAAAAATCAAATAATTGGCACCAAACCACAAATCCACATGAGGTAACCTCACTGGAAAAGCTCTTGCTACAGAGAGGAATTTAATAAAAGGCATGTCTTCCTCGGACGCCTTTCAAGGGGGCTTAATTTCTTTTTTTTTGAATTGAACATTTTTTGTTATTGTTGTTGAAAATATTATAGATGTCCCCCTAAGGGGGCTAAATTTCTATGGTAATTATTTATAAGGTGATCTTACTTTTAATGTGGTCTTAAGAAAATTGTTAGGAAACACTAATACAATCATTCTAGTGATTGCTGGTATTTGAAAACTGTATTGTGAAATCTGGGACTGTTTCACAAAGGCTGGGGAACACAAGGAAAAATATGTCTATTTACCTTACAGAAACCTTTTTTTTTTTTTTTTTTTTAAATCATATTGACTAATTTTTTAAAAACCAAGTTTGCTAGGGAGAGGACTAATCAATTTCAGAGATATAAAGAGATCAAAGCTTAAAAAAATTATAGAGATACTATTTGGGAGCAGTGACTTCTGAAATGAGAGTGGTTCATAGGATCTTCAGGAAATCAATACCAATGGTATTTTCCAAAGCTTGTGTTCTCTCTCCTCGTGCTACAGAAATTGCATACAGCGGCCCCCAGACTATTATGACATTAATACTGAAAACCTCTCGAGTAAAAGGAAGCTCTTCCACCCATATTAAGATTTTGTTATTGTGCATTCATATTTCGCTTTGAACGTTTATAACAAATACAGCCCTGCCCTATCTACCCTGAATATATCTCAAGTTTAACAGATTATATTTAAACTAGACATATTTGTTGAGTTCTAAACAAGTTCAAAACTTAATTTTCACAAAAATTGCAGATGATAAGTTTACAATTAATCCCCAAGGGTATACTTCACAGACTAGGTACTGAATCTTTATGGTTAAGTATAGGGGAGAGAAAATACAGCATTGCCAAGCATTACATTAAAATGACAAATGACCACAGAAAACCAGAGTTGTGAACAATTAACACAGAAGAATGAAAAAGAAGATCTAGAAAATAGTAGTTATTTGAATTTAAATGACATACGTTGGCTGTGGGTATGATAATGCATTTTATCTAAAAGCATATTAAAAATATAGTTTTAATTGACCTTTTTAAAAATACTATGTTAAAGCTCAGTGCATCAACCATGGGGACTCGTGATGTTCAACTCTTCTCTACAGTTATCAGGCTCCAGTGCTGCTCCTTCCCTGGACCATGAGCCTTCAAGGGCAGGTGTCACTCATTTTTGCATTCTTATCACTTAGCACTTGGTACATTCTCAATCAGGGTTAGTTGAGTGGAGAAATGGACTTCTTCCTGTCCATAATCCTACAGCATGCCAAGATGGCACTAGCCTCAACCTGTAAGAAAGAATAGACTTAAACATTTGTTGATGTATTCTGGAAAACTTTTGGCATAATGCTAGATACAGGGGAGAGAGAGAGAGAGAGAGAGAGAGAGAGAGAGAGAGAGAGAGAGAGAGAGAGAGAGAAAGAGAGAAAGAGAAAGGAATTTGCTATTTTGCCCCCTTTCAGGAAATTCTCAGAAAGATTTTAGCTTGACCCAAATTGTGCCTTCCTATACATGTGTACATATCTCAATGCAGTGTTGGAATCCCTGTGACCCAAGAGCAGAATTTATAGACCATGAGTTTTATCCTGTTGCAGATTGTCTTATCTAACTTGTTTCAGAGAAATTCATTTAAGAGTTCCTTTTAAGGCCCAGATTTAGACCTTACCAGGTAGATATTTCTCTGGGCTTCAGTGAAACTGCTCGGGGAAATAGAAAAAAATACGTGTCTAAAAGTGAGCTACCCCAGAAGAATAAGGTTCAGAAGTGAAATGTGATCTCATGGAATGCAATTACCTAAGAAGCTGTGCTTCAACAATTTTGTTTTCAGAGTAGCACCCACCAATCAAATGGTGGCATATCTCAAAAAACTACAGAATTTATAATTTAGAAATCTGAAATAGAATTTGCAATGTGATCTCAGTGGCTGGGTCACTTCTCCTTGTAAAGATTTTTATCTGATTATAAAACAAACAGCCTCCTTCTTCAAGGCATATTAGTGCCATGAAATCATGCTCCAACTTTGCCCCCTTCCATTGTATCAGCAGGAGCTTAGAGTCTGCTATGAGAGAAGGCTTGACGGAGAGTTAATTTCTGCCAATGCCCTTCTGGCCTTCACTGCAAGAGATGGTTATTTAAGTTTTTCTGGGCATTTAAGTAGAGCTTTGATGGTGGGTCTCACCACATTACTGGGTCTGCATGACTGCTTTATGGTGAATCTGAAACCTTAGGGGAAATGGTCTCAGGGTCCCTGACCTTTGCTGGATCCTAAAATTATAGTTTGGTGACTGTAAGAAAGTCGGTGAATAAAAAGAAGCATGTATCTTTTCCATGAATTTGTTTTTGTGAGATTTCAGGACAAAATGTTGCTTGCTGAGGAAATGCCAATGCCATCTGCCCACCCTGGCCTGGGGGACCCACTCTCAGCCCGCATGCGGAGCTTTGCCCTTGTGGTCTCAGCTGGTGGAAATGCTGCCTAGTGCCCGCACCCACCTGCTTTGGCCCATCTCCACGAGGAGATGCAGCCTCAGTGTGGTCCAAGAAGTTTTCTCCTTGCTTCTTGGGGGTCTCAGTAAGAAGCCAAAAGATTCAACCAGCAAAGCAAAGGCCTAGGAAACATTTGCTGCCATCAGCTCTGATGGTTGTATCTAAGATAGAATTTCTTGTTTATTTATTTATTTTTCTCACAAGGGACCAGTTAGGGGACCCAGGTTAAACACTTCAACAGAACTATCCTGAAGAGCAAAAGTAGCAAGTGACAGGCTATGACTGGAGACTGACTTTGGGGAAGGCTGGACTTTTGAAATGAGACGCAAAAACGTTTTCACCTTTTAGCCCACAGGTTAAGTTACTGAAAATAAATCACCACCGTTTCTACATACTTCTCGTGTGTTTACTCCTACTCTGGAGAGTAATCTAACTCATCATTTGCAATCAGGGCCTCCGAGTTCTGTTTGTGTTTGCTTTTGCTCTTCACTTTGCTACTTGTCCGGGTGTTTGCCTTCGCATCTGACATCTGTTGGTAATAGAAGCCTTTGTCTTCCGCCGGCCCGCCCCAGTTCTCCTGGCTCTCGCCCTCCGTGGCGTAGGAGAAACCCTCCTCCACCGAGAAGGGGTCATCCACGTCGTAGCGCTGGTACGTGCTTTGGTGAAGGGCCTCCTCTCTGGCGCTGATTTCCAGGGTGCTGTTCCAGATGCCGTACCCAAAATAAATGAGCATGCCTGCAGGAAGGGAAAGGCACAGGTGAATAAGCAGTTGCTTTGGGATCCATGGGACGAGTGGGGAGATCACTCGCAATGGCGCAAGCAGAGCTGGTGGTCAGCGTGCTTTCTTTGGTCTAAGCTAGAGTTGGAAGAGACTCGAATTAGAGGCCATTAAAAATTGGGGGATCTTGCATTAAGCAGCCCACATTTACAGCTTCCCCTAAAAAAGTCTGACAACACTGCACTCACATTCCCATATGGCAACTTAAGGCTGGAAGTAAGAACTAGCTGACTCGATAGACAGAATATGGGTTCCCTAGGTCACCCTAGTCCTCACCTTCCCTGTTGACATCCAGCTCACTACATTTGTGTAGGTGCCAGCCAGGAATCAGCGTTTTTTACCTTGGGTTAAATATTTATGGATCAGCAACAGTGTAGTCCCAACATTCTCACATTGTGTTATCCTATGCCTCCATCTTTTACTTTACCACTTAGCAACATGCATATATTATCCTGCGCTTCCCCTTGTCCTATTTCAATTACCAAAAGCATAGTATGTTACTGTCACACCAGCTGTCCACTCCCTTCTGTGGCCTCCCAGAGTGTCTAGTGCATGACACTGTTATGGCCCTTAAAACGGCTATTGTGTGATTGATTATCTGCACAGAGAGATTCTATTTTATGGATTCAGCAGAAAACTGGCACTTAATAATTGTCGAATGAATGAATAAGGATTCCTAATAAGCATGAAATATCCAGTGCAACTCCTTGTTTTGATGTCACTCCAAGCAAAGGAAAGAAACTTGTCTCCCTAGTCAACAGATGACATTAATATTGACTAACGTTTCATTTGTACTAGAATTTTTTGAAACAATACATAAAAATAATTTGAGAGCTCCCATTTCCTATCTGGAAAACAGAACCACAGCCTTGGGAGGCCATAAAGCATGGTGGTTAAGAGTGTGAGCTGTGCATTCAGATCCTGCCTCCACCACTATTAATTGTGCAGTTACTTAGCCTCTTTGTGCCTCAGTTTTCTCTTCTGTAAAACGATGGGAGTTATTGTGCCTATAAGATGGGGTTCTGTGAGAATGATACCAGGTAAGCAGTCGTTTTCAGCCCTGGCTGCACCTGAGGGTCACCTGGAGAGTTTTTGAACCACTCTGACATCTAAGCCCCACACCTAGAGATTCTCATTTAATTGATCTGCAGTGTGACCTAAGCCTAGGTAGGGTTTTTATTTTTATTTTTAAAATATTTTTTTCTTTATTGATTTTAGAGAGAGAGGAAGAGAGAGATAGAAACAGTGATGAGCGAGAACATTGATTGGCCACCTCCTGCATGCCCCCCACTGGGGATCAGGCCCACAACCTGGGCATGTGCCCTGACTGGGAATCGAACCGGTGACCTCTTGGTGCATGGGTCGACACTCAACCACTGAGCCACACTGACCAGGCATAGGTGTGGTTTTTAAAGCTCCACAGGTGATTCCAATGGTTGGTCAAGTCTGAGAACCCCTGAGATGAGGAGTGTAGAGTTCCTGATGCACGTACTCCAGCACCAACTCGCAGTATTATGGCCTGGCCATTGGGGGCCACTTGGTTATACAACCTCCTTCCGGACCCCCAATACCCTCTTCGGAGTGGCACTAGTCCCTTTGGCTTTGCTAGCCCTGCAGGCATCTACTGGGCTGTTTGCTCAGAATAGCAGGGTCAAGCCTGCTTTCCACTCTGGTGCTTGAGAAAATCCTGCTTCCTTTTGCATTTGAAGTGTGTCTATTTAAGCTTGGATTTCTTCTTCCTTGTCTGAAATCACCCCCACACCCCATGAAATTAACTTTTCAGCAGCCAAAGTAAGCAGAGATTAATAGCCCTAATTGGTAATAAATCCTCGAGTTAATCATTTGCAGATGTAGCTATTACTTCTCAAATAGTGACTTTATTTTTTGAGCAGGAATATTTACTCTTCTTGCCTGGGGGTGGGGGTGGTCATGGGGAATAGTTGCTATCCTTGTGTAGCATGAAGCACCAAATCAAGACCTCTTCCAAAAGGGCTAGTATGCTGCTGCTTAGAGAATGCCTCTGTTGGAAGCATGTCTAAGACCTGAGAATAAATTTAGGAGACTAAGTGGAATTAGCAGGCACACTCCACCTTTTGCTCAATTTTGCTTTTTTTCCTAGACATCCAGGCAGGTGCCAAATCTTGCCTCCTACTCCTGCTTGGTATCTCTTATATCAGTTTGTTCCTCTCTGATCTCCTTCTCCGACCTTATTTATTTCCCCACTGAACTCAGTGCCATTTTTTCCTTTTCCCATTGCCCCTAACTTCTCTGCCACCCCTCACCTCACACTGGTTTATCATCTATTCTGACAGACCATCCCCTTCCTTTAGCAGGTATTGGGGTGCCAGGTAGATTGATGCTTATGGGAATTTTCTTGGTGTGAATTGCTCATAGAAGCATAGATGTTCAGAGTCTATAGATCATCCATTTATTTGAATACCTCCATTTTACAGAAGAAGATACAGAGGCTGGGAAAGACTAAATCACTTCCCTGGGTTTGAGAGGGGCAGAACCAGCGTTCCATATGGATCTAGAAAAGGCTCTTTCACATCCAGTCCTTCACACCTCCACTCCCCTGGCTGGTTTATAGACTATGCTTGTTGCAGTAAATATTCAGTAAGAGGTTAGGTCTACATTTGTTCTTTGGGAGTGGCTGAACTAGGAAAGAATGTGTGTGTGTGTGTGTGTGTGTGTGTGTGTGTGTGTGTGAATGCATTGACTATGATTACTTTGGGAAAGCAACCCATGGAAATCTGCCACATAAATATTTATAGGCCTTTTAATGTTTGCTCTGAGCCCCCTACAGTTTCAAAGGTGTGTCACTCTGTCTTCAAAAACACATTTCAAATATGAGAGCTGTGAACCAAGAAGGGACTGCGCTCAACCTGACGGAATAAACAGCTGGCATCGTCCAAGTCTCGGCTCTCTGTCTGCCTTCACCTCTCTTGCCGGCCCTTGCCTCGATTCAGGAAAAGTGGTGGGAAGCAGAGAAGGATCGGAGAAAAGAAAAAATGCGAGTGGACAAAGAAACCGAAGGGAACAAATACAGTGAGGGAGGGAGAAAGAGAGAGAAGAGGAGAGGAGAGAACATGTACTACCATCTGTCACACAAAACAAGGGCTTTGTGTCGGAGGAGTAAACAGAGCTGCTAAAGCCTCCCGTGTAGCAGCAGCGTGTTTTGTTTCTGCTCTTCACTTGGCTTAGAACTAAGCATGAGGTAGTTTCTGAAAAATCTTTGGGGATTCTGGGAATCCTGAGTCATCTAAACTAAACTTCACACAACACCTCTAGCTGCTGAAGTCCTATAATGATGCATTTGTGTTGCACCTTTATCTCAAGGAGCTCAAAAGGTTATACAATGTTATCTTGTTTAGACTCCTCCTGGCCTGTGTGTGTGTGTGTGTGTGTGTGTGTGTGTGTGTGTGTGTGGTTATGATCACATGCACTTCACAGACAGGAAACTGGGCACGGCACAGAACGAAGGGTTGCCACAGCAACATGGGTAGTGGTCGGACTGCGAATCCTTCTGGATCTCTCCCTGTCCTAATCCAAGGTGCTTTCATCTGTCATTTCTCCCATCTACCAGGGGTGGCTATGAGGTATAGACTGGTTGAAATAAATTTTGCTTACAATTTTAAAAATTTGCTTAAACTTTTATTTTGACGAATTTCAAGCATACAAAAGTGGAGAGAATGGTATAAAGAACCCCATGTCCACATTGCTGGTTCCCCTCTGACACCCACTCCCCTGCCTCCTTCTCTTCAGATTATTTTGCAACAAATCTCTTCCATCCCATGTATGTATTTATAAAGTAGACTCCTTTAAAAATCTTAACTTAGTATCATTACACATCTAAAAACTAATAATAATTCCTAAATATCATCTGATATCTACTAGTATTAAAATTTCCCTGAATTATTACATACGCAGGGGAAAACTCTTTACCTTATGAGGTTATATACTTATCCCAATGATGCTGTCATTTCTGGAAATAATTGGGACTGGTATTATATTCTTTTGTAAACCCTTAAAGAGGACAACGTTTTATTTTTTGAGAGTGGATTTGGTTTTGGCATAAATCAGAAGTCATTTGGAACCAAGCCTTGAGGATAAGATGGCCAATTGAGAAATAATATAATTTATTCTATTTGCATATTTAATTCTGCTGTTCCTTAAAAAACTTTGGTCCATTGCTTTGTAGCTACACATCTTATATCTGTAATACATAAAAGGCAGGTGTGATACTGAAAATCAGAAGGGAATCAATTTTTGTGCTGCAGCACACACACACAAAACCAGGCCCTGGAGGCTCCCCTGCTCGACAGGAGTTATATTTTTAGTTGATGGATCGTGGTGGGAGGGGGCGCTCAAGGCAGAAACTGGTTAGCAGCAGAACTGTTTCAGTATTTTAACAACAGATATGGCTATACCAGAGCACACGGGCTGAATGCCAGCCCCGGGCAACGGTAATGGCCATGAGTCCTGCGAAAGGCTGTTTGCAGTGAAGGGAAGTATTCAAAGGGAGGCTTTGGCTTCTTTTCCAGGCAGAGTTCCCTGGTGGAAGATGTGCCCATGAGAAGTTTGGGCTAGACAGATGAAGAATCATGCCTTCAGCAATTGAACGGGATTTCTTTATGTAGTAGAACACTCTGTGATCATCAAGCCCTGTATAAAAACAGCATTTTCTTGTCCATCATCCCCGAGAAGCTAAGAACTGTGTACTCCATCAGTGGTTGAAATGGCACTGGAACTCACATCTCCTGAGTTTAAAGGGAGGGCTATTCCCATCCCACCTAAAGGCCTTGGGAAGGTTTAGAAACGCCTGCCTTCAGGGGCTGGGGCACCTCAGCATGAATGGGCCGGACCCCTGTCTGCTCCAGTTGTATTGATCCATTCTGTGATAATTAAGCAAATGACCCCAAACCTACAAGTGAGAGGTGTGGGAGGAGGGGTCCCCTGGGTTATACGGGAGAAAACCTAGAACAAAAACTTAACTCTGGAAAGAGACTGGGTGACCTGGAGATGGACGATAACAGCAGGTTTCCAACTCTGCAGGCACAAACTCAGGTTGGGGAGCAGGTCCTTGATGTGCAGAGTCGCCCAGGAGCTTCCTGTCCTCTGCGTGTAGCTCCCGCTCAGGGTGAGAGGAGGTGGGCCACCTGACCTCAGGCTGGGTGGAGCGCCTCTTCCTGGGGAGCACTTTCCATCAGGAAGCCCTGCCCGCTGCAGATAACTGAGGCACTTTGTTTTGCCCAGAGGCTTTTTTATTTTTATTACTCTGGGATCAACTTTCCAAAACAGACATTTGCCAATGCAGAGATGAAGACTGGATGGTAATGAGGTATCCTCCCATCCAGTGCAATCCCCACCAACTCCCACTTTGCTGATTGTTTTTTACAATATCACTGCAAGTCCTGTTGATTGCAGTAACAGTAAGGTTTGCTATGGAGTGGCCAGGAAGAACAGGTTGAAGTTGGAAAGATTCTCTCCCTGGCCCTGCAACTAATCTAACATGAAGCCACATTACTTTATGGTCAGTTTCCCATCTGCAAAATGGAGCTGGGGACCCTTATCTCTATTTTATTTGAGGGGTATAATGGCCATGAGGCAGATGAATTTTGTTAAAGACAATTAAAAATTTTAATAATCCAAGCCAGCATTTCTACTTCTAACTCAACAGAAACCCAAGGGCAACGTGTCCGTGTGACCACCAAATGCACGTACAAGAATGTTCATAGAGGTTTTATTTCTAACAGCCCCAGACTGGAAACAAGCTAAATATCCACCGACACTAGAATGGATACATTATTACTATAGTTCAAGGCTACATGGCAAGGAGAATGAACAAACTAAAACCATAGGCAACGACGTGAATGAATCTCACACGCACATATGCTGAGGGAAAGAAGCCAACACCTACTCTTTCCTGGCTCGAAGTCTGTTCCAGGTGCACTGCACATGCGGCTACAGGGCCTTCCATCACTGTGATGGTCCTCTCTCCTTTCATTCCCAGCTGCCCCGGGTGCAGAGCCGTGGCATCACCCTGCCCTTCCTCCCCAGGTGTCTCCCTGTCCTGCACAGCACCTCTGCCAGCAGGCAGCCTGGACTGTTGCAGGGTTCACCTCCACATGCCCTCCTTTCTGGAATCCCACCGGCCCTGTTGCCATCCTCAGCTGGGCCTTCACGATTTTTCTTGCTCTTCTGATGTTGAAGGTGCCAGTGGTTTTCTCCTCTGCCTACAGGGAGAATTTCAGACTTATTTATGGGACATCTCATCAGGAATTTGTTTATCTCGGCGCCCTCTCAAGTCCCAGTTCATGGCTGCCTTCTTTTTCTCCTTTTGCCATCATCATAATGGCTACTTTGGTCAATTTCCAATAAGATTTCAGACAATAACACAAAGACCGTAAGTGGTGTCTTCTCTTTGGAATATTTATGTTTTAGTACAGGATATATGGGCTCCATTGCCCAAATCACAAGTTCTGTCTGTTCTCTAAATCGATTGACAAGAATTTGTTTTCCTCAGGGGGATCGAAAACATTTTAGATGAAAACTTGGCAGCCTCAGGGTAAGGGGGCCCAGAAACGGGTCTAAGAGATGATTGATTCATAATAATGGCCCACAGGGAACAGTTGACCTGGAAGATGCCATGAAGATCTCATTGCACAGTGTTCTCACTGGCCCCTCCTACTTTCCTATCCCCGGAGGCTCTGCCCCGCTCCTTGGGGTGTTCTCAAAACCGCATCAGCTAAGAGAGAAGGAGAATGAGGGCTGCTTTGTGTTCATTGTGTTGGGATTATCAAACATTTGCTGTTGGATTACCTCTCTTTTCTGAAGGAAAAGAAATGAGTGCTGGGTAATCTTGTTGGGACTTGTGCCTCATTTCCTTCTGTGAGTCGTGTCTTCTGAAGGTCAAAGCTTAGCAAAACATTGTGACAAAAATGCTGTAATTAACATTCATTTAGAGAGGGTTGGTAAAAAAAAAAGAAAAAAAAAAGTGAATCCAAGAAGATTATCAAGTTATGACTCAGCCTAACCATGTAAATCTTTTAAAAAATTACTTGATGAGAAGCTTCATTTAAAAATATCTCTACTGTTCTCTCCAGGAAAGCTATGAATAGAGATTAAGAGAAAAAACTCTGACATTTTGAAGATTCAGAAGTTTAGAGGTGGGATATTTATTCTATAAGATCATTAAAGATTTTATAAGCCAATTTGGGGTTGCGGGATGGATATATTTTACATAGGCAAAAATTTGTTTTGAAAACTGGCAGTTTTGTAATTAAATGATCCACCTTGCTTGCTAATATCTTCTTATTCTTCTCTCTAGATGAGTGGCTCTCACATCTGAGTATGCATCAGAATCACCTGGAGGACTTGTTAAAACCCAAATCGCCCTGGAGCTTCTGTTTCGGTGGGGATAGGGTCCAGACTGCATTTCTCCCTAGTTCCCGGGTGATGCTGACGCTGCTGGTCTGGGAGTACACTTTGAGAACCACTGTTCTAGTCATTTTAAACATGGCTGCACATTTAAAATGACCCGAGGAAACTTTAAAAAAATACCCAGTATTGGCCATACCAGACCAATTGAATCAGAAAATCTCTGTGGGGAAGATCCTGGGTATAGAATGTTTTAGAAACAGCTCAGGTGATTCTGATATGTGTATCTTTCTTCAAGGCCAAGCTGATTCGTGCACCAGCCTTCAAAGATCACGATAGCACAGCAGTTAGTAGCTCGAAGCTGGGTGCCTGTTGACCCGTGGGCTCCTGTGCCGTCTGGCTGGCCCCGGGCTGCAGGGTGGCATCCTCCCCTCCAGGGAGTATCGGTTTCTGGAGCGAGCTTGCAGTTTGTGCTATCAGCAAGATTACAAAAGGCTCTCTGGGAGTTTTCTTCTGCCTGATAACTGGGAGGGCAGCCTGAGTCAGAACAGGTTCACGCTGTACTTTGGCATGTGATAGCTAGTCTGGTGGACAATGAATCATTTTAGATTTCTAAAAGAAAGGCAGGAAAGACATAGTTCTCATTGCTTTCCCCAATATTTTCTTATTTAAGCCCCAAACAGCAACCAGATCAAGGCTAGTAAATTATCTGCATTTTACAAATGAGTTAACTGTAAACCAAGGCCCCAAGGAGTTAAGTAAACTTCCCACGGTTACAAGACACAGAGGTAGCAGAGCTGTGGTTTGAACCCGGGGATGTCTGACTCCGAAGGCAAGGTCCCTGCCACCTCACCACTTTTGCAAAATGCCTTTGGTATTCCAGAAACCATAGATATTATATAGAACCAGCTACTTAATTTGTGGGTCCCAGTGCAAAATGAAACCGTAGAGCCCCTTGTTAAAAAATTGTTAAGAATTCAAGAAGGCAGCCAAGTGCAGGGTCCTGTGGGAATGCACAGGTCTCACCCCCAGGAAGCCAGCCCTGCCTGATGTTATGTGTTAATCTACACAAACTACACACCAAACTTTCTGATCAAATCAAAAGGTCTGCTCAGAGGCACCCTGGTAGGGAAGTAGGAGCCCCAGATCTGAGCATGGAGATACTGGATTGTAGTGATAGCTCTGTGAATAACTTCCTGTTGTTCCTGTTGACGGTGAGCATGTAATTTAACCTCTTGGAGTTCAGTGTGCTTAGCTGTGAAACTGAGAGCGGGAGAAGTGGGGAGATGGTGGGCTGTATTAGTGTTTCTCAAACTTTAGTTACTTACGTATCACGGTTTGAGTGCAGTGCCTATGACGGGGGACTCTGGACACCCACTACCTGAGTTCTTTTTGGGCTCTGCTATATTCTAGTGATGGGACCTCAGTCAAATGCCCCAGTTTCCTCATCTGTAAAATGGAGATTGTTGTGAGGATTAAGTAAGTTAATAAAAGTAAAGCCCTCAGAATAATGACTATGCGATAAGTGCTATGTGTTAATTATTACTATGGATCATATAGCACCTGTACTAGTACTAATGTTTTTCTTCTTTGGACTCCCTCTTTAAATTTAAAAATAATCACCAGATTTATGTATGTATATTTTTCTAGTACATGTGAATATATGTGTGTGTGTGTGTATGTGTGTGTATATATATATATATTTTTTAATCCTCACCCAAGGATATTTTTCTATTTATCTTCAGATAGAGTGGGAGGGAGGGAGAGAGGGAGAGAGAGAGAGAAACATCGACGTGAGAGGGACACATCCACTGGTTGCCTGCTGCATGACCCCGACCAGGGCCGGGGACGAACCGCAACCGAGGTCCGTGCCCTTGACCAGAATTGAACCTGAGACTCTTCGGTCTGCGGGCCAACACTCTTAACTGCTGAGCCAAACCGGCCAGGGCTATATAATATTTTTTAAAGTTCATTCATATACTCTCTAAATATTAGCAATGGAATTATCACCCCACTGTGGGTAATACTGAACTAGATAGGGAAGGCTCCTTCCAGCTTTAATAGTCTAGCAATGAATTAGTAAATCCATGCAGCTTTGTGTCTGTACCTTCATTCATTAAAATATTTCTACCCACTTCAGTCACTCTACCCATGATAAGACCTTTCCATTGCTTAGCTACCTGTTCCAGGGGAAAAAAGTTTAAAAAGAGAAGAGAGATTGTGACTAAATCATATAAATGGTTAAAACCTTGATGAGTAAGTGGCATTGTCCTCTGGAGAAATCCCCCTAATGTCTAACAAAGGATGAGACCAAGACTAGTGAAAAATTGAAACACAATGCTTATAGGAAGGCACAGAATGGCCTTCAGAGGAGAGGCATCTGCTGCAAGACAGGTGCCCTTTCCTTGGAGGTCCATGTTTCCCCTCTTCCCCCATCTAAACCTTACCTCACAGGCCCGGTTCCAATTCTACCTCCTCAAAGTCCTTTCTGGCTGTTGTGACAGGAAGTTTCTTTGTTTCTCATCTGAAGAGTGCTTTATAATCATAGAGGAGTATTCATCAAGTACCTACTGTGTTCCAGGCACAGAGGGGACAGTGCTGGACACCCATACCCTGACCTCAAGGAGGGGATGGTTTACTAATCCATGAGTCTCTGTACTGTCTGCCCAGACTGTTGATTCATGCATATTTGTCTTGCCTCTCCTTAGGGCAGGAGTTACTTATTCTATTACTTTCCCATTCCTCAAGCACCTAGGGATCCTCCTTAGCTAAATATCTGTTACCAGAGGCCCTAGGGTTACGCAGTTGTATAGGAAAAATAAAAATAGTGACTAAAGAACTTTAAAATTAGTCTTCACTGAAACATCCTTCTCAAGTTACCTCTAGCACCAATCTCCAGCCATCTCATAACCATCAGTGATAGTTAGATATGACAAACCTGTAATGTGAATATAATATAAATAGATCACAAAGGAAAATTAGAAATCTTGGGAAAGGTACAGAACTTTCTGAGGGCAACATAAGTGAGTTTAGATAGAGCAACTCTAATTCATACCCAAAGCTCTGAACAACTGAGGACCTGACAGAGTCATATCGGTTATTAACAGAAGAAGGATCATGGTATGACTGGTACTTCTCAAAAGAATGATTGGAATATCAAGGGATAAAGAAAGAACCTTGGGAAAAAAGGAAAAATTCTTGAATACTTTATGAAAGCCAGTATGAAGTGAGGATGTTAAATGATGCCATCATGTAATTTTATCAGAAAAAAATGATGCCAAAAAATCCACACTTAAGTTATCATTTGCTCATTTAAAAAATTATGGCATGGTTACTATTTTAATTTAATTTTGTCAAATGTAAAATACTCTTTTTCATAATTTTAGTTCTAAGATAGAATGTCATCAACTTTCCCCACCCTCACTTTTACTATGCTATTTCCCCCTTTTTGTTTGGATTCATGTAAAGTGGACTTTTTATGGCATTAATTATCCATAAGAAGAATGTCCAGTAATAGTGTTCAGTGAAGTGATGGATTGATGAGCATCATTCTTCAGAACCAACGACCAAGACCGTAAGAGGCAGAAAAGGTACAACTGGCTTTCCTGACTCTAATGCAGAAAGCAAGTGCCCATAGAACCAGCCAGATTTTTCTTGGAATGATGATGCCTAGTCCAGCAAGAAGGGAATTTTGGGATAAGCCTGTTCAATGCCTTAAAAGGGAACTCTCAAGGCTCCAAAGGAAGTTGCTTACCCACAAAGCACCAGACGGCAAACCGGATCCATGTGATGGTGGAGAGCTTTAGCATGAGATAGATGTTCACCAGCATGGCAAAGGCAGGCACAAAGGGAAGGCAGGGGGCCATATAGGGCAGCTTCTTGGGGTTCTCTGGCTGCTGCAGGATCACAAACACCAGGGCACTGATCAGCAGCACCATCAGAACAACCAGAAGGATGGCCCACCAGCTCTGCTCTGAGATGTAGTCGGAACCAAAGATGATGAAGGAGCAGAAGATGAACATGAGGATGAAGAGCAGGAGCACGCAGATGGTCACGGTATGCCCTGTAGCTGCTGTGGGCCGGTCCATTTTGCCTGGAAGGCCCAACCGGATTCTCATGGTGTAGTAACGGGGCCCGATCAGCTTTTTTAACTTGATGAGATAAATGTTTTCAGATTCGTCAGCTTCTATGCCTGTGGTCATGTCCACAGTGCCGTAATTGGGGTGGTTGACGTTGTAGGTTGACTTGTCTGATTTCCCTATGAGCATCTCATTGTCTCCCAAGGACGGTAAGTTCTTGGCCCCACATGGGTTGGTTGCAGGGCCAGAAAACTCTTCCCCTTCACTCACAGGAGAACACACTTCCTTCTCACAGTCAGCCAGAATGCCCTCCTTCTTCTTCGTGTGCTCCTCAGACAAGAACTTGACAAAACCGTCAATGTCACTCTCTGGTTGGTATCGAAGGAGCAAGACGCAGACAGAGACCAAGGTGTAGGCGAGGAGCGTGCCGATGGACATCATCTCTATCAGGTCTCTCAGGCTGACTAATAGAGAGAGGAGAGCCGCCAGGAACCCTGACACGATGCAGGCCACGACTGGCGTCTCCGTGTAGGAGCTCACATGAGCCAGAAACCTGGAGGGTTAATGAAGCACAGGGTTAACGTGGCTACAGATGGTGATTCACTCTAACATGGCTTAATTCCTCCCAGTCTGGCCCCTCCAACTGACTTCTGGATTCACTGCTTTAAATACAGCTGCGATCCCTACCCCAGGTTTTGGTTCCTGGAATATAATTTGAAAAGAACTTACTTTAATTCCTTGGCTTTGAGACAAACTTTTAATTGAAGTTCCTACTCTATTATGTGATATGAAGGGTTGATTGAATCTAGGAGGTATTTCAGAAACCTAAATTGAAACCCAGGCTTTGTTGGGAAGAAGTGATAGTTGGAGAAGTCACACACCTGCTTGGGGGTCCTCTAGACCTGTGTTACCCAAAGTGTGGTCCATGCATCAGTAGCTCCAATTTCCTTGGAGCTTGTGAGAAATACATATTTGCAGGTTTCACGTGAGACCTACCACATCACAATCTCTGGAAGTGGGGCTCAACAAACTGTGCTTTAAAAAACCCTCCCAAGTCTGATTTATGACAAAGCTTGAGAAGCACTGCTTTACAACAAAAGTACAGGGATTTAGCTGGTAAAATAGTGCAATAACTGCGGACCTGTGCTCATTGGTGCAGGCTAAATTCAGCCAGTTACCAACTGGAGAAAACCAACCAGGGCGATTAAATGGCCGCTGCTTCCTTAGCAGTTCCTGTGGGCCTTCAATAGGTTGCTGTTCTCTGCAGGATCCTCCCTCCTCCCTCCTCTTCCATTCCTCCCTTATTTTCAGGATTCACACAGGACAATGAACTGTGCTTGGAGCCCCAGCATCTTTCCTTTTCCTTTTCTTTGACAGCAGAAACACCTTTCAGATGTGTGAAGTTGTCACACCTCCACCACGGTCAGATTCTTCCTGATCCATCCGGCTCCCCAGACATAGCAGCTCAGACCGGGTGATGTCTGCAGGGAGGAGGCTGAGGAACTGGAGCGAAAGATGACAGCCGATGGCAGAGATAAAATCCCTGAGCTGGATCCCTCTGCACCCCGAGAGCTCCGTGGTCTCCAGGGTTTGCACATTGCTTTGGGCACTGGAAGAATGCCTTCCTTAAGCCCCTCCCTCACACGGTGGGCACAGGGAACCAGGAGATGGGGCCACAACCCTTCTGGACTGTGGGGCAGATAGGCCACTTCACAGCCAAGGTAGGGGGCTGGCAATGTCACTATATTGGTGTGGTTAAAAGTCTGCTCTTTGGAGTCAGGCAGTCCTGGGTTCAGATCCCAGCTCCCCACTCAGAAGGTTTGTTTTCACCTCTCTGAGAATACTCATCTAATTACTGCAAATAGAGTTATTGTGATGACAAAAAGGGATACTGTGTACAAAGCACCTGGGATACACAAATATTCAGTGAATGGTAGCTATTGTTGGTACTATTATTAGGTGCGGTTCAGAGGGTATTATTCTCTCTTTGATTAAAACTTTGAACTTTTTCAATTTCAGTTAGAGGAACAGATCAGTTTGTACTAGATTGAGGGGCCCAGAGTCAAATAGAGGAGCTGTCTCAGGGCATAAACTCTTTCAATTCAAACTCTTTGCCAGGCTATCTGACAAGTCTCACAGTCTATGTGACAGGCACTCCCATCAAAATTGCAGTCAGGCTGACAGCGGGAGACATTCTCCATGTACGGGGAAGGCAGAAGAGGATCAGTTCCACAGAGCGCAACCCTTACCTGAAAAGGAGCCCGTCACCAGCCATGGCATAAATGACCCTCGGCATTGGAAAGAGGGAGCCCAGCAAGCTGACTGTCAGTCCTGCCACTGACCCAATGGCCACTATGAATTTTGCAGCATAGAACCCATGAGCCACAAACATCTCCATGAGTGGGGATTCCGTGTCGATGGCATAATATGGCACCATCAGAGTTAAGATCATGCTCACCTGTTAAAACAAGAGAAAACATGGCTGGAGGTAGAGGGGACTGGCAGCATGGACGAACGTCCCATAGGAGAGGAAGAGCCCAGGACTCACAGTCAGAGGCCTGCATGGCACTTTGGACCTGCCACTTCTTGGCATGTACCTTCACTTTAGAACAACCATTGGCCTCTGGAGCTCTCGGACTCAGTGTTTTCTCCCCACATGTGGGTTTAGTGGACTGGGCCAGATCATCTCTAATATCTTTCAGTGGGCCTTCATGTCTGAGGAATAAGTCTGCAGGTATTTCAGCCCCATGAGGGTGGAGCCACAGACAGTTCAGCGAAGGGCAGACCTTACCAGGCGGGAGCAGCTGCAGCCACAGGGTCTGGAGGCCGGGCCTGGCAGTGACCACGAGCACCCTGCCCACACGGACGTGACTCTCCTTTCTTTTAAACTTTCAGGGTCCTACAAGGTCTTAACAGTACTCCCTGTCACCCCGAAGACCAGAGATCAGAACCCCAAAGACAGGTTTGTAGGAGATCCACAGCCAAGGAACTGATGAGACCCAGATGGGGACTCATGTTTCCACTTCTGCTCTGTAGCTCAGTCCCAGGAGCCAGGCAGGCCAACAAACAAATTATGACTTCAGGATGGAATCCAGTCCTACTCTGGGCTATAAGACCACCATGGCTTTGCTTAATCAGGAATCACTTAACCAGGACCTATCTCCCTTCATACATTCCTGACCGGCCATAGTGCCCCTCCCCTCAGAACTGGTCTCAGGCAATGGAGCCGCCTGTCATATGGCCAGGCTTTCCCTGGCCTGCAAAGGCCAACATTGGCATCAAGGAGGGAGTTCAGAGCCTGAAAGGGAGCGAGTGGTGCATTTCTAGATCACTTCTTTGCCTGTTCCTCAGGAGCCAAGAACCTCCAGTGAAGCCATGGGCCACCAGGGAGGACAGCAGGATGGGCTAGCACAGCCTAGCAATTCGGCTCTTCTCCTGGTAGTGGGATGGCAGCCTGCTGACCAGCACAGGACCAAGCAGCTCCTGAGGCATGGCTAAGGCCCATGCATGCTAAACAAATGTTTCCCAGCAATGTCACTCACCACTTGCACTGTCCCTTTTGGGAGTGGGGAGGGGTGGGCTGGAGGAGAGTGGAATTGATCTCACAGCAATTTCTGTTGAGTCTCCTACCCACATCAGATCAGGATAGGCAAAGAGTTGGTAGATGCCTAGAAGTACTCTGTAGTCTATAAAGTGCTATTCTAAGGAAGGAACAGTGATTATTATCTTTATTGTGTGTGCTGTGAGGGTCCACCCCTAGAGGAGGGGGAGGTATGAGGGAGGAAGCGGAGAGGAAGTGCAGAGCACAGTGTCTGTGCTGTTTCCTCGACACCACCCCTCCCTGCAGGGTAATTGGGATGTAGATAAGATGAAGCAACTTGTGATGTGTGTGCATAGTGGGAGGTGAAAATGACCTGTCCATAAGCACTTGGGTGAACAACTGAATTTCTGGAAACCACATCCAAGGCTGCTCTTGTGTTCTTCTTTGGTTTCCAGGACAATCCTGTTGTGCAGCTTGCCTTCATGATCAAATGGCTTGTTTAGGTGTTGCTAAAGGTGGTTTTATGTTTTTCCCGAGGAAAGGGGAAGGAGGTGCTTTTCACACGCTATGGCAGCAGGAGCTCAGGGCTTAGAGGGCGCACCCCAGCTCCTGGCTCTTTCCTGATTGTGGTGACTAATGTGAGTGGGACGCTCAGGGCCTGGGGTGTTTGTGTAACTACACACCTGTTGGCTTGTCAGCTGATTCTCTCCATTGCGGGGGAGGTGGTGAGGGGCATCTTGGATGTGGCTGAACTATCTCTGTGACAGAAATTCTAGGGTGGGAGCTGAGAGATGACACACCAAAAGTGTGAGGAGCGTCTGAGGGTGATCCTGAGGACACGGGCTGAAGGCTTCATTCTGAGGACGGCCCTTGACAGGGAAGCCCTAAGGGGTGAGCTTGAGCTCATGTAAAAAGAAGCAACAGCAGAAAGAAATTGCACTTCCCCCCAGGATTTAAGGCAAGAGCATCTCCAGAGGATGATGTACTGTCTCTCCTACTCTGGGGAGCCTCGCCTCTTCACTGCAGGGAAGCTCCCCGAAGACAGAAGAGCATTGAGAGGGTGCACAGAGGCCCACAATGCCTCTGCTCGCACACCCACCCGTTACTGCCAGCCTATGATCTGAGCTCCTTGGACGGCGGCCCACACTCGGCACAGCATCCCCGGGGCAGCAGCGGACACCAAGGGCCTGTGCATAGGGCAGTCGCGGATGGAGACTCAGAGGCCGTGGCTGAGACTCAGAGGTCGGGGATGGAGACTCATCTCCAGTTTGGGGTCCTGATTTTCATCTTGTCATCGGTGGGTGAGGATATAGGGAGCATGGACACATGCATACAAACAGCAAGGGCCCAAGGAAAGGATCGCTTCCTGACAAAACAGAAGAACCCAGCCCCAGAGCCACATTTTAAGGCCAAATATGGAAAGGCCATGAGGAGGGTCCTGCAAGCATCTGGTACTTACAGATACGTATGCTGTCAGGCAGATGACCAGGGAGGCGGTGATAGCATAAGGGATGGACGTGTTGGGATTTTTAGCTTCCTCTCCAGTGGTGGCGATGATGTCAAAACCAATGAAAGCGTAGAAACACGTGGCTGCTCCTTGCAGCACCTGTAGGGGTGAGGACATTCGTCAGGGCAGCACAGGGCCCTACACGTGGCTCCCACAACTGCCCAATGCCCGGCAGACACTGCTGAGTGGCCGGGGGCGGGTAACATGCTGGGACTTGTGCTAAACACCCAAGTTCTGATCTTCTCTGCTTTCTAGCAGTGTGACCCTGGGCCATTCGCTCACGTGTAAAATGGAGATAAGAGGAATTATGCCCAAATAAAAAAAAAAAATCACTCAACAAATTCAAATCACCCTTGAACATAAGTGGGGCTATAAAAAAATCACTAAGTTGGCTATCCCCATGTCTTGGGGGTACTCATTCACCTCTCTGTGCTTTTATCCTTGGTTCTCAGCCACAACCAGGGGCTGTCTGACTACCCCTCGGGGGTGTTTGTAAATGTAGGGAAGTACCTGTGACTGTCTCAGAGACATGGGGTGGGCACTTCTGGCATTTAGGGTAGAGGGCTCAGATGTCTGCACAAAGAACGGTCTTGCCCAAATGACCACTAGTGCCCCTGATTGAGCATTTTTACGGTACTTCTAGATCTGAAATGATGTAAAAGATTTTCCGATCTTCAGATACTGCATTGTCTTCCATGGGAAGACAAATAGAGACGGTTTGATTTTTGTGCTTCTTTTGGGGACTTCAGTGACTTAGTTGGGCTACAAGGCAGGAAAGGTCCGAGGTATAAGGCCACGTATAGCTGTGGTATCCACGTATAGAGGTGGTATCCAGTGACATCTACTGGATGTCTGTCTGTCAGGAGCGTGCGTGACTTCAGGGGTGCTTGGGACTTCATAAGTCAAGATGTCAGTGAAACTCTTCCGTTGAGGAATACGTTACTTTCTTCCAAAGAATCTACTGAAGTATAAATGAAGTCTCCCCACCTTGGCATCCTCCTTATCAGCTGAAAGTAAAAAATGTGCCTCTTTGAGGGCTTGGGGATGTCCTTTTAGGGGAAGGTGAGAGAGATTTTCTGGACTTGGCAGCATTTAAGCTCTAGCCAGGGTCCAGGAGTGAGGCTCTTTGCAGGCTGGACCTTTTTCCTTTTCTGCACAGTCTATAAATGATGACATTCAAAACAGGCCAAGCAGACACCTATCCCTAAACTTTCACTCTTACCTTTCCCACTGACTTCTCTATGAGTAGAAGACAGAATACTACATTCTAGAACTTACAAGGTCCATCACAATATTGAAGAACTCAAACCTTCAAAATCACCCTTTGCTCATCTGCAAAATGAGTTGGTTTCTTCCATTGTCTCTCCCATTAGGAGTCTAATGTTTCGGTTCCCTAACTGGGAGTTTTTATCCTGGGGTCTGTGAATTCTGTTGAGAAATATGACATCTTTATTTTCACTAACCCCTGACTGAATATAAGCATTTCTTTCAATGTGAATGTAGCTGATAACTTTGTCACTAACAGCAATCATTTTTCTATCACATTAGGGTGATTGCAGAGATCTTAGAGTATCAGTTGTGCTTATTGCTATTTTCAAATTATGAGAGTTATTAGGCATACATATTAATTTTTAACATACTCATAAACAAGCACATTGTTACTATATCACGATTTAAAAATATTTTTGTAAGTGTATTTCAATATAATTGATTCCTTTTGATTTCCCATGTAATTGGGTTATTCCTTTATAAACACAGTTCTCAGAAGTTTACAGGCTTCACCAGACTTCCAAGGAGTCCATGGCCCCCCAAATCTAAGAATTCCTGGACTAGTCTAATAATGCAGGTAGAAAGAACTCAAACAAGCAGTTCTGTTGAACAGAGAGCTGCTTTCTGGGGAGGAGATAGCTCCCAGTTCCACTCCAGCACAGTCCTTCATTGCAGGGCAGGGAAAATGTCTTTGGCCCTCACACAAGGAGCGAAAACAGATGTTCATGGGGGCTCACAGGCTTGGAAATGTCCATGTTTCACTCATCTAGAAAACGTTTCTGCTCTTTAAGGACGAACACACGCTGGGACTGGCTAAGCTGCCCCAATCTAGAAAAGCCTTGCTGTAAGACAGCTTCCAGAAAACAGGTCCTCCTTTCTCTTCCTTTAACACCCGTCTACACACACACACACACACACACCCTCTTGTCAGTCGTACAGTAACCTGTTGTGACAGTCAGTCGAAGGCGCATCACTCCCGGGTAGGATGTCCCAGGGCTGCAGTTCCGTACCTGTGTGGCGTGGTCAGTTCTGAGTCGAACTGAAAGGTCACAGATACTAGAAGAGCTCATTGCTGAGGAAAGGAGGGCGAGAGGGTCCTAAACAAGAATTTGGGGGCAAATCTACCCTAGAAAAAGGTGAGAGGGCTGTAAGCCACACCAGGTGTGGAACACCTGGGGACCTAGGGGTGTCTAACTTGAAGAAGACTCAGTGGAAGTCAGAGAGGACACCTCCCAGTTCTGAAGTATGGACCATACAGCAGTTGTAGGCTCCAGAGGGAACCCCAGAGCCATGTATGTGGGCGCAATCAGATGCTGTTAGGATACAGACTCTGTAGACTGTCAGACCGAGACTGGTTCTGCCACATGCTAGGTTGGTGACCTAGAACGAGTCCCTAACCTCTTGGAACCCAGTTTCTTTATCACTTAAATGGAGATAATGATAGTACTTAGCTCAGAGGGTTATTACAAGGATTTAATGAGATAATAAACTGCAGTCCTAGAATACAGTAGTTGCTCAATACATATTAGCTCTCACCAGCAGTATTTTATAACTATTGTAAGTTTTTCTAGAACACATGAAACCCAAGGGCGCAAACAGATTCCTTCTCCTCCTCTTCATTCTGTTCCTTGTTTCGACACATTTATTAACTGTCCCCACGTGCCAGGCACTGTGCTTGGTGATGTGGAGACAGTAATGAGCAACAAGTACTCTGAGCCTGATCTGCTGGGGCTTGAAGTCTCGAGGGTACTGCACGACCCAAAATGCAGCCTTGACGGAGGTAACAAACAGAATGAGATGAATAAATATCTACATTATTTTTAAAACCACAAATGCTACTATTTTCCAAGCGAGTGAAAGAATAGTTGGTAATGGCTGATAATGGTTAGATACCAGAAAGTTAACTATAATCAAATCGGGAAGAGAGAGAATAGTTCGCAATGAGAATGTTAGCCTGAATTTGCATATGTAAAAATAGAGAACAATTATGATTGAAGAAAGACTGGACAGATCAAAGGTAGGACGTTGGGAGGGTCTACTGCATTAGGCTGGAAACAGAATTTAACTGAGCTGTTTCAAATGAAATGATTTCAATGAAGGGATTATAGGAGCTAAGGCCGGGAGGGAGTGAGAACGAAATACTTTGCCCTTGCTCTCTTCTCCCCTTCTGATCTCCTGATAACATCTCTCATTGACTGAACCCAACAGGAAGCAGCCAAAGGGGTCTTCTGGGGCACAGAACAGAGCATGAAGGGCGGAGAATGAATCTAGGGAGTGGAGGCAAAGGGAGAAAACCCAACACACCTGCCAAGATCAAACAGACCCTGGCCTAACGAGTAAACAAACAGAGATTATCGAAGAGAAGATAACAGAATTAGCAAAGGTCACCTTTTTACTTGAGTTAGTCTGAGTGAGGTTTTCTTCCTTGAAAGCAAATGATCCCTGATTGGTAAATACACGGGAGCCACGAAATCAAACTGTACGGGTGTCTCTCTACGCAAGGAACCGCTTTGCACTTTACTCCATCCAGATTCAGATGTGGCCACTGGTATTTACGATTAGGATACCTTTCCCTGCATGAAAGAATGTGAGTGGTACCTGAGGGTGAGCATCTGTGAATGAAATTGGTGGGTGAAGTGTATGTGTATGTGTGTATGTGTGTAGGTGTGTTACTGGGTTCCTTGGTACTTTATCCTAACTTTCCTTTAATGTTTTACATACATAAAAAATAGTGTTGATTTTTTCATCTGATGACATAGTAGACATTGTTTTCCGAAGTAAGCCCCGTATGCTCAGCCGGGAGGTCCAGGCTGGTCCGCACCTCTGCAGAGCTTTGTGGGGAAGCAGCATGTGCCTCCGTTGCTGGAGGGCTGCTGCTTAGTTGTCAAAAGCAAAGTCCTTAGTGGCCTGCTACTCAGTGTGTAGGGTTCCCAAAAGCTGACCCCCTGTGCCTTGCTGATATGTGAGAGGGGTTAGGGTGAGGCAACCCTCCACATCCTGCCTTGGCCCATCTGCCACACCCCTGGGAGATAATTAGGCGCCTTTATATAATTCACTCCCAAGGCAACAGGACAAAACTGCAACTTTAATAACATTTTCTACCAGCTCACCCTCCAGCTCTATTAGCAGCCTGTTTGCAGTGACAGTGGAATGTGCTAATGGGTTCCAACAAACGGATTCAAACGTGGAGGCCATGGCAAAGAACCGTTCCTTTGTTTGGAGGCTGTCAGCATTCCCCACAAAGACTTGCTATGGACCATTTTCCTGGGAGCTGTTTGTGCTGGTAGAGCATCTTATTTGGTTAAAGAAAAACCATAAGATAGCATCAAGAACAAATAACATACAGGGAATACACGTCCAGCAATGTTCAGGGGCTGAGGATTTGCAGATGGAAGCAGGGGTTCAGATGAGGGCCAGCAGTTACTTGATATAGGGAAAAAAATGTTTGTTGTTCTTAAGCTCTTCAAGACCAAAGAAGCATTTGACCCAGAACCTGTAAGTGAGTAAACCATTCCTTAAGCTATTTTCTTTGGACAGAAGTAGTTGGAGCAGGGAAAGAGTAGGCTTATGAGGGGTCCATGGCCAGAGGACAGATTGCTCATTAACCCTTTCAAAGTACTTGAGAATTGTGTTGCAAGTCATGTAATGGTATCCTATAAACCATCCCCTATGCAATGGTTTTCTCCATCCACCCTACTTAAAGCAATGGAAGAATAAAGTGGATTGGAACTGCGAACCAATCCCCATGTAGGTCAGGTTTTCCCTGAGGAGTGAAGAAATTCATGCAGCTGCCAAGTAGGCAACTCACTTTTGTTGACAATTGTTAGATAACAAAGTAGAGAGTGAGTTTATTAATGTGGTGGATAAAATGCTCATGAGAAGGTGTTGGACCTTAAAAAATAGGATCTATATTCAAAGTGACCTTTCTGGACTGGAAAAGTGACCTGAAACCAAAGTTGAGAAAGAACAGGTTCCGGCCAGTTCACCAGAGAGGAAATTCACTATGCAGAAACCCAAGGCCCGGCAGACAGGAGAGAGGATGAGTCAGCAACATCTTCACACTGGGATGTCCTTTGTGCTCAGATGATGCTTTTAGTCACAGCCACTAGGGTACATATTTGAATTTCCTACAGGGAAAATGGATTTGCAGTGAAAAATCCAAAATCCCTGCCAAACTGTTTTGGTGGCTAATGGCAAGCCTACTCAAGGTAGTGAGTTTGGGTTGGAGTGAGGTCAGCGGCCAGAGGTGCAAGAAAAGACAGTTGGTCCCCAAAGACCAGGGGGTAGTAGAGTACATAAATAAAGACTTTGGCTCCTCCAGGATTGGGATCATATATCAACTCTTTTATGATTAAGATCTGTGGCCTAAGCTTCAGTCATTTTGATGTAAAAGTGGAGATCATTGTATTTCTTTTGCAGGGCTCTTGTGAAGATTAAAGGAACACTGTATATGGAAGAGTTTGTCATAAAGAAAATGTTAAGTGTGGGGAATGGAATCTTTCCTTTCTTTTTCTCATGGCTGATTTCTGATCTTCATTTCTTGCCGTAAAAGCTGGTGAGAACCCAGGATGAGTAAATGGGGAGTCTCTAAGGCTGGCTTGATGAGTTTCTTCCTTGATGAGGCAGGCTCCTGATTGAGGAAGGATGTGGAGCCCCAAAGAAGGGAAGAGGAGACCCCCCAAAGAGAATAAAGACTCCAGAACAAAGCACAAGAAAGACTAAAAGGTTCATCTTCTTCGGCATGGGCCAAGGGTATTTACACGGAGGATATGAACTCTTTCCAGTTGCCACATGGGGCCTAGACTACAGTGTGTGCCATTCAAGTAAGCCATTAGGAAGATTTTGAAAATTTAACATGATCCAAGTAATTTAAAAAGTTTCTGAATTGTTCTGACATGATGTCTTGGTAAACAATGCACGTTTGGCCTGGGCTGGTTTAATTATACTCCCATTTGAAGATAAGAGACTAGGTCATCTCTGAAGGATCTTCCCAGTTCCAAGACTCTTTGACTTTGGCAAAGCTTAAAGGAAATAAAAATATAACCTGTCAGATTAATTATCTCATTTAAGAAGGCTCAGAGGAGGGGGTGGGTCATACTCCACAAAGCACTGATGTAGTAAAAGATTTTGGAGCCACGCAGACCTGGGCAGGAATATCAGTCCTGGCACTGACTAGCTAAGTGACCTCACGTAAGTAACCCAGCCTCTCTGAGCCTTGGCTCCTCCATTGTACGTTGAGGATAGCAGCACTTGCATTCAGGTTTTGTTACGATAATATTCATAGAGAACAATGCACAATTCAAAGAGCACCTAGCACGTAGTGAATACGTTCTAGCTCCTTCCTCCTGTCATTATCGCAATGTGCACATAAAAACATCCAAAATTGTATTCTCTTTGCAAACATTTGGTGCAATTAGTTTTCCCACTTGATAGTGGAGAAAACTTGAAAGCACAGAAGTTAGCTGTTGGCCAAAGTCTTACAGTAAGTCCATGACCCAATAATTTCTTACATTGTTAAGAAAACAGTGAGAACATTTTTGTGTGCTATAATGAAAATGCAATTGAGTTCCTGAAAAACATTCTTTCTTTGTCACTCTTATAATTTGTTTTTTTCTCTTATTTGATAGGAAAGGAACGATTTGTATCATAAGAAAATACAGATTTGGGGATCCAGAATGGGGTCAACACTGCTTCTTTGTCTCTTCTGGTTTTAACCAGTTTCAGGATTTATTCATTCCAAGGAGGCAGAAAGAACTTGGTGGTTCTGTGGAATTCTTACAGATAAGCAGCAGACTAGAAATCTTGGCTGAAATTGCTTCCTTGCTTATTTCTCTGCATTGAACAGCACGGCATGGTTCAGAATAACAGAAGTTATTTTGAGCGTTCTCCAAGAGAGATTTCTGGTCCCTGAACATCTTGGAGGAGAAACAGTCTAAGCAAAGGCTACAAAAGCAAAGCGGGTGGACTCCTGGCTTGCTTCTGCCACCATCCTCGGCAGGTTTGCCTCTCTTGGCCTCAGTTTCTCTACCTGTTAAATGAGGGGATAGGACCTGGTGACCTCTAAGACCCCTTTCAGCTCAAAATTCTATTTATGTTCTACTATTAAAAAAAAAAAAAAAAAAAAAAGAATGGGCTGGTGAATTTTACTAATTAATCCATAAAGTAAGCATTGTCAGTCGTCCTAGAGAAAGAATCCAGGTGCAACTTAGAACTGCTTGTCACAGGGGTGAGATCTGAAAATGTCCTTTTGGTCCAGCCCACTGTCTTGCCAACCCCTAGACTGCGCCAGGTGGACTTCTCGGCATGACCCATGCCACTGGAAAGGAATTTATAACCTGCACCCACTGGGCCTGCTCAACTGCCCTCAGAGCCCAGAGGGACTGTCCACCTTGGGTCAAATGTTGGGATTAGATTTAAAAACTGTTTGTTCCTGACCTGTCTGGGTGGCTCACTTGGTTGGAGCACTGTCCCATACACCGAGGGGTAATGGGTTTGATTCCTGGTCAGTGCACGTACCCAGGTTGCGGGTTCAATCCCTGGTCCGGGCACGTGCGGGAGGTGACCTATTGATGTTTCTCTCTCACATTGATATTTCTCTCTCTCTCTCTCTCTCTCTCTCTCTCTCTCTCTCTCTCTCTCTCTCTCTCTCTCATCAATATAAAACATGTCTTTGGGTGAGGATTAGAAAAGGAAAAACAAGAAAAAAACAACAACAAAGAAAGAAAAAACCTGTTTGGTCCCTAGTTCTATGCCCAGGAAACACTCATCTCTTCCCCACCTATTCCTCTCCGGGCCTCCTTTACTACTGTGTTTATTTATGGACTGTCTGTCATCTCAATAGACTGCAGGGAGATTCTACAGATTTTGGAGTCAGACAGTCCTGGCTTTGGGTCCTTTGTGCTTACCTACACTGTATGCTTAATAGCAAGCCACTTGACTTGAGTGTGAATTTTTTCTTCCGCAAGACTGAATGTAAATATTTCCTTGCAAGGTGATTAGGGAGATTAAATAAGATATTACATGCAAAGCACTTAGTATTAGGCATATTGCAAGGGACCAACACACCAAATCTATTACTGTTATCTATAAAATAGGATCTTAATAAATGTTTGTGAAATAAATAAAAATAAGAACCACTTCTTCAGAACCAATGAAAGGTGATGAAGAGTGTGGCATGAAGATCATGAGACACAGCAGCATTTTCCCAAAAATATGTCTCAGACTGGTCACAGGGTGGAAGGCAGAGCGTGCGACAGATACGCCAGGATTTAGGAATGAACTCACCCCTGACCAGCCGTGGGGCAAGAACTGGCCCTCAGCCCAGTACTTCCCATTGATGAAGAAGAGGCCTGCAATCATGATGAACACCCACACTGCTAGGTTCAGTACATTGAGCACATTGTTGAAGCCCACGGAGTTCTTCACCCCCAGCGCAACAATGAGGGTGACGATGACTGCGATCACCAGAGCCAGAAGGTCCGGGTATGATTCTTCACCTTTCCCTAGAGGGGAAATACATGATTAATATTGTGCAGAGGGGGGAAAAAAGGCCATGTAAACTCCCAGCCCCACCCCAGGGCATCTGCTCTCAGCTCTGAGAAGGGTGGTCAGTTTGTCACAGAAGGAGAAGAAACTGTGTGTGTGTGTGCGCGTGTGTGTGTGTGTGCGTGTGTGTGTGTGTGTGTGTGTGTGCCTACACTGTGGTCTACAAGCATCTATTTGCAAATGGGAAAGTTTTGCTATAAAGGTAAGATGACCTGATATCCTGGACCAGAAATTGGGATACATGATATGACAATTACAAGAGTCCTGTGGAAACGTGGCACAGAACATTTGAAGTTAGGACCGTCCTGGGGTATTTGGGATGTATATATAGGTCTAACATGTTATTTGAAAACTGTTTGATCTTTATATAGTCCATGAATTTTGCTTTTCATTCCAGCAATTTTTTCATCAGTAGAAACATTTTAAATGTGTGTCTTTGAAAACTACTGGAAGAAGGGTGTTCTTTCCATTTATGTTATGTGGTTGCAGAGAAAAGGACCAGTGAACATGCCCCACCTGCTAGGTCTTGTCCGTTGGCCAGTGGACTCCTGCCCTCTATAGAGTGGGAAAGGCACTGCCTCAGCAGTCAGGCTCCTGAGTTCCAGCTCTACTTTCGCCGTAACCAGAGAGGTCAAATTAAATTAAATTGCTATTAAGTACACAGTATGAGTAAGCACACAGTACCCAAAGCCAGGACTGTGTGACTCTTTGGGTAAGTGCCTCATTTCTCTGGACCTCATTTGTAAAGTTAAGGGGTTGGACTACCTGGTTCTGGAGGACCCTTGCAGACCTAAAATTCTATGAAATCAATATGCTGGGGAGATGTGGTCTTCACACTTTTTTATTTTCTCCTGGTGTCTGGGTACTCAGCATTTTTGTCAGTTCTTCTGAGATAGGGACAATGAACTTAATGACTTGTACACAGCCACAGAATCAGTCCCTGGAAGTTCGGGGCAGGACCCCAAAGCTTCCTCAACTAATGTTTAGCCTGCCATGGATGTGAAAGGATCAAGTCAGACATCAGGATAGAAAGTGGATGGTGATGATGGACAGAGCCTACAGACTCAAGCTAATTGTGCCATGAGCTTCTGATTGCTCAGGATTCACTCAGTTCCGTTACCCATCCTTGACCTCTGCTAGATTTGAATCCATTTTGTTCCATTTAAAAAATATATTTTCTCATTTAAAAATTAATACATGCTTATTTATGAAAATTTAAAAAATCTTCTGAGGAAACCACTGGAGAAGTTCTTTACAGCTCTTCTTACTGCATTAGTTTTATTTATATATAGTTATTAACACAATACATGCACAATTTGCATCCTTTGTCACATGCCATTACATTAAAAATATTCCATGTTATTGCAACAGTCTTCCTAGTCATTCTTCTAACTTTTAGCTACATAATATCCTTCCACAAATGACTTAGTCATTTGCTCCACTGTAAAATATTTACTGTGTTTCTAAATTTTTGTCATTATAAATAAGACTGTGATGAACATCTTTTCGTAGAAAGCTTTATGGGAATTAGACCGATTTCCTTAGACTGGATGCACAGGGGAGGAATTACTTCACAAAACAACAACAACAACACTTATTTAAGGCTCTTGATACATTTTAGCAAATTGTGTCCTGAAAGGGGAACCCATTTTTTTGGCGTAGCAAGTTTGTATGTTGGGGTGAGAGGGTGTGGCAGTCTCACCCAGGCCGTTGAGGGTTCCCACGCTGTTCACCATCCAGCGGCTGAAGGTGTGGTTTGCCAGCGAGTCAAACATGCTGCTGAGAGCACTGGCGCCAGCTGCAGTGCCAATCAGGTACTCCAGGATCAGGTTCCAGCCGATGAAAAATGCCACAAACTCCCCGACGGTGACATAGCTGTAGGTGTAGGCCGACCCTGTGGTCTTTGGGACTCGGACCCCAAACTCTGCATAGCAAACGCCTGCATGGGACAAACACACAGGTGGTGGACTGTAAGAGATGAGCTAACCTCTTGGCGGCTAACCATGTTAGGTAGAAAATGTTGGGAATCTCTGGGACTGTAGAACACATACAGTTTCATGCAGATGAATCAATTCAAAGCCAGTAATGTTTTCCAACCTCACTTCTAAAAGTCTTTTTAATCTGAATGCCTGGAAGGCAATTAGAACTAATTCTAAGGAACTGTTAGAAACCAATCTTCCTTATTTAGAAAAATTCGCATTTGTTATACGTGTCTCTGTCATTGTTTCCTAGGACTAACTCATCATGACCCCCACAACTGTTGGCACCAGGGTTAGATTATGCGTAACATTCTTCTCTTTCATTTTTACAAGTTGTAGAAGATGCATCTCATTTGAGAGCGATCCTTTGAGTGATTCATGAAAGTCTTTTACTATATCTAGGGGACTGATAAAAATTCAAATACAAACAAATGACTAGTTATTAACAAGGAAATGGAGCACATGCAAAAGATAACTTGATGAACACCTTTAGAGTGCCTACTATGTGCCTGGCAGGATGCTATGTGCTGGGAATAAAAAAAAGACAAGTGAGACATGGCCTTGCCCTCAAGGGGAGATGTACCAGTGCACATGGTAGGCTGGAGAAGGGCAGTGACAGAGAAATACACGGGGATGAGAGCAGAGATGAGAGATGTGCGTGTGAGCTGGTTTTGAGGAACATGGAGGAATTAACTGGACAAAGAAGGTATTATGTGAGGAGAGACATGGCAGAGGACAGTATGAAGTGCATGCGGGGTAGCTGGGAGAGTCAGGGCCCTCTCCACCAGAATCACCCGTTGAATCATAATCTCAGGAGATGGGGACCAGAAATCTGTATTTTAACAAGTTCCCCACTTAGTTTTGCAAAACATTGGTATATGGCCTCATTCTTTGCTTGATGGAATTAGAGATCAAATTAGAAAGAGACTGGGACTACACCAGACTTCTGCGAGTTGGGAGAGTCTCCGACATTGTGCTAGGAGCTCTGGACGCGGGGCCGGTGGGTGAGGGGCCAAGTTGGAGGACAGATCTGGGACAGCTTGGAGGAAACACAGCAGGAAGGGGATGCAGGACGATGGCAGAGGGAACTCAAAGTGAACTTCACCTTCAGTCCCAATTTTGTTAAGGGCCAACCCTGAAGCTCTCTGCTCACACACCAGGGAACAATAGTTCACTCTTTTGTGAATAAGGAGAAGGGGGAGAAATCAATGCAAAGCAGTAAAAACAGAGATGTCAAAAGCAATGACACAATGAATAATGACATGCGTATCTTTTTTCTTCCTCTCAGTGACGGCAGTTGTCAGGGTGTCCACATGGAGGGAGCCCTGGGTCAGTTGGGCTGTGCTGTTGTCTCTATCGGAACCTGTTCCACCTTTTGCATTCAGTTTCTTCTTTGTAAAATAAAGGAATTGGACTGGGGCGCTCTCTGATGTGTCTTGCCACTCGGCCACTCCAGGATTCTACCTGCTATATTGAATTTTGCTGTGAAATATATTGAACATAATCTAACTTTTTTTTTTTTACATCAATTACTATGTTGTTCTGTATTGTGGAGATACTCTCAGAGCTAGCAAAGCTGTTTGTCCCTCCATTGACTGCCCAGGCTGCTATTTATTTTGAGTTCCTATGTCAGCACCCCTAACCCCACTCTGTAGAACAGTTTTCTATCTCCTTTCTGGAGTTCAGACGGCCAGCTGTTTCTCTTTGTTGCTGTCACAGGGCTTACACCGAGCAGTCAAACCTCCTCCTTTTTAAATTGCTGCTTCTAACACCCGATGTTTGAATTGTTAGCGTGGGTCTAAAATGAAGAGGATGTGGTCTTGGAAGGAAGACCTGACGAACTCTTCCGTGAGGAAATTGTAGGGTACATAAGCACCAAGTATGAGGACCTGATGATACTTTCTCAACTGGAGGATTTTTGTGTTCTCTTCTCCTAGAGAGCTGAGTTTGCACACACGGACCAGGCTGCTCTATTAGTGGGGAGTGGGGAAGGGATTAGAAGGCAACTAGCTTCTCCTCTTTGGTGTAGGATCCACAATTTTACCCAATAACTTATATGCCATGAGTGTCTTCTCTCCACTTGTCATTACCCCCTGATAATATATAAGGCTTATAAATTGGATTTTTCCAAGCAATACTTTCGAAACAGGCATCAATTTGCAAATTTCATTTAGAGGGTCCGTATTATAAAGTTTGTGCAATCTAATGTTCTCTTCTTAATACTTGATCTGAGAAATCAAACTTTAAAACACCCAGGCTGTGCTCAGTGCAGGAGCATAGGGAATCTGTCATTCATTTCCCAAGGTCCTGCTTGGGTCCTGGTGACTGGAGGTTGGGGGAGCCGTGAGAAAATCACTAACCATGTAAGACAGTTTCTGCCCTCAGTAATCATTCTTTTGAACACATTGTAAGGGGACTTATACTATTTTTAATCTTTCTCATTTATTTGTATGCAGGAGTCCAGGTCTGTAGAGGGAGGAGAGAGTACCCTGCTGGAAGTGCAGTGGTCAGAAGTGAGTGATTTCAACCTCAAATATCTGGTTAAAAACTGGAAAATGTTGAGTTATTCATCTATTTTCAAATACCTGGTGTGTCAGAGAGACACATTCAAGGGTATATTACTATTTAATAAGAAATAAAGCCTTGGTCGGTTTGGTTCAGTGGTTAGAGAGTCAGCCCATGGACCAAGGAGTCGTGGGTTCGATTCCGGTCAAGGGCACGTACCTCGGTTGTGGTTCGTCCCCGGCCCTGGTCTGGGTCATGCGGGAGGCAACCAGTTGATGTGTCTCTCACATCCATGTTTCTCTCTCTCTCTTCCTCAATTAAAAAGAAGAAGAAGAAGAAGAAGAAGAAGAAGAAGAAGAAGAAGAAGAAGAAGAAGAAGAAGAAGAAGAAGAAGAAGAAAAGAACAAAGTTATTTACTAAAAAAAGAAATAAAAAACACTGAAAGGGAAATCTTGGTTTTTATCCTGAGAATCCAAGGGCAAGTTACTTACCTCACCTGGGTAAAATGAGGGTGCAGTTAGAGAAGATTTAAGGTTCCATCTAGTGCTATTGTTCTTTGGTTTCACGGCTAGAGTCTGACTCAATGGGGGAAGCTCCGCAGAAAACACTTCGAACCAGTGGTTCTCAGCAAAGGGGTCACTGCCTCCGAGGGTTTGAATTCTGGAAATCTGCAGGAGTGACTGTGGTTTTCATGGCAATTGTGGGCACAAGCTGCATTAATGGGCAGAGGACTGGGCTGTTAAACATTCTGCAGTGTGTGGGACCGTCCCACGGAATGAAGCATCTCCCATGTCTTACCTGACTTCTGCAGATGCCAGTGGACAATCATGCAAGTAAAAACCTGTTTATTATTTCTGAGCCTGAATCTCTCTCCATTTTACATATTAACATTTTTCCCCCCATGGCTTTATAAACTGAGTTTTCCAGGACTACAACAACTGGGTAAATCGAGGGACAGTTGTAATTTGTTTTGTTTGGAATTTACCAAGAGTTGGTCATCATTTTGGAAAAACTACATCATCCACAGCAACCTGACTCATGGTCTTTGAGCACCAGACAGCACACCCACGTGAGTGTGCGTTTGTAGTGGTTCTCCAGATGGTGGCAGGCGTTGAATGACTTCATGATGTCTCCCAATGTACTTATGCCCCCCAAATAAGTACTTATGTACTTATTTTTTATTTTTTGTTAATCCTCACCTGAGAATACTTTTCCATTGATTTTTTTAGATAGAGTGTAAGGGAGGGAGAGAGAGGGATAGAGAGAAACATCGATGTGAGAGAGACATTGATTGGTTGCCTTCCACACGACCCCGACCACCGGGGCTGGGGATTGAACCTGCAACCCAGGTACGTGCCCTTGACTGGGAATTGAGCCCACCACCCTTTGGTCCGCAGACTGATGCTCTAACCACACCAGCCAGGGCAATATTTTTTATTAGAAATTACTTTTTTTTTTTCATTTATATTGCATACTTAGGGCACATTAATTTTTTTAAAAAATTGAGTGTGTAGAAAGGTAACATTATCTCGAGTTTGCATTTCATAATAGTAAAGGAAGCATGGCAAGATATTTATTACTTAACGTTGATTTGGTATACTAGGTGGAGAATCACTATTTTAAGGGAGAGATACATTTATAAATAATCTTTACTCAATTTAGTAATGTATTTTTTAAAAAGTCCTTCCACCTAGAGTTACCTCCCTAATCATATTTGCCAGTGCGATTGTCCAAGTGCATTCCTCAGCTACCCATCAAGTGACTGGAGAGGGAGAGGCATATTGATTCCTAAAGTATAACCATGTAGCTGGAGAAAATCAATACAGAGCACGATGTTGAGATCCAGATAGCCATCAACGAGAGACTGCATGCTGCAGACCAGTGATGGACGTCTCCCGTTAGAGCTGCTCACAGATAGCAAGTCTAGGGCCCTGAGGAACATGGAGGATTCATTTCAGCAGGACTAGCGGAAATGAGTGATTTCTCATAGCCGGCAACTCTGATCTCCTTTTCTATTACCCACTCTTTAAGTATATTACTAATGTATCCCTGTTTTCATTTTGTCATATCCATAGTGTTTTGTTTTATTTCTATACCCTGAACTATTTGTGGTTAAATTGGCACATTGCTAGCCTAAAACAAGCAGTCAGACTTAGGACTTATACATTGAAAAGAGGGTTGGGACAAGGTACCAGAGATTCCATGTTTGAAATAGTCTCTATCAATCCTCTCCTGTGTACCCCAAATGACATGTGATCTGGGGTTCAGAAAAACTTAGTCCCTTTCAGTGTAAATTCTTTTCAACTCAGAGAATCCATGGTTCTGTCATATACAGCCTACAAGGCCATCCTGAGGTTAGATACTCCCAGAGAGCCTACTCCCACTGTTGAACTTTCCAACGGTTCCTGAGACAGTGCCACACATCGTAAAATATCCCTACGTGCTCCTCCTCCTGTAATTTCATCCCTTCCCTCGCGGCCTGCCCTGCCCTCCATTACTCTCCTCGAACCGAGAGGCCCACGTTCTCCAATCTAAGAGGGTGTAAAAGAGAAAGACCAGCTGAGAGCAGGCAAATGGTGGAGAAGGGTTTCTTGACTCAAGAAATGTATTTCTCACCACATTCTACCAGAGAAAGCCATTAAATAAATAAGAACTTTTAATTAATTAATTAAATTTTTTTTTTATCCTCACCCGAGGACATTTTTCCATTTTTTGTTCAGATAGAGTGGGAGGGAGAGAGAGGAAGAGAGAGAGAGAGAGAGAGAGAGAGAGAGAGAGAGAGAGAGAGAGGGAGAGAGAAACATCGACGTGAAAGGGACACATCAAGTGGCTGCCTCCCACACGACCCAACCAGGGCCGGGGACAAACTGCAACCGAGGTACATGCCCTTAGCGGGAACCCACGAACCGAACCCGGGTCTCTCTGGACCGCAGGCCAACGCTCTAACAGCTAAGCCAAACCGGCCAGGGCAAATAAGAACTTTTTAAAAGTGTCCTTTCATCTGGAAAGATTAAATCTTGTGGTTATTCACACTCAAATGTGAATTTCTCTACTCAGATAAAGAGGTTTTCCCATCAACATGTAGTTTAACTTATGGACTAAATCACTAACGTACTTATCAACTAACTTACTAATTTCCTAAGTAACTTCTGACTTCCTAGTTTCCTTTATGTGACACACATTGTTGCGTGCCTACTAAGCTGATCACTGCAGTGAATACAGAGACACAGCAGTAAGTAAGCAGGTCCCCTGACTGTGAAGCATCGATGCTTCAGTCAGGAAACAGTTTAATAAACAGATGAGTCCACATGACAGTATTAATACTGTGGAGTATTTACGAGGTGCTCTTGGAGCTCGGTGGGTCAGCTTGGTTCTTGGGAGCATGAGTCTTTGGTTGCTGGGGGAGCAGAGAAAGGGGGGAGGCTTTTGAGCGGCATTTCAAGGGTGAGCTGGGCTTTGCCAGGCAGAATAACGTGGGAAAGGGTGGTTGCAAGCAGATGAAAAGACATAGCTGGAATGATACACGAGGCTGCTTTGGGGATTGAGGAGGATGAGTCTGCAAAGTGGACTGGGAGCAAGTGATTGAGGAGGTGGGATCTTTTAAATCTAGCTGAAAAGGACTGGACAGCTTACCTACTTCTATAGTTTGAAAGCTTTGTCTTGGTTGCAAAACCCTCTTAGCACACAGAGTCTTATTGGAGGGCCTAGTACATACATTAGTAAAGGCAAGGTGGCTACGTTTGAAGAGGGGCCGCAGACCCGAGGCTGGCCTGCCCAGGATCTCCCTCACCCCACACCTCCCGCACGACCCGGACTCTTCTGTGGAAGCGCGGGGCTGTACTGAGCACGGCATGGGGACAAGTGTCAACTGCTCATTGGGTTTGTTCTCTTAGTTCCTAGATGATGCAACTGAGCCCAGACTGAAGTTGCATCTTCAGTTAAATACAGAGCTGGGGCTAGAGCAGAGGTCTCCTGATATCCAGTTCTAGGAGCTTTAAATTCATTCACTTATCCAAAAAATGTATCAGGTGCCATGTCCACCATTCTATGCTAGCTTTTAGGGATTCAAAGGTGAACAGGATGAACCTTATCCCTTTTTTGGTGGGTCTTATAGTCTAGTGAAGAAGACAGACCAGAAAACCAACAATTATAATAAAACAAGAAAGGAAATATTGGTTACAGGGAAATGCATGAGCTACTTCAAGGAACTGCAAAATTCAATTTTGAGTAAGGTCTTCGGACAGCCAGAAGGGCTGTTCAAAGGGAAAGAGGGTATGAGGAGACAGAGAGGGAGTGGAGGGAGCTGTCCAAGAAAATAATTTGCCAGCCCTGCAGTTCCGTTCAGGCCTCTAGTATCAGCAACATCCTGAGTGTTGCTCAGAGTTCAATCTCAGAGGGTCTTGTTTTGTGTGATGGGCACAAGTTGCAGACATCAGACCTGATGAGTTGTTTTGAACATACTGTATCTACAATACTTCATACAGGTAGGTAGGAAGGTAGGAGTGGGCTGATCTGGCAAATGGATGAGGTTACTGATTCCTCATTCATGAAGGCAGTTTCTCCTGAGTGTCAATTATCTGCAACCTCCCAGACACAGGATGGAATCAGCTGATGGGCTACACCCATGCAACTCACCACTAGGCCCAAACATGTCTTTAAGAAAGTCCTCACCAAATATAGCATTTTGCTGAGATGGTGATTACCCATTTCCTTCTCATTGTCTTAGTTTTCTTAAAACATCTTTGTTCTGTTTATACATTTGCAACAGGGCTTAGACATGGTTGCTAGTACTGCTTAAATGTAGATTGGGAATAGGGTATAAGAAGAAATCATAGGACTTCAGCGAGAAACAGGGTGTGAATTCTCTCAGTAATGTTTGCTTTCTCTGTGACACAGAGTTCCAGATGGTGGGTAATGAAGTGTCCCCATCATTGCTATCTCCCTTGAGAAGCAGGTTGCTGGATTCTGAGAATCATCTGTTCAGCCCCCTGTCATGTGCTGTGGGACCCTGTGATCTGCACTGGTGTCCTCTTCCCAATGTTCTTGATAAGCAAGAAAATTGTGGGTTTCTTTTTAAGGGAGGAATCCATCAGGTTCTCTCTCCCTCCCACTTCCCTGCTACTGTCCCTTCTCCTGAGCAACCTTGGCCACTCACCTGTCAGTGAAGGCCAGGCTATTTTTACAAATGTGTCTGGGAATGCCTGTATTTCTTTGTGTCTATAATTTTTCTGCCAAAGCAGGCCCCAGATGGACAGTGAGAGCCTGTGTTCAGGGGATGGACAGCATCGTTAATCAGGGAGTGCATGACACTATTAGTTACTGAACTGACAGGGCTCCAATTAAAGTTGGGTAGTGAACAGAGAACTCAGAAGTTCCCCAAACCACAGCACCAATATATCAACATATAAACAGGAAGGAAAGAAGCTGTCCCCACAGTTCAAGAAGTGACCCCTGAAACAGGTCAAGGAAGTTTAAAAATTTGCTGATTAAATGTGATCAGACCACTTATATACTCTCTTCTCTAGATCTCCCTCTATGAAACTGATTTAGAGGTTATTAGAGGCCTGATGTCTGTTTCTGTAACAGTTTCTATAACATGATGAATTCCAGTATTGTCTGGTCATGTTATTGTTAATTATCATCATTAGTGCACAATATTTTACTTTTTAAGGAACTGAATCATTTATGAAATGATGAAACTGGTAATAATAATAATAATAATGATAATGTTCAGGTGGTTGCTTCCAACTAAAGAATCCATAGGGTTAGTCGTTCCCTGAAGCTGTTCTCTTCATTGCTGAGCTGGCAAGGGAGCTGGAACTGCCCTTTTCTCTGTTCTTAACATTTCTATGTAGGTGGCCTCAGGTTGACATCAAAGGCAGTATTGGAGGGGAAAAGATGTTACAAACGGAAAGGCAGCATCTACCTGTGCCAGGCCCTCACCTGATGCTTAAGTAAGCTGTGAGGGAATGCTGAGGCCCCTCTGCTTCAGGAGAGGCAACGAGGGATCATGGGAGCCACACAGCCTCTGAAGAGAGACCCGGAGAGTGGTTATAACAATTAAGAGAGAATGCACACAGATCACGTTGCCCAGTGCCTGATCCAGTCTGTGCTTAATAAATGGCAACAACAATTACTGCTAACTGTGGCCTTGAGCATGTCGTCCGGTTCACCGAGCCTTCATTTTCCCCTGTGGAAAACGGTGATGTTGACTCCTGCTGTGCGGGCTGCTGTGGGTGTTCGGGAATCCACGGGTGACTCCTGGCATACGCAGGCTGTCCTCCAGTGGGAGCTGTGGCTATTACTACCCACGAGGAGAAGGGATCTCAGGGAGATTTACTTAGCAGTAGCCTCTGGAGGTTTATACAGGAGACTTTGCCTTGGAGGTGGGGCGCCAGAGGCTGGGAGCAAGGACTGTTGGCTGCTTGGCTGCTGGTTTTAGAGGCGTGGCATCTGCAGGGATATCAGACGTCACCTGGAGTCTAGAGCAAACCCTGTGTGCTCAGTTCACTTCCAAAACAGAACACGGAAAGGTTTTTTCCTAGGTTTTAAACCTTTAATCCGGAAACATCTGTCCTATTCCAAAAACCCTGTTAGCAATTGTGAGGTATAGAGAAATTTGCCATCTTCTTGCTCAGACTTTCTTATGAGACCTACAGACCCTCATCCACATGACTCTGATAACTGAGCTAACAGGCTTTGAGCAGAAAGCAAAGGAGAGCAGAGTTGAAGCAACAACCAGCAATTCTCTGTCATCCAAATATTTTGCAGCTCACCTCTCTGCAGGAGTGGGCAGTGCCCCCATCCCTGGAGCAGGTGGAAGTGGCACGGACAAAGGTGACAGACTTAAGAAGCTTCTGTGAGGTGACCAGGCCACCACCGCCTTGCCCTGAGAATTTAGTGGGCAGAGTTAAAGGCGAGCACCAAGAGAACACACCCGAGCCCTCATGTGGTCTCCTCAGCCCATGAGGAGCAGGTGAGACCGAGGTTCCCCTGGGACAGGCTGCAATCAGCAGGTGTCCAGGAGGGTGGGACACAGCGAATCTTTCATGGGCCTGGATCTGCTCTCTGAGGAGGACCTTCCCAGAGACATTAGAAACCCCTCATAAGAGGTGTGCCATCTGGACTTCTTTCCAAACTGGGACAACATGCAGACAGGGTGGAGCAGGGCCAGAGACCCAGGATTTAGGAGCCGGATGGAGAGAGTCTTTTGGGTATGAGGACTTGCTTACAGTTCCTGCTTCTAGTTCTTCTTGCTTCTCTGATACAAACACCTACCACTTTCACCTCCCTCCTTCTCCCCTTCCCCTTTCTACTCCCTGGCCCTCAAAACTCTAGAAGAATTTGGTCTTTTATAGGACATAAGTTATATATCCTCACCCAAGGAAGGACCAGGGACTGAACTGCAACCGAGTTACGTGCCCTTGACCTGAATTGAACCCGTGACTCTTTGGTCCGTGGGCCAACGCTCCAACCACTGAGCCAAACTGGCCAGGGCAATGACATTTATATTTTAAGGAGTGTTGCCACCTACTGGTCTACAAGGGTGGAAGGATGGCACGTGCTTGGTACGTGGTACTGTGCACAGTCTGTGCGCAGCTGACAAGGATCTGCAGGTTACTGTTCTTCTTAAGATTCTCACCTACATGGGTCTGATGGATTGTTTCCAAGTGGGCAGCCCCTACTGAGCAATGGCGGTGGTGGTGTTTCAGCTGACTTTTCTGCAAGACAGCTCTAGTAGAGAATGTGACTCCCTTGGATATGTTGGTGGCTTCTCGAAAGAGAAATTCCCCTAAGGACAATATGAAGTGCTCTTGACCAATTTACAGTATCGTTTGCAAAGGAGCAGGCATTTGTATCTATGGTTCACTTTTTAGAGAAATTCATTAGACTGGTCATTTTCTTAAAAAGCCTAAGAAATTATAAGCTGGGGTATTTATAAAGTTTCAAGATAAATAAATATAGCCAAGGGCTATTAAACTTATTCCAAAATAGGAAGTTCCTGAAGAGTTAATAGGCTCTAATGATATGTTTATGTGTGTTTATGTATATATACATATACATGTAAAGCTGTACATACATGTGTACATGTGTTTAACTAAGCTGCAAAGGATTCTTTTGAGGGCCAGATCCATGAAAATGGCCAGCGGTGAAGTATTGCACGAAGTGTTTGTGATGCATGTTAGCAAATCCTCGCTTTTCACCCATGCACAGCCAGTCACGAGCGCTCCGTAAAACCCGGGCACAGGTTATCTCCAAGACGGATGCATTCCCTGGGTTGTTAAAGCAAAGATTCCTCCTACTGCTTGCTGTTCCCTCTTCTCCATGCAGCTGCACCCTGTGCGTTGCGATGGCTCTGGCTGCACCCCAGAAACCGTTACTTCCAGTCCCCTGCCGTCATCACCGGAACGGCCGTGTATGAGTGTTTCTGCCGCTTGTGACACCGGTGCTTACACCTTCGCTTCCCTGTGTAAGACGCTGTTCTTCCATCTGTTCTCTTCTCACTTCTCTGCCCACGTTTTTTCTTTCTTCATTGTTGCTTCATATCTCTCTTCTTTGTCTACAGCCATTTAACAAAGTTCTGCCCTTAGCTCTTTTCTCTGCTCACACCTTTGGCTTTGGTGATCTCGCCCCCTCACCAGGGCCAGTGGGATTTGCCAGGAGCTCCTTGATTCCCTTGGTGGCCATGGTCTCTCAGCACCAGCCTCTGGACCCAGCAATGTGAGGGGGGGCACGAGTGTTCAGAGCAGGTGGCCTGGCACGGGCAAAGCTCCTGAGCTGCCATGGCCAGCCGGTTGGGCTCTATGCACCAACTCTGCCTTGTACCAGGTGTCTGAGGCAAGGGCTGGCACTTGGCATGACTTCTCTTCATGGGTTTCCATCAGCACTCCTGTCTCCAGTGGTTGATCCGTGGCCCTCGTGCCTTACTCGTCTCTAGCATCTACTTTGCTGCACAGAGCTGAGGCTGCTTAAATATCAGTTGCTCAGAGACAGTCCTTGTCACGGTACCCAGTTTAATTTCCTTATAACACTAATCACTATTTGTCGTTATTATATGTATTTATTTGCTTGTTTTCTGCGGCACAGCCTATCTATATGTATTAAAGAATGGCCTTTCTGAAGGGGACTCTCCCATAGGGATGACATTTCCTCTTGGGCAAATGCTTTCAGAAGTAAAAGCATACTCTTTACATGAGGTTCATCTGGAGAAAGCGAGAGTAGGAGGCGGGCCTGCTGGGTGTGCACGGAGAAGCCTCAGAATCTGAACCAGGACTGCGCACCTGCACTAGGGACACATCTAGCCTTGTTAAGTTGGAGGCCTGGCCAATACTAGTGGCAGCAGTGATAATAATAAGAGCAAACATCACGGAGCACTTACTGTGCATACTGGTTCTACTAAGCACTTTATATACACGATCTTAATCTTACAAGATGGTTATGAGGCAAACGCTATTAATATTTCCATTTACAGATGATGAATCCAAGATCTAGACAGGTTATCAGGACTTCCCAGTCCTTTCTACCTGACAAAACACGCCTAGATAAAGATACTATGTGTGTGGACATGGGAAGGAGGTCATATGTAAGGGGGTGAGGCTGCTCACAGGCAGAGTGGACTAGCCTGGGGCCTCTGCCACCTCCCAGCTGCCCAGGGGGCTGAGGGATCAACGCCTTGGCACATCTGTAATTTGGGGGAAGCTCTAGGTTAAGTGCATTTCCCAAGTCATACAAATAGTAAATAGCAGAGCAGGACTTGAAGATTAGCTACAGGGACTAATTGCTGTACAAGGTTGACGTGTATGTGTTTGTGTGTGTGTGTTAGGGAAGTTGAGACATTGGATCTTTCTTTACAAATCTTTCCCCTTTGTAGGTTCTTTTTTTTTTCTTTATTGATTTTAGAGAGAGAGGAAGGGAGAGGGAGAGAGAGATGGAAACATCGACGAGAGAGAACATCGATTGGCTGCCTCCTGCATACCCCCCACTGGGGATCAGGCCCACAAACTGGGCATGTGCCCTGACCGGGAATCGAACCAGCAACCTCTTGGTGCATGGGTTGATGCTCAACCACTGAGCCACACTGGCTGGGCTCCTGGGTTCTTTTTTATTACCCTAACTCATACAGGTAATGCAATTCAAATTTTTCATTTTGCAGAGGGAGAAATTGAGGTCAGGAGATGCGAATGACTTGTCCAAGAGTTCCGAGCTGCTGGGGGACAGAGCTGGAACTAGATCTCAGGGGTCCTGACTTGTGACCCAGGCCCTGTTGTCTCTTGCACTGCTCACAGTTATGGACGTGTGCCTGTCTTGTTGCTTTGCATCGATGCCGATCTCTGTCTCAGAGCTTGTTCCTGTGTTCTGCAGCGCCTTTGCCACGCTGAGCCTGAGCAGGTGGCCAGTCCCTTCCGCAGCCACGCTAGGTGCTCTTGGTATGCACTGTCTACTCTACTAAGGGCTGTGGAAGGTGTAAAAGAAGCCCAGGTTCTCCTGGGTTTGCTGGAGGAAAGTCATTTTCACAATCAGCAGTTGGAGAAACTTGCAAGTTTCTATTACAGTATGCTCACCTTCTCTGAACTGGTAACTGACATCCTTCCTACAGGGCTGTCAATCAGCCCTGGATGGAAGAGCTACACGCACTTCACAACACCCTTCTCACTGCTGACAGGTGACAGAAAGGCGCTGAGCTAGACTTCATTTTCATGACCTGGGTTACAGAAGTTTTGAGCTAAAAAAGTTCTCTGCTCTCTTAATAGAATGCAGTGAGCAACAGGGTCTTTTGAAACCCCAGTAAAAGTGAGGGTTTCCTTGGCTCCTTTGATTCTCTTTGGTAAGTTTCTGCCTCTTCCACCTCCCAGTATGCTTAAGAGCAGTTCTCACTGCTTGGGGGAACAAATAAATGCAAGTTTGTGGAATGAATGAATGATCTTAGATCAATGAGAAAGGGTTGCAAAAGGGCCAACCCTCCTGATGTCCATCTCTCAAATCTGGTTTCGATTTAAAGAGGGGAAAATGGTTTGCTCTTAAAAACAAAACAAGGAAACTCACCGGACTAGCTAAATAGATTCTGAATCTTTGAAAATCTTCCTCAGTCATAAAAATCCAACCTGAAATGAATACTGGAATGGGGACATTCTGCTTAAGATTTTTGAAGGTCCCCAGAACCAGCTCAAGGAGGAGGCTGGGAAAGGCATCTGCTTGATAGGGCTCTTCTCCCCTCACCACTTCCCCAGGGATTCAGTTACCATGGGCTCGCCTGATGATGAATCAGAGATGCTCGAGAGCAAGTGAGGTTGGCAGGTAACGAATTATAAACCCTAGTGCTAAACCATAAACTAAGAGTGCCAAGAAAAATGCTACTGGGTGTGATGATTCTTTATTGCCTTTGAGACCCTTCTCATTGATTGCAATTTATTAATCCACGTCTAATGAGAAATATTGGCCTCAAAGATCTCAGGGGCAGCTTGCTGAAATGCAAAGCCATGAGTTTTGGAGTCCTACAGACTTAGATCTCAGTTCTGGCTCTGCAACAAAACATCTGCCTGCCTCTCCGCAAGTTACTTTGACCTCTGACTGTTTGGCTCCTCATCCGAGGGCAGAACTAAAATCACTGCTCCCTCCCCTGGGTTGGTGACGTGGAAAGGAGGTGCATGCAGTGTCCTGCACACTCGGGTTAGTTTACTGTCCCTCGGGGTGTGTTGTGAGGGTCTTCTATACTGGAGTTTTCCGTTTCCATGTTCACTTTCTGTCCCCAGAACGATGTTGTAAATCCGTTACTCTAATGACATTATTTCAAAAACATTCTTATTTATTATGTATCTTTTCTAAGCTTGAAGGAGCACTTACCTCTTGCCCTCAGCCTCCCTCTTCCACCCATGCTCTAATCCTCTCCACCCTTAGCTTCCTGACATCCACTGTTAGGGTCTAGTGCCTCATAATCTCTTGCCTGTTCTGTACAGTTATCACATAACCAGTTTCTCCACTTCTCGTCTCTCCCTACTGTTACTAAAGTAACTAAAGTACAGATCTGCTCATGCCACTGAACTTCTCAGTGCCTACAGAATGCTATCTAAGCTTCTCAGCTCAGTCCCCCAAATCCTTCCTCTAAGAACCCATTTGTTTAGTGAGTTATCTTGATAGAATATTTTGTTTGGGAGATGATAGTCTTTGAAAAATGGCCAGGATGAACTTGGAGGGAGATAGAGATAAGCACACTGCTCTGGATAAGACATGGACAAGAGTCTTAGGGCTTGACACTGAGCAGGCCAAGGAGTTTGAAGGAGAAAGTCTGCCCATCAGTGGGGCTGGAGGCTGGAGCAAAGAAGAGAGGGTTGGTGGACATTCTGTAAGGGCAGGAAGAATTGGAGTGTCCTACATTCTTTTTTGTTGTTGCTGTTGTTAATCCTCACTGGAGGATATTTTTCCACTGATTTTTTAGATAGAGTGGAAGGAAGGGTGGAAGGGAGGGAGAGAGAGAGAGAGAAAGAAATATTGATGTGCGAGAGACACATTGATTGGTTGCCCCTCGCAGGGCTGGGGTTAGAACCTGCAACCCAGGTACGTGCCCTTGACCAGGAATTGAATCCGTGACCCTTCCGTCCAAGGACAGACACTTGAACCACTAAGCCAAACTGGCCAGGGCAGAGTGTCCTATATTCAATTGTAAGCTTGCTGTCTGCCAGAATGGACTGCTTTATATCTCCCATCCCTGGCCCAAACTTTCCATAAAGTCACTGTACCTACAACCTTGCCTTGCTGATACTTGGGGGAGGAAGAATTGGGGTGTCATCTGATTGGATGAAGAGGTGAAGAAAAGGAGAATTGGGGGGTGAAATGCAGAGTGGAGACAGAGACACCAGGGAAGCAGAGATTCAGGGTTGGGAAAACTAGGGGAACGGTAAGACTCACAACTCCCTAGTTTTATTAAAATGGCTCCAGATTTTCTAATTGTGCATTACTGGGTATCAGAACCAATTTTACTGAAATATTTCAGGACAAACTGACCTCAGTAAACTGGAAGGCTCAAGGTCATGTCCATTATAAGTCTGGCAGTGACAGCCAGCTTTCCTTTCTTTCCCCATCAAAAGAACCTCTGAAATACTGGGGTCTACAATATACCCAGTCAGAAGATTTCATTTCTCAGTCTCACTTACTGTGGCTAAGTGTCCAGGTTTTAGCCAATGTAAGCAGTGGTTACAGGAAAGAACTTAAAAGAAAGATTCTTATAAAGGGGACAAATGTGGGAAGTGACCTGCCTCAACTTTCTGTTCTCTTTCCTGCCTTCTGGAACCCAGACATGGCTGCGGAGAAGGAAAGTTTGGTTTCTATAACAGAGTAGTTCTGAACCTTGGCTGCACATTTGAATCCTCTGGGGAACTTAAAAAAACAAAACAAAACCAACCCAGGCTCTACCCCAGTCCAGCTGAATTAGAATCTCTGGGGGTGGAGCCCAGGCACCAGTATTTTTAAAAACAAATGAACAGAAATTAAAAGGAAAGTTCAAAGATGAGCCATAAACTGGGAGAAAATTTTGCAAAAACACATGTCTAATAAACATCTTGTATTCAGAATATATAATGGACCCTTGAAAGTTAAATGAAGAACCCAATTAAAAAATGGGCAAAAGATTTGAACAGACACTTCACCAAAGAAGATATATGGATGGCAAATAAGCACATAAAAAGATGCCCAAAATATTAGTAATTGAGAAATGCAAATTAAAACCACATTGAAATATCACTAAATAGCTTTTAAAATGGCAAACAAACAAAACAACCACCAAAAAAACAACGACAACTGGGAGTGTTGGCCAGGAACAGAGCAACAGGAATTCTCATGTTCAGCTGGTGAGAGTGGAAAACAGCGCCGCCACTTTGGAAAGGCATTTGGCAGTTTACTATAAAGTTAAATGTACACTGACCACAATAACCAACAATAACACTTCTAAGTATTTACTCAAGAGAAGTGACAACTTGTGTTCACACAATAACCTGTACATAAATATTTGTAATGGCTCTATTTATAAAGGGCCCAGACTGGTAATAACCCAGCTGTCATTCAACTAGTAAATGGATAAGCAAACTGTGGTATACCCATACAGTGGGATACTACTCAGAAACAAAATGGAACCACCCACTGATACAAACAATATGAATTTATATTGCATCATACTAACGGAAAGAAACCAAACTCAAAAGGTTACGTACTGAATGATTCCATTTATATGACACTCTGGAAAAGGTGAAAGTGCAGGGACAGAGCAGATCAGGGGTTGCCAGGGGTTAAGGGTGGCAGGAGAGGAAAACGGCAAAGAGGTGGCATGAAAGAATTATGTGAGGGTGATGGGACTCTTCTGCATGTTGATTGTGGTGGAGGTTACACAATTGTATGTTGCTCAAACTCATAGAATTATATATTTAAAAGGGTACATTTTACTGTATGTAATTATTACTCAATAAACCTGACCACCCCCTTCCCCAATCCATTTTTCAGAAAACAAAAAATTCTTCAAGTGATTTAAATTCATAGACAGGGTTGAAAGATACTGTTGGCACAAAAAATTTGAATCTAGATTCTGTTATTTAAATGTTGATTTCTTCATATGTAAAACTGGAGATAATAAAACATATCTTGAAGAGATATTGTGAGTTGTAAATGGGATAATATATGGCAAGCTCCTAATATGGACTTTGGCACAAAATAGTGATAACCACTTATTTAGTGCGGGCAGGCATTGATCAGGCATTTTATAGGCATCTCATTTAGTCTTCACAACTCTATGAAGTTTAATATTATTATGACCATTTTCAGAGTGAAGACACTGAGGCTCAGAGAAGTTGTGGAACTTGCTCAAGTTTTCACAGGTAGTCGGTGGCTGAGCCAGGTTCCAGTCTAAAATTAACAGTGATTACAGTACCACTTATCAAATCTTAATTTCAAACATCCCACTCTTCAACCTCACTTCTATTCTCTAGCACACTTTCTTAATATTTTTATTTCAATGATTTTTTTAACTCATTGAGAGCACCAGTCTCCACTGATCTTAACACTCCTCATGAATCACCACCATCCTCATGTTCTCAATTCCAACCTTTGTCGTGTGGTCCTGCACTATTTCCTCAGCCTTGGAAAACACTCCTAACCCCATTGCTTTCTTCTCTCTTCCCGGAAAAAGCTAAACCTAGTTAATCCCAACTTTTCATTTACTTCACTTTTGCAACCAAGCAGTCATTTATCCTGGAGATAAGTGCAGACAGTGGAGAATGAACTCACCTTCAAATTTATGACCACAAATCTTAAATGGGCAATTCACTTTTCCCACTTTGGTATGGCATCTACCAGCAAAGGTGTTAGCTGTGTTTATCCTATCCTAGCAATATAAAGGTGAACACATGACCCAAGAAATCCAATTAGAGTCTTTCCCCGATATTTGATATGTGAATACTGGTGAGGGCATCTTTTCCTTTGGGTTGTGAGTTGTAAAGGTGAAGCCCTGGATCCAGCCACTGAGCCAATACATTTCTGATTGGTTGTTTTTGGTTTCTGTGGTTTTAAATGGAAAGAGTCCTGATTAATAGAGAGACTTCAGGGCAGGAGCAGTGAAGATAGAGACAGAGAATTGGTTTGAGAACTATGTAGGAGGGAAAACTGGTGGGACTTGTAATTGAATGTGAAGGGCTGAGGTAGAAAAGGTTGGGGATGAGAGGGGGAGAGAGAGACAGAGAGAGAGACAGAGAGAGAGACAGAAAAAGAAGAGAAGAGAAGAGAGAGGGAGAGAGAAGAAGAAGAAGAAGAAGAAGAAGAAGAAAAAGGAGGAGGAGGAGGAGGAGGAGGAGGAGGAAGAGGAGAGGAAGAAGAAGAAGGAGAAGGAGAAGAAGAAGAAGGGAGGAAGAGGAACCTGGTTTGTAGGAAGAGGATACATTTGGAATGTGTTGAATTGAGGTGTGTCTGGAACATCCAGACAGAAATGTTTGGTAGGCAGTGTGAAGCTTGGAGGATATGTATATAGGGCTGAGATGTAAATTGATATAAGCATAAGGATATTGATGACAACTGAAACCATGAGAAAGGACATAATCACCTTGGAGAGTATAGAGTGGGAAGAACCAACATTTAAGGAGCAAGTAGAGAAAGGGAAGTCATGAAGGAGAAAGAGAAGAAATACCAGAGAGGTATAAGAACTTTATATTCTTATACAAAGTCAAGAGAATGTAAAATGTCTCAAGATAGATGGCATGACTTTGTCAAACACAGCAGATAGTTCCAATGAGATAAGTACTGAAAACTATCTATAAGACTGGCAAAGAGGATGCCATTGGTGACCTCATTAAGGTTAGTTTCGTTAGGTAGTGGGGGCAGATTCCAGAAAGCAGTGGGTTGAGGAATGAATCAGAGGTTAAGAGCCATCAATGAGCATTCTTGAGGAGTTTGAACGACAAGAAGAGGAAAAAGATTGGAAGTTGCTACAGGAGAATGTGAGCCTAGAAATAATTATATTTTAGGGCGAGAGAGACTTGACTGGGGGAAGAAGCCAGTTGAGAAGAGGCTGAAGACACAATCAGAGAAGGGAATTATTGAGAACAGAAGAGGGTAGGGTTAAGGGCTCAAAGAACTGAGTTGTCTTGAAAGTGAGGACATGTTACCCTCTGAAAGTGGAGGAAAGGTGGCAAGTGTGGGTGATAGTATAGGGACATATTTAGTGGTAGAATATTTAAGGAGCTCATGGCAGATATCTTCAAGGAATCAAGGTTGTCTGCTCTAAGGAAAGAGATATAAATTGAACAGGCCTTGAAGAGAGCAGTGAAAGTGCAGAAAAATCATTGAGAAGATTTGTCAAAGGGCAAGTGAAAAAACTTGTGAGTCCAGCAGAGGGAGGATGGAGACCTTAGCTTTGTGGTGTGCTCATCTGTGGGCTTGAGTGACCTTTTCCAAGACAGCTTGTTCATCCAGGTGCAGACTTGGGAAGGTAGGGATTCTTGGATAGATTTTAGTGGGTGAGGAGATCAGAATAAATAAACACTGTGGGTCAGGGGACATGAGCCTCAGAAAGATGAGTTTTAATGGATGCTTGTCATTGACAGGCATTTTGCCAAGAGCTTTGCATATATTTTCACATTTACTCTTCATTTTTTTTTTTTTTTTTATCCTCACCTGAGGACATTTTTTCTTTTTTTTTTTGAGAATGACTTTAGAAAAGGAGACGGTGGTAAAACCATCAGGGAAGTAAGCCATGACAGGAAACAGAATCAGTCTGGAAATATTTCCCTCATCAAATTAAAAGCAGGTCAAATGTAAACCAGCGCACTCTCTGGTTGCATATTTCTAGTCTGTGCATCCCATGTGGATGAAGACCATGTAGTCTGGATATACAGTATTAATGCAGAACTTTTCTTGGGATGGTATGTATTAGCACACAGACCTCCCAATATAAGTTAGCATTCCTACTCTCATCACACATTTGAAAAGACCATGACATTCACCCCTTCATGGGTTGAACCACATGATCTACCTCATGCTTGTGCACAACCATCAAGAAGCAGAATGCTTTCCTTTTTCTTCTTGTTGAAGGTGCCTGTTGACCTATCTCTGGCATTCTGGGAAGGTGCTATGTGGATCACAATTCAAGAGAAGAGGAGGGAAAGGAAATAAGAAAGCCATCTCACAGGTGATAAACACTAAGTCCCGGTATCTCATTAAAAACAAACAAATAGCCCTGGCCAGTGTGGCTCAGTTGGTTGAGCGTCATCCCATGAACTGAAAGGTCACTGGTTCCATTCCTGGTTAGGGCACATGCCCAGGCTGTGGGTTTGGTTCCTTGGTTGGGGTGTGTACCAGAGGCAACTGATCGAAGTTTCTCTCTCCCTTCCTCTCTAAAATCAATCAATCTATATATATATATTTTTATCCTCACCCGAGGACATTTTTTCATTTTTTGTTCAGATAGAGTGGGAGGGAGAGAGAGGAAGAGAGAGAGAGAGAAACATCGATGCAAAAGGGACACATCGAGTGGCTGCCACCCGCACGACCAACCAGGGCCGGGGACAAACTGCAACCGAAGCACATGCCCTCAGCGGGAACCGAACCCGGGTCTCTCTGGACCACAGGCCGATGCTCCAACCGCTGAGCCAAACCGGCCAGGGCAATAAATACATATTTAAAAACAAACAAAACAACAATAACAAAAAACAAATAATGAGCTTTGTGATTCTTTCTCCAGGAGACAGAAGGTGCTAGCTGAGCTATCTCTGTAGAATGTCAACCTGTGGTGACAGATGTGCCCTGTGAGTCTCACGATGGCTTTACATTTCTAGCTTGGTTTCCTCCTGCTTGGGAGTCACAGTACCAGTTTGAAGCTCATCGCATCCCAATCATATCAGATTTTCTGACTTATTTTGCTGGTCTTCCCATCCTTTATTTATTATTTATATCCTAGCTATACTCACCTCCTACCCTATAAAAGGATCAACCTATCTTCCAATGAAAGGAAGAGTTAGAATAAAAATGGAACCATTAGAACATGACAGAGAATAAGAAGTTGGGAGATGTCTGGGCACCAGAACAAGTATTTGTATCAAAAAACCAATGAAAAGGGTAACTACTACAGTTGAGTCAAAACTTATCCCTGAAATTTCCAGCAGTCCAGGCACAAAGGAAGCAGGATGACTATTTCTCTGTCACTTCATATCTCACCACTGAATACTCTAGAATTGTGGGATCAACAGTAATGGGCCGGCAAGCATGCTTTTCACAGGCCTCTTGCTGCATGGAGACCCTTACCTGATAATATGGATGCAACAGCTGCAATGATAAAGGACACAATGACCCCAGGTCCTGCCATTTCCTTGGCCACCAGGCCAGACACCACGTACATCCCAGTGCCCACGCAGCTGCCAACACCAAGGGAGATGAGGTCCACGGTGGTGAGCACCTGGGCTAGCTTGGTGCCATGTGCTGTGGTGGCCCCTGTTCCCTCCAGCATGGACTCCACCGGTTTGGTGCGCAGGATCCTGGAGTGCAAGGCATACCAGGAAGCCCCCCACTGTACCCGCCGGGGGTCCAGGGAGGCGAGGAAGCCACTCATCCTGAGCGGTGGGGCTTCTGATGAAGGTCGACTGATGGAGAGGGCTACGGAAGCCTTAGTGGATGCTTCTGGAACTCATTTAGTGCACAGGGATCTTCCTTTTAGGAAAGGTCCAGAGGGACCCAAAGCAGCTTTCTCCTGGGCATGAACGTCTGCAGGAAGAACACAAGAGAGGAGAAGATGAGACGAAGTGGGAAACAAACCATGATTGGAGGCATGGTTGGAGGTCCATGTACTGCACTGGGAGAGCTGGCCTATCCTGTGTACTCATAGAAAGGAGGGTGCATTTCCCCCTTATGTCCCCTCACTCCTGAATGACAGTCTGTAGTTTTCACTGTGTTGCATAGTCGTTCTGAAGAGGATGGTCTGAGTCAGGGCACTGCCACTTACTGCTCTAGGACCTTGTATAAGTGACTTCACTTCTCTGTGCTGTGATTTCAACTGTACAATGGGGATAATAAAGTCTGCCTGGTGTTTATGTGAAGATTAAATTAGGGTATGTCTGAAACAAGCCCAAGACAATGCCTGGCACATGAAATGTGCTCATCTGTCCAAACTTTAAGTGCTTTTTACCTGACTTGACCAAGACCTGGTCTTGGGCATATCCTGTGGGGACACAATATCCTCATTTTAAAATTAATGATGTAAAATTAGATCTATAACTCTCAAGAAGGCCAGTGCCATCCCACGGGGTTGTTTTGGAACCTTGCTCTCAAATGAAATGAAAAATGTTTTTGTTGTTGTACACACCCAGATATATTTTTAATGAGCATATATTAGTCTAATAACCAGAAACACACACATAAAGACAAATCAAGATTAGTAAAACATTTCATAATTATTAAAAAATTTCTTAACATCATAAATGATGAGCATAGCTCTAATTTGTCTGTCCTTTTTCATACAGAAAATGTATGAATTAAAATAACCAACAGGTCCACTATTATGGGTGAACAGCATAATCCAAGTTTTCACTTGACGAAGTGAAAAATGTTTGGAGCATATTTTTGCTCTCAGAGATTGGGGAGGGGGGAGTGCTCCTGGCCTTTGGCGGGTGGGCCCCAGTCATGCTAAATGTGTGGTAATATCTCACCAGACATTCTTGTAGATGACAATTCTGGTTATGATGATCTGAACCTAAAACCTAACTCTGTTTTACATATAAACACATGGGATTTTGGGGGGATGGTTTTAATACACAAGTTCATTGAATGCTTCAGGAAGGCAACAGCTGAATAAATTGAAGGAAGGTCATAATTTCTTCGGTTTGGAACTTACGAGGAGTTCTTCACCATTTCAGAACACCAGCACCCCATGGCCATGCCCCCACGGGACTGCATCTCCCACGCTGCACACGGAACAGCCTGCCACTGGGAACTGGCCAGTGTGCAGTATTTCTTCATCCACTGCGTGCACCTGACAACTTCATTTGGACATGCCTGAGTGTTTGCATACTGAAGGATGTTATATACAGGCAGGTTACCCATGAATTTTGCTTCAGGACGTTAAAGAGGGGTGTGAAAAAACACTTGTTACAAAAGAGAGGTGTTGGGTCTGATAGAATTGAAAACTATTGCATTAGATGATTTCAAAAGTTTTGTCAAGTTAGAAAACGCAAAGATTATATGGAACTACTTTCTTTGGAAACCAGAAGCATTATAAAATTCTGTAAAGAAAAGTGCAAAGCATACTGTGCTGATAAGCCTAGGACATTTACTTTTATAATAAGTAACAGTCCATGATATCTACCAATATTAGTGAATACTACTTAGTACTCAGTGTAACCCTGGTCTGCATTTAAAGCCTTCGCAAACACTACCTAATTGGGAGAATCAGTGAAATGCGGCAGTTATATTCACAGGAGCTGGGTGGTGACCCCACTGGTTACATTTTGTCCTAGATTTGCCAGTATTACTTCATGTGGTGTTTTAAATCTTGACAACATCTTAAATATCAGTACAGTTTGACAGTGCCACTGGATATGCCAGAGTCATTTAAAAAGCTAGAGTGTCAGCATTCTTTTTTAAGATTTCTAGATGTGTGAGAAAATGTGTCACATGTATACTAGGAAAGCTACAAGAACAACTGCTTTGCTTGAGCTCTCGAGCTCTTGTGGGGAAATTCATGTATTATCTGTTTCATTTCAAATCAGCCAGCATATACCGAGCATCTATTATGTGCCAGGCATGGTGTTAGGTTCAGGGCGCAAAGACGTGGTCCCTGCTGTCGTGGAGATCCTGTCTGGAATGGGAGGTGATGGACAGCCCAATCACAATGCAAAGGTGGGGGTTGGTTTGTTTGTTTTTCTGAAAAGTTTTTTTTCCTATTACAAAAGCATAGCATGGCTATTGCAGAAAAATCATACAATATAAACAATGACATTCAATGAGGAGAGATAAGGCAACACAATACTCAGGTAGACAAATAGTACTGGATGGTTCCAGAGAGGGACAAGGGCTGTGTTATGGGTTGAATTGCGATCTCCTCAAATTCATGTATTGAAGCTCTGATGCTCAGTAGCTCAGAATGTGACCTTATTGGAAAACAGAGTTGTTGCAGATATGATTAGTTAAGATGAGGTCATACTGGAATAAGGTGGGCATCTAATCCAATTTGACTGGTGTCCTTATAAAAGAGATTTGGACCCAGAGCCACACACCCCCAAATGTGAAGATGAAGACAAAGGTCAGGGTGATACATCTATGAGCCAAGGAACACCGAGGAGTTCTGGAAAACCACCAGAAGTTAGGAGGGAGCCAGGGAACGATCCTTCTTCGCAGCCCTCGGAAGGAACTGACCCTGCGACACCTTGCTCTTCACTGCCCGCATCCAGAACCGAGAGAGTCCATTCCTGTTGTTCCAGCCAGCGTGCGAACTTCCCTATGGCAGCCCTAGCAAGGGAATACAGGCTACAGAGGAAATGAAACAGTGAGGATGGGGCGAGGGGGTCTCTGCGGTCACGGCATTGGCTCCTGAGTGAGGAAAAGGAGCCAGTCCCACCAGGTGTCACTCCTCCTGCAGGGGGTCCGAAGGGGAGAAGAGCAGTGCTGTTCTGGGAACTGTGAGACTGGGACAGGGTGAGGGGGAGGATCTGAGTGCCGTGGCAGAGCTCTGCTCCTGTCCATTCATTTAATCCTGACAAAAAACTGCCTTTACAGATGAGGCAGCAGAGGGTGGGAGGGGTCCAGTAACTTCTCGGAAGTCAGGGAGCCCAGGAAGGCAGAACTAGCGCTTGGCTCTGGAGCGTCCGCTTCCTCCTGGCTCTCTTGCCTGAGATGCTCAGGGTCAGACTGCTGAGAGTCTCACAAGCCAAGACGAGGGGCTTGAGTTTACCCTACGTGCAGTGTGAAGCCACTGGAGGGTTTTATCCAGGTGAGTGACAGGATGTGATTTATATTCTTGAAGCTCATTGTGGCTGCTGTGCGAAGTTAACTGAGGCGCCATGCCCGATGGTAACAGTCCCAGGACGGGTGTACGAAGGTGAGTGAGGTGTGCACCTGCCGCTGAGGAGGCAGTGTTCTCTGTCCGGGCTGCACAGTGGAGGTACCCAGGGATCTTTCAGAGACACTGGTGCCTGGCCCCACCCCAGAAACCCCAGTCTAATTGATCTGAGGTGTGGCCTCAATATAGGGATCTATTAAAGTTCCCAGGTGATTCTAGCAAGGCGGGGTTGGGGTCCGCTGCCTTCCACCACCAGTCGTGGATGAAATACTGGGTGTGAAAAACCAGACATTGCCTGTGATGGCTGAGTTTATGTTTCAGCCTGACTGGGATTAGGGATGCCAGACAGTGGGTAAAATATTATTTTGGGGTGTGTGTGTGTGTGTGAGGGTATCTCTGGAAGAGATTAACGTTTGAATTACAGACTAAGACAACTGCCCTCTTCAGAATGGATGGGCATCGTCCTGTCGTTGAGAACAGAAGGCAGAGGAAGGGTGAATTCACTGATCGTGTGTGAGCGGAGACATCTGTCTTCTTGTGTCCTTGCCCACTGGTGTTCCTGGCTCCTGAGCTTTTGGATCGGGCTGGAACTACACCACTGGTCCCTCCCGATTCTCGGGCCGCAGACTCCGACTGAGTTACAACGCCGACTTTGCTGTTCTCCAGCTCGCAGACAGCTAATTGTGGGACTTCTCAGCCTCCATAACGTGTGAGCCAATGCCTATCATAAATCATCTGTCTGTATAGATCCTATTGATTCTGTTTCTCTGGAGAACCCTGACTAATGCATTGTCATTTCCCCCGTGGGGCCACAAGTCCGACAGGTCGTTCCTGTTTCTCTTCCTGGGCAGGTAGCCGGGCCTCTTGGTAACTTTCTTCTGACAGTGATTCTGGATGCTGTGCTGTGCTGTACCCTCTGGGGTATTTTCCTGATCAGCCTTCATCAGAAACTGTCACAGGGGCACGGAGAAACGAACCAGGCTTCTTAGAGAGGTGATGGCTTCTATTTAATAGACAATTAGAAACTGTGGTGGAAAAAATGCAGAGACTCAGGTAGAACAAAAGTTGAGGTGGTGAGGATTCCTTCCTGGCTCTGTTCCTTCCATGTCTTTCTTCTGAGCGCTTGCTTTGTTGATGCAAGCAGGGGCTTGGGGAATTTCCTGTCTTGGTTGGAAATTTACTGGAGAGAACAAAATGTACAAGACAAAACATGCTTCTGAGTGACTATTGACAATATCCATATTCATTACCCCAGACTGTGTTAATCAAAGACAGTTTTGGAAGCTCATAGCTGTTGTCTTTCCAAGATGAGCAATAAATGTGTATTGTGTTTTCTCTAGCACTTTAATTCACATTTCTCAAAATAGTTCACAGCTTTAACTAAGGAAGGCTTACAAGGCCTCCAGGAGAAGACAGTCATCATTGTGGTGTTTGCTGGGGTGCTTGCGGGTTCAGTAGGCTCCAAGTATAATGACGGTAAGGGTGAAAATAATTATGGCTTAGAAGTTCACTGCGGTAGAATTATTGAATTAGGTTGGAGTCTGCCTTTGGAGGAGAGGAAGGAAACAAAGGATAACAAAACAGTAAACAGCCCTGAATCATTCCTGCCTGATTTTGCAAATGCACTAAGAGATTACCGAAATCCCTGTGAGCAATTGCCCACCCTTGGCAGAAACATCTGGAGCAGGACGGAACATTGGTTGGACAGTTATGACTGCTATAGAATTCTTCTAATCAGTGTCCCCTGGCGAACCGAGGTTACAGTCAGAGGGAAAGGTGTCTGCAACCTGGTGGCTGCAGGGCCAGAAGGAGCCTTCTGAGGCCCCCTCCCCTCTCCTGTATCCTGGGGTCCTGTGCTAACCCTTCTCCCCTCCAGCCTCACTGCTTTTCCTCCTCTGGGTTCAGCTCCTGGCTCCTGATTAAGGACATAATTCAGCAGCCAGGTTCCCTAGGTTTGAATTCTGGCTCCACCTTTACCAGCTAAGTGACCTTGGGCAGAGTCTCTATATGCTTCAGTTTTGCCATCTAGAGGATGGGATAATGAGGGTACCTAGCTCACAAGGTGGTGGTAAGGAGCAAAGGAGGCAGTAAGTGTGAAGCTTTCAGCACAGAGCCTGGCACCGTGTGCATGAGGCCAAGGGAGCCCTAGCTTGCACTGCCCTGCTCTGGCACCTGACCAGGTCTCTGGTCCCCTCCTGCTGACACCTCTCCTGCCACCTCCACCTTTGCAGGCAGCTCTCTGAGGACCCTTGTCCTGCTGCCCAGTGCTTATCCAGGGCCTTTCTCTGCTGAAACGCCCCTGAGTTTGTTCTGGCTACCCTGGTCCTCTCACTGCCAGGGACTTGTGCTCACCTTTCTCATGTTTGCAGAGAGCGGCTTTCTCCTTCCTTGTGTTGTTATCTGACAGGGCATCTCAGCAGATTTGCATGGGCCTTTGGGGGTCATACCTCTTCTTATTCTTCTACACCCTTGACTTTTCTGCCCAAGATGCACACGCCGTCAGGAGGCTAAAATATGGTCACCTACAGTCATCACGGTATTCCTGAAAGCATGACCCCCTTCTGACCTTTATGACTGTGGCTCCCTCAGCCGGAGTCTTCGATGGCAGAGCCTCTGCTGAGGTCCTTGCTTCTGTTGCTTTTCTAGCCCCGAGCTTGCCAGATAGGGCCCTGTGTTTGCACTCCAACTGCGGAAGCACTTGCCTGTCATCACTGTGACTTTACACTGGTGGCCAGATACAGGTCCAATGTATGCGAATCTCAGGGTCTGCCCAGCCCTAACAAAACACCCCAGGAATTGAACTGAGATCCGAGTCCTGGTAACTCTCTTCTGTTGTTCCCAGTTTTGTTCTCTGTATCTGTACAGTTTAGGGCTAATCTATAATATTTATGGGAAAAGTCTTCAAGTTTTTGAAGGCAACTAACGTATCTCTTGGAGTCTTATCTTTCCCAGACTAAACATCTTCAGTTTCTTCAGTGACCAGCAGTCTCACATGTTGCAGCTTCTAGATCAATCTGTAATTTGTACTTCTTGGATCGGCTGCAGTTTATCATGCTTGACATGTTTGGACCACGACAGAGTGGTTAGGAAGATGTCTTGCCCTGTGTGTATGTGTGTGTGTGTGTGTGTGTGTGTGTGTGTGTGTGTGTGTGTTGGTGCTTGACAAATTCATTCAGATATACAATTGGCTTAAAAGCATGGTTTCCAAGTTTTCAGATTATTAATCTCCCCAGTTATATCTTTGCTAAGTGTTTGATTGATCAAACCCATCTCAGGTGTTTTGTGACCACCCACCATAGACTTAACTCGTGCTAGCCCATTTATATCGCGTGTGCAGTCTCAGATACAGCTGGCTTTGATTTGCTTGGAATGCCTTTAAAGGGGAGTTTGAATCTATGACAACTGAGTAGCTATGCAAAAGAGGTCATACCAATTCAGCTTTCTTTTCAAAGCTTGCCTTTTCTACTTCTGTTTCTAATGTCACTGAGGGCATTGGTCAGCTTTTGCTGCAGTAACAAAGAGTCTCAAATCAAATGTCACAACAATGATGTTTATCTCGTGCTGTGACTCTTCCCGGCTGTGGATTGGCTTCAGGTCTTTCATCAGTCTGGACTGTGAGTCTCCACATGCCTTCTCATTCTGGGATTCAAGCTGGAGGTGCAGTCCCTGCCGGACAGGTCCTATTCTTCCCTAGCACAGGCCAAGAACCAGGACTGGTGGAAATGTGCAATGTCTCTTCTGCTTCTGGTTGAAGTGGTATTTCCACAGACTTTCCATTGGCTAAAGTGAGTCAAATGACCAAGCCCAAAGATAATGGGCTGGGTTGCATACCCCTCTTATAGAAGGCATTTTAGTCACATGGCAAAGGGTGAGGTTGTATACTTTTCTTATAAAGGAGGATGTGAATAGCTGTGGCGATTATATAACTTATCTCATAGAGCCTGTGCTATGTACTAGGCAAAGCAATTGTATTTTGTGTTTGAGGCTTTTTTTTTTTTGGTCATGGAATGAGAAGAAGTCTATGCATCTGAGGTATAAACTTAAAGAGACTGTTGTGTCCACTCCTGTACTTCCACAATTAATTCTGTAAAGATATAACTGTTGATTTCCTTTAACAACCAGTATAGATGCAGAATTCATCTCCTTCTGACACCAAGCAGAATAAAACAGTAAGAAGTCATTTTAAATTGATTTGCTTGAAATAAATAAATAAAAATTTAAAAACCTTATGAAGATGGATTTTTACCAAGCCTGGGACAATATTTCTGCTGAAAAATGTTTCCCATTCTGTTTCCCTGGTTGTCAGCACTCCAGGGGTTGAGAATATCATCTGTATATTTATTTGGCAGAAACTGTTGTAAAAACACTTTCAAGAGAATGCCTGGCACCTGCTTAGCGAGAGAAGTGAGGGAAGCTTGTTCGGAGATCTGGTTATTTAGCACTGAGATACCACTTTTCTCCCCTAGCACCCTAGTCAGGGAGGAAATCAGCCTGACCGTAACTTCCGCCCTTTTCTCCCACTGATCCCAGGTCTGAGACCTCAGGCCTCTGCATGGCATCATGTGTTATTTATTCATTGTGCATTAAGTAATATTAACAGAACCAGAGCCCAGGGACATGAAAAATGCTCCATTCACCAGATTTCAATGGGAAAGCCCTCTTTTAGAAAAGGCAAATCATATAAGAAAATCAATTAATCTTTCCATGCCACTGTAAATGAGCTAAGACATTCCATTGATGGAGCATTGCTTAAAAGTATTTAACGAGTTCCTACTGTGTGTTTAGTTCAATTGTGGCTGTTATGGCCATATCAGAAATTACGATTAGATACAGAATATCATGAATTTAGACACAAGGCAGCTTCAGGGGGTGCAAGTGGCCTCTGTTTGTCCTTCCAGATTCTTTCTCACACACCTACAACCTGTGTCCTGGGATGCTGACTGGCATGGAATACATCCAAGTCTTCCTTGCCCTCTGGTTGGATTGCTCAATGGGAGGCACCAGCAGGCAATTGGGAGGGTGAAGGAGAGAGAGGCTAGGTGTTTATCTTCAGCTCCCCTCTGCTGGGTCCCCATGGGTTGGCTTTGTCCATCCACTAAAGACCATGGCTCCTGCCAGAGGCCTCTCCACACAGCCCTCTACTCTGAGCCCTGATAACGCTTCTCTCCTTTTGCCCTTTCAGGCAGTGTGGTGCCTCCAGACATGCACTTTGCCTCGTGATTGCTCTACCCACACTTTTGTATAGTATAGTTATTTTCATTACACTTTCTTCAAAATACAAGATTTGCGTGGGCCATCTGTTTCCTGCTGGAACCCTGATTGGTACGTGGGGAAATCCTGGGAGAGATCCAGGACGGTCAACCACACCACCTGTGTCTACAGAGGCACTGAGTTTGAAGCAGAACACTGAGGTCTAGACTCTGATTCTTCTGGGTGACCTTGGGAGAGTCTCAAAATCGCTGAGCTAGTTTTCTCATCTGAAAAATGGGAGCAATAATAGTTACCTTATAGAGTTATCATGAGGATTTAACAAGATGATGCTTGTGGATGCAGTTGGGACATTACAAAGCAGCCTACCAGTGTGGGCATGGAAATGGTGACCAATGTCCTAAATGATGGCCAAGACACAGTGGAGACTTGGCGATGAACAAAAATGGACCAAAAGCTGTTTGCCATGCTGGTTGTACCAAGGGAGGATAGTGCACCATTAATGTTTGGAAAGCCTCTGGACAGGAAGAGTAGTGTAACAACACTTTTTCTGGTTCACATTTGGTTAGGCAGAAAAGTCTGCTAGAACATATTTCCCAAGCATTTCAGTTACCGGGAATCCAACTGCACGCAAAAGTTATTGGGAAATATGGGAAGACCACTTACCACTTCTAAAACACATTACAGGTTTTTAAAGTTGAGACTGAAAGGTCAGAGTGCATCGTCATATAATGAGCAGACGACTGTGAAGCCAGAGACCTCAGGTATTGTCCTTAGCCCTGTGACAAGGTATTGGTGAGACCTGGAGGAAGCCACAGCTCCCTGAGGATTCTATTTTGTCATTTAAAAAAATATGTAATGATTTACTTTTTAGTGCAAAACCACAGGTTGCAAAGGGCATTCATAGGTGATGCCTAAGGTGGATTTTCAACAATTCTTATCTCCCCACCCCAAATGTGATTTGAGAGGCCATTCTGAAATAATGAAATCACAGGATGTTTGAGATCATCCAGTACAACACCTTCATGCCACCTGTAATTAATTTAAATGTTGCTCAGCCTCCAGAAGCCAACCCGCACCCACTTGGGCTGGATGCCAATCTCAGCGTATCATTACACCACAGACAAAAGTTCCAACTGGACTCCTAGGATACTGAAGGGCCAGTACACGTCACCGAAGCCTTCCTGACCACATAGAGAAATGCTACCCGATACCACACAGAATCCCTCCTGTAGTAGCCCCCTGGGACTGCTGTAACAAATGACCACAGGCTTAGTAGCGTGAAATAAGACAGTCTGCAGGGCTGCATTCCTTCTGGAGACTCTAAGGGACAACCTGTTTCCTTGCCTTTTCCAGCTCCTGGAAACTAGAAGCCACCTACATTCCTTGGCTTGTGGTCCTTCTTGGTCCTCAAAGCCAGCAGTGTAACATCTTCTCTCTTCTCTGACTTCCCGCCCCCCTCTTATCATGATCCTTGTGATTAGATCAGGCCCACCTAGCTAATCCAGGATAATCTCTCCATTTCAAGATTTTTATCTTGATCACCTCTGCACTGTCCTCTTTATCACGTAAGGTAACATAGCCACAGGTTCTGGAGATCAGGATGAGGACGTCTCTGGGGTCATTATTCAGCCTTCATACCTACTAAGAACTGCTCTTCTGATGCATCTCTCTTCACATTTCCATACTCTCTGGCAAACTTCCTCTCTCTTCTCTTTCTTTTCCAGAAAAACTTTGGCTTAGCTTTTCTCCATACCCTCTCTCCAAAATTCTGTCCCTACTTAAAACAAACAAAAACCAACCCAAACTACATCTATCTACCTGTTCCTCAAGAATACCCTTGGCAGAGTAATCCAGTTAGCTACTTTCAGATGAGCAGCTCTGGAGCCCGAGCACTGAAATGACTTATCCAAGGCCACACACCAGGTAACGGCAGGTCTATTGACCTACAAGCCTTACTGCCCATTTTTAAGAAGGCAAACGAAGCTGCCTACATTTTCTATGCATGATATCACTCTCATGTGGCTTGGGGATGATCTCCAAAAAAAAAAAAAATTAGTTATTTGCCTGGTTGTTTATGTGGTGATGTTCCTTTGGAGCTGAGGGAAGGGACAACAGTGTTTCAATGTTCCTCAAAGCTCTTTCTAGTGCCTTGGCCTCAATGGGAACTTTTTCATCCCAATTTGGAGAAGCATGATTCTTGCAGAGGTCTCCTAAATGCTTCTATTCATCGCTAAGTAGCTGGCTTCCCCAGCATTGCTCCGGAAAATCCTGAAGTAGGTACCTCCCTGAAGCCACTCTCCCTGGATACGCTGGAGTCGCCTATGTGAGATGCTCCCTCACAGATCAATAACTGCCATGTGAATAACTGACTTTGTGCCTTTGGGTTTGAGCTCATATTTGAAACTACTTTTATTTTCTTTATTCACGATGTCTTAACCCATATGCAGTCCTCTTTTGAACTGTGAATTGTTATTCTGGAGACTGGCCACCTGCCTTTTTGAGATTCCTTTCACTGTCCCCAAAGGATATTTCTACTATTCTCAAGGGTCTGCATTTTTAATTCAGATAATTTCAAGTAGATCCTTCAAGGTTTGATAACGGCCATTCTTATGTGATACGGCAATAAACAGAACAAAATCCTAATTTTATTTTATTTTATTATTTTTTTTAATCCTCACCTGAGGACATTTTTTCATTTTTTGTTCAGACAGAGTAGGAGGGAGAGAGAGGAAGAGAGAGAGAGAGAAACATCGACGTGAAAGGGCCACATCGAGTGGCTGCCACCCGCACGACCAACCAGGGCCGGGGACAAACTGCAACCGAGGTACATGCCCCTAGCGGGAACCGAACCCGGGTCTCTCCGGACCACAGGCTGACGCTCTAACCGCTGAGCCAAACCAGCCAGGGCCAAAATCCTAATTTTATGGATGTAGGTTATTATTCATGATCCATGAACTTTCAGTTCTTAACGAAGCTTGACACCACACAACCAGCCCCACTCTAAGCTTGGTTAGTACCGTTCTCAATATACACCGTCTGCTTGAAGGGGCCAGAGCACCTAGCAAATGTTAGGCACCAGGTATGCAAGAGACAGAAAGAGGAAGAAGATGGCCCATGCCCACTAGGAGCTGCTGGGCTGGCCAAGGTGACAGGCATGCCGATGAAGTGACAGTCTAGTGTGATTCAGCAGGTCTCCCCTCACCACAATGATCTCACTACCTAGCCTTTCTTTTTGCTGTTTTTCACCTTCTGCCCCCGAAACTATTCACGTTTTCCTGTTCTTTTGGGACTCAGTTCTATCTCAGCTGTCATTAAATGTGTGTTAACCACATGGGCCTCCTCTTCTCTGATTTCCTATGGCACCCCAACCCAGCATATATTACATTGCCTTGCACAGACCATTTCACGCTCACGGGCCAGGATCTCCTTAAAACCCTCCAAACGGTTTTGTACCACAAAGAAAATGAAATCCAGATTCCTGACCCTGGCCTACAGGGCCTTACACCGTCTGGTGTCTACTTCACCGCCGAGTTCATCTCCTGCCACCATCGCTCGTGGATCAGCCACACTGACCTCCTTTTGGTTCTTGAAACACACAGAGGTCTTCGTTATTTCAGGGACTTTGTACTTGTTTCCTCTACCTGGACTCTCTTGCCCTGGGTCTTTGCATGGCTCTCTTCTTCTCATCATTCTGGTCTCAGCAGAAATGTCACCGCTGTGGGGGGGATCCCTTCTTCACTTCTAGCTTCCGAGTCTACTCTGAGGATGGCACCTACACAGGGCCTGTGAGCTGCAGGCCCTTGGGTTCCGCTCTGGAGCCGCAGCCCAGGGAAGTCCTCTCTGGAGGCAGGTTTCTTCCTTGACTGAAATCATGTCTTTTCATTAGGAAATCTGAAAACTAGGAGAGCATACTTCAATGCCAACAGCCCTAAGTCACAGAGGAATGCCAGATTTCATTTGGGGACTTTTAAATGAATTTCCAACCTACAAGCTATTCGACTGTAAAGTGCTTGCTTCCAAGCTGTTGAGTTAAAATTTTCCCAGATTGCAAGTTCTTAAGTTCAAATGTATTCCTCACAGAGCACCGTAAAGTGCAATTGTTAATGCAAATATGCATATTTAACAAAATGGGAACAATATGTTTATTATCACAAGTATTCAAAGAAATGCCAAATAAAGGAGACGTTTTCTCTTATTAACATGGCAAAGGTTAAAAAAATAAAAATACTTATTGCTGAAGAGGGGGTTGAAGAAGTAATACTTTCAGACACTGATGGTGGGAGTGTGAACTGACATACATGTTTTTGAAAAGTACATCTATCATGTGGAAATAATCAGGTGCAAAAATGTTTTTTTTCTCAAGGGCATCCACTGCAGTTTTATTTATAGTGGTAAAAATTAGAGACAACCTAAGTGTTCAAAAATAGGAATAGAGTTAAATAAATTATAAGGCATTCAAAGAATAGAATAGTAAGCAAACATTAAAATATTATTCTAAAATAATATTTATGGCCATAAAAACTGCTTAAGATATAATAAATTAAAGCTATATAACAGTAAAGAATATAAGATTGTGTATGAAGTATGATCCAATTTCATTCATGTGCTAAAATATTAAAAGTATGGATCTATGTATGGTGGGATTAGGAATTATTTCTATTTTCATTTTTTCTGTGACCAGCATGTATTCTTTTAAAATCAGGAAAAACATTTTTATTAAAATTTTTTATTAAATTATTTTTTAAAATAATAACTTAAAAAAATCATAACATAATTTTAAATAATAATTAAAATTATTACAATTTTTATTAAAAAGGTTTTTTTTCTTTCTTTTTTTTTTTTTTAGAGAGAGAGGAAGGGAGAGGGAGAGAGAGATAGAAACATCGATGAGAGAGAACATCGTTGGCCGCCTCCTGCATGCCCCCCACTGGGGATTTGACCCACAACCTGGGCATGTGCCCTGACTAGGAATTGAAGCGGCGACCTCTTGGTGCATGGGTTGACACTCAACCACTGAGCCACACTGGTCGGGCTGGAAAAAATTTAAAAAACAAAACAAAACACAGAAGATCCCAGAATAATGAGCATGCTTCTATTTGTGGCCAGGAAGAGATATCCTTGTTTTTTTGTATTTATGCTTCTAAGCATTGCTACTATGGCAAACTGTTTTAGGATCTGTTCCCCACACAGAATTAGATTAGCCAATATTATCATTATCATTCCGTTCACTTTGAAGATTGAATTTTCAGGCCCAGAGAAAGTTCTAACTTGGTTATGAAATCAATCTTACACAGCATATTCGAATGACCAGGAGCTTGGAGGTGGGATTCTCCCAGTTGCCACAGAAGCTCAGGCCAACATCCTTGCTGGGAAGACATCTGCCCCTAAAGCAAATGCCTCAGTCCTATGATCCTGGCTTTGCTTAGCTTGGTTTTCTTTCTTTCCATGTGGACCATCCACCGAAGTCAACGAATTCTGGTAATTCCATGGACTGTTCTAAGAATTCTAATTCCTGTCAACAGGTTCGGTGTACAAAGCAAGTGAAAACCCCCCTCCTCATGCAAACGCTACGCCCTCTTTGAGTGTGGCCCGGCTGTTGCAATCGTCTCTGAGGCTGTCTCCACTTCTTCCTAATTGTCAGTTATCAGCCATCTCCATTAGGCCTTCCACAGCTTCCTTGCCACCCAAACTTTTTTTGCTGAGATCATCAATGGTTTCCATATTTCTAAATCCAGTGAATGCATTTTAGCCCTCATCTCCCTCACTTGACCTGTCAGAGGCATTTAACACAGCGACTCAAGTCCTTCTCAAAACACTCATTTCCTCTTATAGCAGTAAGGCCGTGGCTTGTATGTGTATGTCATATGCAAGCTACATTGTCTTCTCCTATCACTCTTTTAGGAATAAGCTATTGTTATTTTTTTCTTTTTCTGTATAGCGGAATTTTAAAAGGAGTAACACATCCTCTAGAAGATCCTTACTGCTGGTACATTTACAGTTCTTAATATGGTGTCTACTAGTAAGTGGAATCACAATGATATTTAGATGTGACTATGTGTTAGACGGCATGAGTCAACATCAAGAAACCATTATGCTATGATGTCTGGGATGTCTTTGCTGAAAGAGTGGTCTAAAGGGGGAAAAGAGACTAAGTGCTCTTCAGTTCAACACGGAAAAAAGGGAGAATCTGCTTGACAAATATGAGCAAGAATATAAATATACCTTAAGGTAGAAGGCAGATAGGTGGTTTATAAACTTTCAGGTCCATCTGGACTGTTTGGTCAGCTTTGTACTTTGACGTATGCTTGGAGCTGACCTGAGTCTGCTGCCCTCTTTGCAATCTGAAGCTGAGGTTGAAGGTGTCAAGTCCTCTTGCCGAGTGAGGCTGGTAGACCTGCTGCCCTGGTGCCTCTGACCTCCTCCTTTCTCTCAGAAGACATCGGCCCAGATCTCACCTATTTTTTATGCCTCCTCCAGAAGAGATGGCCATGATGCCTGATGTTGAGAATCAGCCCAAGAGGAGCCCACTTTACTACCTTCTGCATCAATGAGATCCATGAACTCATGGTCCTCTGCCCATAAGAAGCATAATCTCTCTAGAACCAAGTGGGATGGGAAAGGGGATGGGCCAAAGTGCATTTCATATTTTGACAGCTGAAGGCTATCCCAGCAAATAAGCCTCTGCCTTCAGAGCCTGGGATTGAGAATGCCTAATTGGGTCCATCTGTCACGGGCAAGTGCTGACAGTAAAGTCCTTCCTACTGGTCTGAGTCTGACTAGGACCTCCATTCTACTTGGTTACTGAGAAATCCCCAAGTAAAAAAGGGTAAACTCCCCTTGAGGCTCCTTACAAGATTGAAGCAGTCCCCTATTATTTTGAACTCTTGGGTTCATTCTGTTGCAAGTAGATAAAGGGTAAAATAGACTAGAAGAGAATCTTTTATTATGAGGCTAAAAACTGAGATGTTATATATGTCTAAAATGCAAATCATAATGCTTGAAAAAGAGTGTTTTCCTCTATCTTCCATGTTTGCACACCTGAGGTAGAAATATTTGCTCATGCTCCCTATGCACCAGACGCTGCCCACATCTTATCTTGGGTAACCATTACCAAAATATGGCACCACTTACATGATGCTTACTATGTACCAGGCATGATTTTAACTGATTTATATATGTTATTCTTACAATTACCCTATGAGGGAGATTTTTAAACCATTTCCAAATTAAAGATGAGGAAACTAGGGCACAGAGTAGTTCAAGTATTTGTTCAAAGTGACACAGCTACTAAGTAGCAGAGCTGGGATTTGAACCTGCCGTGTAGCTCCAGAGCAGCGGACCATCCAAAGCAGCCCTGTCCTGCAGAGCTATCTGTGATGATGAAATGCCCTACTGTCCAGTATGGTAGCCATAACCACACGTGGTTATTGAGCACTTGAAATGTGCAACTGAAGAACTGAATTTTAAATTTCACTTAATTTCAATTTAGATAGCCACATGTGGTTAGTGGCTATCTATCAGAAAACACAACTATTAGAGTCTGTGTGTAATAACTTCCAAAACAACATCAGAGCAGTGGTGGTATCCTGTACAGAAGAGGACACTGGGAGTCAGAGAAGTTGGGGGATGTGTCCAGGGCCCTAAAACTAGAATGTGGATGTACCAGGATGTCAGGTTCTAAAGCAACAGCTCTGGCCATCGGAGCTACACCTATCCCCGCCCCTCTCCCCCACCACCAATCCACTGTCCTGGCTCTTCATCTCTTTCCAAACAGGATCGGAAAGCATATCTTTCTTCCTTCACCTTATCCAAGTCTCTTTTTCCTTCCTCTATTATTAACGCAGTAACAGTAGAACAGAACATCATGCCGTGTGTGGGGGATGTGGCCTGGCCCTCGAGAGCTGAGCCGACCAAAGTGGCTGTAGGTGATGTACTCATTCTTAACATTCTTAAGGGCTTATCCCAAACTGTCCTTTTGTTTTTCTCGGTTATTCTTTCCTCCAATCGACCACAATGCTTCCATCCTTGGGAACAAAACATATGCCGCATCATCAAAACAGCCTTTGGTTAAAAGTACTGAAGTTTTATCTACTTCAAGTTTTGTTATTTCATTTGAAATTTCCACAGCTTTCCACCCCCATCTCCCAAAACTTCTTTCAATTAAGTTCACATTAGCTAATATTATTATTAAAGAAAAAAAATACATCATCATTTATGGTTTGGGAGACTGTCGCTTTTTCTTGAGCGTGGTTTTGAATACACCAGCCTTATATTAACTCGTGGTGAGCCAAGCACAGTGTCCTGTACCCAGTAACCTCTCAACAACTATTACCATTTAATTGATTTGCCTTCCTCTACCTTCCTTTAGTGACTTAGAAGTGATCCGAATAGGAAATTTTACTTTAATCACTGGGCATGAACAGAGAAAATAGGACTCTGTTCAACAACAGCAAAAAGCCAAATTCAAATACTGGTCCACCCAGGCAACCCTTTTTGGCATTAGAAGAGAAGAAATGCTGTTACTTTGTCAGATAGCAGCCTGCCCATCTGATCACAAAATACTGCCACTGTGTTATCTGGAGATAAAGACTCACGCAGCTCCCAGACAGAAGGAGGCAGAATCTAGTGTTTCCTGGTGGGGAGGAGCACGCCAGTATTTCCAGTGACCTGGAAAGCAGCTTGTGAGGAGACTGAGGAGGATTCTTTTAAGACACTTGAAAAAATGGGGAGGAAGGGCATTTGTGTTTGGGTCTCCTTGATGCTCATAATTCTCCTGTGACATACCCTGGACGCCTTGAATTTCAAACGATGATTGGTCTATGCCAGTAGGGCCAACCTGATAGTACTTAGAGATCCAGAACATTGATGTAAATTAGTGTTCTCATTTCCACGGACTCATTTAGAGGGAGTGAGTTCACATGGTGGTACGAACAGAGGAGGAGAAAGGAATAAGAAGGCATTTCACAATTTCTCAAAATATGATTGCTAGCATTGTACTTTTCAACAGAAGCTCTTTCTACTCCCAAGCTATCAGACTTCCAAGCCACCTCCTGGAGCAATGCCACTGTCAAACCATGCTTCCCTTGTGCGCCCACCTACATAGCAATGGGAGGGGAGGCCCCTCACACTGGTGGACAGCTGGCTCTAGAAGGTGATTTGGATGAGCCTTCATTAGTCCAATTATGTTTTTTCTCCCTAAAGTCCGGGCTGGAACTAGTATTGCTAGTGAGGGCTGTAGCACCATGAATAGTATCACATGCAGGTGGGTGATTTGCAGATGCAGGTGGGCGATTTGCAGATCTCCCCGGTCTTTGAAGTTAGACTCCCGGGGGTTCTCAGCCCTTTAGAATCATTTAGAACCATGTGAGTCAACTGGGGAACTTCTAAAAATGATATTGTCCAGTTTCACTATCAAGAAATCTATATTTAATTACTCCGAGGTAGGAATCTGACATCAGTGATGTCAAAGGGACCCTCAGGTGATTCCAAAGCGTAGTCAGGGCTGAGGCCCCCTGGATGGATCAACTAGCAACCTCAGGCTGTCAGGACCACCACCTCTCCCTCCCCCACCCCCTCCTCCTCTTTATCTCCTGCAATGACTCAAGGAGCTAAAGAGAGTAGGTTTCACTTTCTGAAGTGGATGGTTTTGTTTTCTATTATGAACATGAAAACATTTTTCATCTCTTATGAACAAAACAATATATACCTGCTGTAGAAAAAGTCAATTTAGAGAGATGTAAGAAAGAAAATAAAAACCACTCATTACCTTCCACTAGAGATAAGAACTTCATTTCGGTGTATGACTTCCTAAGATGTTTTCTAGAAATACACATACATTTTATATATAAACTTGGTAACTCCACTTCTAGAAACTTAAGGTAAGGGATTATATGGAAATGTCTGCAAAATATATGTCCCCTGTAAGTATTGTTTATACGAACAAAATAATGAGCAGGGCTTCAATTTCCATGAAAAGAAAATTAAACTAATTGTTGAATATACATAAAATGAGCAACTCTTTCAGCTCTTTAAAATGATGACTATTTACATTACTGTTTTGGAATGATAACTCTGAAACATTAAGTGGTCCATGTAATAAATGGACTACTGTGCCATTATTCATGAGAGCTTGTGTCCCTTTTAGTCTCTGAGTCCCACGAAGGCAGAGCTGTGTCTGTCCTGGGCACTGTCATGTCCCCAGCACCAAGCCAGGGTCCACTCGCAAGTAGGTGGCACTCAGGACACAGGAATGAATAAGTGAGTAGACATACCTTATAAAACACTTTGTAAATGTTTTCACATTCAGTTATGTGAAGTCCATAAAGCAAGAAGTACAGGCATTGATGTTCCCACCCTACACATGAAAAAGAGAGGTTTGGAGAGATAAAGTGATGGTACACCCTGAATCCAGACCTGGACAGTGGCCTGAACACCAGACCAGTTCCCTCTCTGCATTTCCAGGCTGCTCCTCCACAGCTTTCACACTCGGCCTGAGCTGAGGAAATCTGTGTGTTCCAATGTCACACTTACTATGATCTCAGAAGTTAAAAATTCTAACAGTAATCCCCACCTGACATCGTAGAGAGAGGTGTTTTGCTTGAACAATGACATGAAGATTGCATTCTTTGAGAAGAAACAATGGTTACCCTGGTCACTTTCGGGGTAACCATTGTACTTTTTAAACATGAGCAGGGGAGAAAGCATATGAAGCTCAATCAGCGAAAATCACCTTTCCCCCAACCCATGGAGGAGTGGAAAATCTGCATGAGAACAAAGCCAAGAAAGCAATTTAAGCCAGTGGGCCTCCCCAGTAAAACACCTCACGAATATCTAGAGCACCCCTCAATGAACAATGCTCCCATCAAAGTTGCCTTCTGTACCCTTCAACCTATTCTTTCTGCTGCCTCCTTCAGCCCATCTCCCACATGGCTAAAATATGTGACTTTTCCAGGTTATCCCTTGCTTGAATGCTTTCCATGGCTCCCAGATGCCTTGTGAGCTGAAGTTCAAACTTTTCAACATGGCCCATCAGCTCCATACCCTCCAACTTGTCCTGCACACCACCCGGTCTATGGACCTGGCCTTGCGTCTATGTGCTGCCCCTCTTGGGCACACTGACAGCCCTTTGGGAATCACATTCGTCCTTTAGGACCAGCTCCGTCAGCTCCTCTGGAAGCCTTGTGGGTCTCCTCTCCAGCTGGCGGTGCCCTGCCTTGAGCTCCCAAAGTGTCTTCAGGAGACCTCCAGTCTGCCTTTATCATTCTGAAATGCAAGAGCTGGAGTCTCGTTCTGCTGCTGGCCATCAGTGCCCTGCCTTGTTTATCCTGGCATCCCCGACTCTCCCTCACTGCTAAGCGCACTGCCTGGCCACTGCTGGGGTCAGTGAATTTTGGTTGAAAGAATGAATCCTCAGTACTGCTGTAAGTAAGTTCTTCCTGAGGAAACTGCTCCAGTTCTCTGGAGACATTGATTAGCTTTGCAGCTCATCAAGATTTATTGCCATTTATTTATCTACTACACATGCCTTTATATGAGAAGACAGACAGGAGTCTGTCTGTCTGTGTGATTCCAGGGAGTAGGGAAGGAAGCTCCCAGTTCAAAACATCATCATCGTCATCATTATCATCATCAGTAACAGAAAGTCTTCCAAATACCAGAAATTCTCGAATAGGGCAAAAGCTTTTTATTCCATAAGGAAAGAGGCAGTTTAAAACCCAAGTGCCCCACGTGAGATACTCAAAGACAGTGGAAATGTCTGATGGCAGATAAGCAGAGGCTATGGAGAGATGAGGTGTCCTAGGGACCTAAAAGGAGCCATCATGCAGGGACACCGAAAAAGAGAACAGTCGGAAGGAGACGTTTGCCTGAGTGGCAGCTGCTGTGTTTAAGTGACTCATTTGCAAACATTGTTACTGGAGTCGACCTGGGACACCAGTCCTCCTGTTACAGCTCTAATCTCCCGGCCACTGTTAAAAAAATTTTTTTTGGCATGATTTGACATTTTAAAATTACTCTTTTTCTCTTTCTAAAATTAATATACATTAATTTTAAATCTTGAGAAATATGGCTAAATAAAAAGGAAGGGACATCCATTACCATGAATTCCACTCCCTACAGATGGCACTGTGACTATTCTAGGGCACATGCTTCCAGTAACTTTGTTTCTCTCCGGTAGCTAGCCCTTCCTCAGTGTGACTCTGATAGGCAGTTGCTGAGGAAAACTGCAAATTTCAGAACTGAAAAAAAAGAAAAAGAAAAAAAAAGGCAAGCGCAAGAAGAAGGTAAAGGAGGAATGTGGAGGAGTTGGCGGCTCTCCTCTGGCTGGACTGCGCTGGGCATGGGGTGATTAGGGCACTGATTCTATTACATCTTGCACTGCTCGGCCGTGACGTCAGTAATGCGATTCAGCACGACCAGAATGAAATTAACCGTGAGTCAGATGGCAGTTCCCGGCCTTTTAAGCTAAGGAGAAATGGATTTTGTCAAGGTTTATTATTAATTCAACATTTTCTACTCTGTCTGTGTTTCATTTATTCAGAATGAAGTCCAAGGGGCCATGTTGAAGCCTCACCTTAACTGATGGTCAGCATTTCCTTCTCCTGACTGAAGGCTTTTCCTGCGGCTCCACAAAGGGCCAGCACCAAGTGCAACCTCTCTGGCACGCTCCCTCCTTTCTTCCCACAGCATCACCCACTTCAGCCTTCATGGGTCGCAGCTGCCCTGACCACTTGGCAGCCTGGTCAGCCTCTGCTTGGCCCCGTGGTGGATGCTGCTCCAACCCTGGGTATTACCTCTTTGCTCAGGAACCTCCAACAGTTCCCTGATACAAAATGAATGAAGTGCACACTCCTAGCAGTTTACCTGCCTACCTTTCCAGGCATATCTTCTGTTATTCTCAGGTGGCTCCAGGGAAAGTAATCTCTGAAGAGGCTGCCAAGCACTTTGAAAGATATTTTGTTTCTTTAGCTAATTAGGAAAGTTATACTTTCATAATGCTCATTGCAGACAATTTGGAAAATCCAGCGAGTGTAAAGAGGAAAATAGTAATTACCTATGTTTCACTGCCTAAAATAAGCCACTGTTACTAATATTTTGGTGCAAAATGGTCCAAAATTATGCTGCAACTCTACATACAAAATTGTATTCTGCTGTTTTTACTTATTATGTTATGGACACTTGCTCAGATCATTAAAATATTCTTATAAAATATGATTTGAATGGTTGTTCAATGTTCCATTATATAGTTGTGCCACAGTTGATCTAATCATCCATCTAGTGTTGGTATTGCTAGACAGTTAGGTTTCCATCAAATTTGACTATTATAAATGAACTTTCTTGCATATAAATCTTTAACCACATTTTTTGATGTTGGAGTATTTGTTTTCTCTCTCCTAACAAATGTGTGCCTATCCTGTGCAAATTGGCAAGAAGTTCTGCGCATACTGGGTGCACTACCAGTGATGCTCAAAAGAAAACATAGCTCACCTTCCTGTGTCTCAATCTCCTTCAGCAGTTTCTTTCATTTGTAAAATGAAGGTGTTGGATTATATTATCTTTTTTTTTTTAATTGTTGAAAGTATTACAGATATCCCCCTTTTCCCCATTGACACCCTCCTCCTCACTCCTAGCCCCACCCCCCGCTTTCCCCAACCTAATGTCTATGTCCATATTATCTTTTAGATGTGCCATTCTATGGTTTTTGTGCCTTCAGAATTTAGCTAATAGCATATCTAAGATTCGGTGTTCATGACTACTTGTTATCACAGCCCATCTCCTGTATGGGTCACTGATTTCCCATGGGCTCAGGTGGCCTGCGGCCTAGCTGTTGGGGGGCAATACGGCAAGTTGGAAAGTCCATGGGGTTTGCATTCCCTCAGCCCTGGCTTCAGTTTCTCCTCTGGGTGACCTTGCACGAAGGATTTTAGCACCTCTAGATTTCAGGCCTTCTTCCATAAATCATGCCTACTTTGCAGGGTTGATGGGAGGACCACACTGAATAACTATGTAGGACTCTTTGTAATAGTGAGTTTTAATTGTCATAGCCATTATTGTAATACACGTTTCCATAAATCACTCAGGCATCTGTGCCCTGGATGGTGACACAGAAATTGGATATACTAGGGTTATTCTTCCAGGAAGGCATTGATCCTCTTTTTCAACATCAGCATGGTGAATGGGGAATTACTGTATAAGTCTATTTTCTGCATGTGTATTTTTAATAGCAGAATCTAGACACAGGGCCTATTTAAGGCATTCCTCAGAAAATCTAAAGGAACTAGGTATTGATTTTGCCCCACCATAAACAGACACAGACACACCAAAGAAAACAAATTCTTTGATTTTTCAGGTAAATTATTCTACTCACTGAAATATAGCCTACCAGGCTCTCCCCCACTCCCATCACAACCTTTGTAACAAAAGTAAAATTAAAACCATTAAGATACTGAGGAGAAAAACAAGAGGAGGACCCTCAAAGCTCCCAGGAAAGAAATGAATAAATGGGACCCTCATGTAAGAAAAAGTGCTCTTGGGGCCTTTCTGGTCTGTCAAGGAATTCCTTTCTTTCGCTCGTGTCTCAGTTCTAATCAGTCAGAAGGTGGGCCAGGCTTCCTGTGGGCTCTCACTACCTGCTCTTGCCAGTGGTTTCCAGGCGGGTTATGGAGCACGACTCTGTTAAGTGTATTTTTGTACTAACTCCCTGTTTTGGGGGGATGAATTGGTTGGCCCCCTTACTGGCTGTAGGCTGTCCAGGACTTTCTAATGGAATGTGTTATGAGAGTTCACTCGTAAGCTCATCCTTTGGAACACGGAGCCCGCCTTCCCAGAAACCACTTAATAACGGACTGTTGTGTGCTCAGCTGAGCCCGGTCCACAGGGAGAGGGTGGGAGATGTAGGCATCCCACCAGCAGTCAGAGAGGCTGAAGCTGGGTCCAGTAAAGGAGAAAAGTGTGGCTGAGGAGGGCTGGGCCCAGGTTATAAGAAACATATGTGTTTGCTACCTGGGCATTGCCCAGATCCTTACTGCACGTGTCTCAGAGGAAAGGGCAGAACCATGCCCTCCAGAGGGAGCTTGGGCTGGCCTCCTTTCTGAGCTGGCACTGTCCTCCTTCCGGCTGCTGGGCCCCATGGATCATTCTGATCTGCTGGGTTGTGGGTCTGGGGATCTTCAACGTGAGTCTCTATGTTAACAAACTGATAAAAAGATTTTGGGGAAAACAGTCAAAATGGCTGGATTAACACATTTTATGTTAATAAATATAAAGTGCACACTTAGAGACATTCCTGTGTTAAAAGCCTATCTCTGCCACTTACTGGCTGTGTGATCTTGTCAAGTTTCTCCAGCTCTTCAAGTGTTTGTTTTCTCACATGTAAACTGGGGTTCATAACAGCGCCTACTTTACAGGGTTGTTGTGAGCAATTATATGAAAGAATGTATGTGCCCTGGCTGGTGTGGCTCAGTTGGTTGGGAGTCGTACCCAGCATGGAAATGTTACCAGTTCAGTTCCCGGTTAGGGCGTATACCCAGGTAGGGGGCGTGCAGGGGGTAGCTAATCAATGTTTCACTCTCACATCAATATTTCTCTCTTTCTCCCTCTCCCTTCCTCTCTCTCTAAAAAGCAATAAAAACCCCAAACCAACAAAACAATGTACGTAGTGCTCATCACAATCCAGGTACCTTGGAAGTGCTAAAGAAAAAAACCAGACCAACCCACAGACCAACTTTTCTATTATTTAAAATATTATGGCTTTGAGACAGGAAGTTTTCAATCAGCCTTCATTTGTCCCTGAGTTATGTAATTCCATACTGATTTTAGGAACAGTGCATCTGGAGTTGCCTGATTTTGTTACCTAGAGAAGTTCAAACCCACTTATCAAACTCTTAACAAGCACTGATTCTGTGTCAGGTGCTCTGCTGGGTGGTGGGGCGGAAGATGAAGGGGATGAGACCCCAGTGCTCAGGGATCTCATATTCAGTTGCTCTCAGTCTGTGTGGTGGAAATGTCATTAGATTGAGGGGTGTGGAACAGAAGAAAGTAGTATGACCTAGTGGATGAGAGTGGAGGTCGGCCTCTAGTACCTTTGTTCAAATCCCAGTTCTGTCCCTGACCAGCTACATGATCTTGTAACTTAAACTCTACATCTGTTTGATTTTTTCTTTTGTAAAATGGGGTAATACTAACATGTTCCCTAAAAGTATTATTGTAGGATTAAATGAGATGCTCCATGGAACTTGCTTAGAAAATGCAAGTTCATAGTATCAGTAAATGTTTATTACTATTTATTGAGAGGAAAGAGCCCTGAATTCTAGTCCTCCATTTTTAACTAAATAGTTTTGTGATTTTGGGCAAGACTCATAACTCTGAATCAAAAGGGAAGGAAGGATATCAACCTCTTACCGAATATATCATTTGCAAATATGTTCTCCCATTCAGTAGGTTGTCTTTTTGTTTTGTTAAAGATCTTCTTCACTGTGCAGAAACTTTTTGGTTTGAACAAGTCCTCTTTGTTTATTTTTGCTTTTGTTTCCCTTGCTTGAGGGGACATATCCAAAAATATATTATTCAGACTGATTCAAATAGTTTACTGCCTACGTTTTCTTCTAGGAGTTTATGGATTCAGGCCTTACATTTAAGTCTTTAACCCATTTTGATTTTATTTTTGTATATCTTTAGGAGAGTGGTCTAGTTTCATTTTTTTTTTGCATGTATCTGTCCATTTTCCCCAACAACACTTGTTAAAGAGACTGATGTTATTCTAGTGTATATTTTTACCTCCTTTGTCATAGATTACTTGACCATTATTTCTGGGCTCCATATTCTGTTCCATTTATCTATGTGTCTGTTTTTGTGCCAGTATCATACTGTTTTAATTAGTATAGCTTTGGATATACAAAAGATATAAGAAACTCCTATAACTCAATAAAAAAATAAACAATACAATTGAAAAATGGGCAGAGGACAGGAAAAGACATTTCTCCAAAGAAGACATACAGATGACCAACAGACATACGAAAGATGCTCAACATCACTAATCATCAGAGAGATGCAGATCAAAACCACAGTGAGCCCTGGCTGGTGTGGCTCTTCTGGTTGAGTGTCAGCCCATGCACTGAAAGGTTGCTGGTTCCATTCCCAATCACGGCACATGCGTGTGTTGCAGGCTTGATCCCGGGTAGAGGCATGCAGGAGGCAGCTGATCAGTGTTCTACTCTCACACCAGTGTTTCTCTCTCTCCCTTAAAAAAATCAATAAAAATATTTTTAAAAAATGGACACAATCAGATACTGCCTCATACCCGACAAAATGGGTATTATTAAAAAGTCAACAAATAACATGTGTTAGCAAGGATGTAGACAAAACAGAATGGAGATTCCTCAAAAAAGTAAAAATAGATATACCATATGACCCAGCAATTCCACTTCTGGGTATTTATCCAAAGAAAATGAAAAAACTAATTTGAAAAGATGCATGCACACCTATGTTCACTGTAGCATTATTTATAATAGCCAACATATGGGAGCAACTTAGGTGTCCAGTAAGATGAATAGATAAAGAAGATGTAAAATATATATATGTATATATATGTATATGTGTGTGTATATATATATATATACACACACACACACACACACACACACACACACACACACACACACACATACACACAATGAAATATTATGCAGCAATAAAAAAGAATGAAGCCCTGGCTGGTTTGGCTCAGCGGTCAGAGCGTCGGCCCGCAGACCAGAGAGTCCTGGGTTCGGTTCCCTCTAAGGGCACACACCTCAGTTGCAGTTTGTCCCCGGCCTTGGTGGAGTCATGCGGGTGGCAGCCACTCAGTGTGTCTCTCTCACATTGATGTTTCTCTCTCTCTCTCTTCCTCCCTCTCTCCCTTCTGCTCTATCTGAAGATAAATGCAAAAATGTCCTCGGGTGAGGATAAAAAAAAGAATGAAATCTTGCCATTTGCAACAACATGGATGGATCTAGAGGGTATTATGCTGCGTGAAATAAATCAGGCAGAGAAAGAAAAATATTGTATGGTTTCACTTATATGTGGAATCTAAAACAAACAAACAAAAGAAAATAAAACAAAAAAAGACTCATAGAAAAGAAACCAAAGGGATAGTTACCAGAAAGGAGGGGTTGGGAGATGGGTGAAAAGGGGAAGGAGAATACAGTCAGTAATATTGTGATAAGTCTGCACAGGGACAGGTGATTACTAGAATTAGTGGGGCGATCACATTGTAAGGTATAAAAATGTTAGATCGCTATATTGTACACTGGAGATTAGTATAACCAATATAAGATTGTATATCAACTATACATAAATAAAAATAATTTTTTTAAAGGGAAAGAAGGGGTACTGTATTGGCTGGGCTGGCTGGTCCTGACTATCAAGGGAAACTGAGTGGTACTACTCACTGGGGACGAGGAGTGTGTCCGGAGCACAGGAGCTTCCCTGGGTCATGTTAGTCTCCTGTCCTGTGGTTAAAGCCAACAGGAAACTGCCACAGTCCCATTCAGGCTGGACTGCTGGAGCCTTGGTGTTTAAAATATAAAATTTAGAAAATAAAAGAGTGGTGTGGGAAGGATCAACTACTTAAATTTCCTCTCAGATTTACAGTTCTCAGATTCTAAATCCCCTTCTACTTCTAGCTCGCTGTGTTTTGTACACCGAGGTACCTGGGCAAATAGCCAGTTTTATTTTCACATCCCCACAGTAGATGTGAATAGCACAGTAATAAGATGGTGTGGCTGAAAATCAAATAGAATTCACACCCACTTTGTATGAAAAATGTCAAATAACAGAGTTAAACATGATGTTTTGCCTACCATGTCATTCTGAATGGAGAATTACAAAGTTGGATTTCAATGACTGGCCTTTTTTGCTGGCTGCAAATATAAGGTTATAGTATGAAAATGGCTTGTTTAAGCTTCTTCTTACACCTTAAACAGAAGTAGTGGCAATTCCTTCCTGTTACAACAGTGCTTAGTCCCGGTATAAAGAGTTCTCCCCGTGTGTGGCCCTGCTCAGATGAAGTGTGTGAGCTGTTGATTTTCAGGCTCGTAGCTGCCCGGCTGAGTGACTGTCGTGGGAGGTTTATATAGGAGTCCAGCTGCATGAAAGTCATCTTCATAAAAGCCACACATGACAGGCAGTGCTTTCTAAACCTATACCTCACTCCATTATTAATACGTCCGTGCCAATTGCCAGTATTGATACTGATGAAAGGCTCTATTTAAATAGCTTATTAGTGGTTTCAAAAGATTGTTTCAACTTTTAAATTTGTTCAGGGGGAGAATATGGAATATAATTATTTTCTTTTTTAGAGAGGTGGATTATTATTAAATTAAATATGATTTCTTAAGCAATTGTAAGATTGTCTTCTGGGTACCAGAAAAGATATATTTCTCTTAATCAGTAGAACAAATTGGTTTCAGAAATGCAATGCTACCCTCTTCCTTAAAAATGTTATTACTATAAAAGTAATAATTAACTGTCATTATAAAAATTTAGAAAGAAGATCTATAATCCATTATCTGAACATGCCTACTGTTATACCATTTTTAAATGATTTTTGTGTAGGACATGTAGCATTCACAGACTAAATATTTGCTCTTCTTTTTCTCCGGCAAATCTTTTTTTTTTTTTTAAATTCCTGAACACTCATTAGTTTGCATTATTTAAGAAAGGGATATTGATTAATCCATGTTCTAATTAAATGCCATATATATTTTTTAAATTACTAATTCTAATACTTGGGTTAAAAAACGAGCAAACAGAATAAACTGACAACATACAGAGTTTCTCTTTCTCCCTGTCTCTCTCCCTTGAATTTGGGAACCCCTCCGAGGCTGGTTTTATTGGTGGGCCTTTACTCTCACACAATATGTAATTAACAACCAGATCGAACCAAACCGTCTCAGTCCACTGGCATTTCAGAGGTGAGCATTGTCTCAGCATCAGCTGAGATGAGCAAGGCAAGGAGCTGATGGTTCTCAAAAGCAATAGTACAGCTCAAGGGACCAGAAGATAAGTGACTAATTCAAGGTCTGGTCCTTTCCTTGGAAGTGAGGCCTTCATGACTCTCTGACCTGTTGGATTTGAGCAGGCCACAGTTAAATAGAGGCATATTGGCGTCTGTGGCTGTGTGTGTACATGTCACGAACATAGTAGTTGTTGCCAAGCTAAACTATAGCAAGACTTATGCAAATCACCTCCCTCTTTATTACTTTTCCTAGGAAAAGGGGGTGACAGTAGTCACCTTGCTTGGCCTGCAGGCAGTAAGGAAGGAGGTTGCCTAGAATATTTGGGAGCCTGCAGCTTGGCAGAAAAAACAGTGATAAAACAAGGGAGGCTAAGTTCACCTTCTTCTTTTTGCTGGTAGAGGGCTGAGGGTCACCAGCAGAATGGTGTGGGAAAGATCTGGCTGGCAAGGCCCTGGCTGCTCCTTGTCCTGTCGATAGATAGATAAACTTGGCTTCTTGTCCTATTGAAGCAGCTCCTTTCCTGCTGTCACTAGAAAATGAAGGAAAATTGGAAGTGGGGAAAAATACAGCATCAGAAAAGTAATGGGAAAAAAACAAAACAAGAAATGGAGGGAGGAAACATGAAGTGAGGAAATCGAGCCTTTAGGAGCTTTGGCATTTTGTACAATGGTCCACCCTGGAATTGAATTGAATTGAACATGATCCATGAAATGCATCTTTAAATTAATAATGTGCTCCTGAGGTTATAAATTTTCAAGCTGGAAAGAACCATAGCAATCACCTTATAGACGAGGCATCTCAGGTCCAGAAAAGCAAAGGTGGGGTGCACACAGCTGGGGAGGGGCTGACGTGACTCCACCATCCCGACTTCATTTCCCCATGGTGCTTCCTGGGCATTGTTCTGGTTCTAGGCATGGAAAGCTCATCTGGTTTTACCCTTGTCCTCCCTTCTGCCCATCCCACCAACCCTTTCACCACAGTGGAGTGTGGCTCCTGTCAGCTGACATCAGCTGTGAAGCCAAGGAGAGGGGAGCAATCTCTCCCCAGTCCTCAGAGTTGTCTCATCTCAAACAGGAAGTGGGGGACATGGTTCAACACCAGCCAAGAAATAGCAACAATGGCCCCTGATTCTACAGCTATGAAACATTCTTTTTCTTGTCCATTTTTCACAGTTTAATCTCCTCACTTGGCTTTTCTATTTCCACCCTCTGTCTCCCGCATCTGTCCTCCTCACTGTTGCCAGATCCTTCCAGCACTGTTCTGGTGACAACTCCACGGCACTGAAAACTTTGGTGGCTCCCACTGCCTGTGGTTAAAGCCTAATTTCCTTAGCTCGGCATTCAAGTTCCAAAAGAGATGAATCCCACTGATCTTATCGCCATTGAGCTAGTAATGAAATGCTTCTCTAAAAAACTCCAAGCAGCTGAACATCAATCAAATTCAGGTGAGGATCACCATAAAGTTTATTAAGAAAACCAAAAAGCCAAACTGAGACCTTTAACATTTAAAGCAAAATTGAAATGGATCACCCTGGGTGATGTGATGCAGTTATGCCCTTAGTTACACCTTAAACATGCCATTGCAAACGGATATTTTTCTACTTTTTAACTAGAAATTGACCCTGCATACAAGCTGAGCTTGAGATTAGGCTGGCAAATGTACTTTATTTTCTAATGACAGTGATTATCTGTTAATTTTGTTTGTTTGTTTGTTTTGATCTTATGCTAGGAAAGACTTGATGTCCTTTGTCTTAAGAGGAGAAAATCACCTTAAAAATCCAAATAGTTTCCTGATAATAAATTAGGCCTCTAGGCTTGGTAAAGCTGGGATCATTAATGAATGGCTTCATGATGATGTCTCTTGCAAGTGACATCTGAAAATTGAGGATAAATTGAATGATTCAGAGCTGAGAAAGAGCCAATTGTTTATTTATGTGTAAAATGTTCCTTTTATTCTCAACCCAAGGACACTGGTAAAAGCTTTGATTAGCGGGAAAGAAATGCATCTCGCTACTTCTCACTACCCAGCAAATGCTTTTGGGACATCTACCGCCCCAAATCTCCCCTTTACGGAGAAGTACATTAAAAAGAATGCAGTTTCCTCCCCACTCTTTTTTTGTTGACTTTTTTGTTTTGTTTTTACTCTCTCATTGAACGTTTTCTTAATATGCTTTAGTCTATCAGCAAAATTAAACTTTAAAATTCTCTTAAACTGAACAAAATGACCTTTCAAATTACTTTCAAACCCCCATTCTGTTTGCTTAATAAATATCCCTTCGGCCATCAATTCTCGCATTATAGCATATTAGTTTTCCTGTACTATGTTCCGGCTTTGGGGTAAATCACACCATCTCAGCCTTTGCTGAACGATATGAGCTCCTGTAGGCAAATGAAAATGCTAAAGTTTCTAGAATATTAACTTATTTTAAGTCTAGAGATGTAGTGTGTGTCGCTGACAGTTTAGGGCAAATTTGCCTACCAGAAACCATTCACAGGAAACTTGAGGACCTAGGCCATTGTTTTTGTAAGTAGTAACTAGCATTACATTGGTCCATTGGACTTATAATTTTGTTTATTTGACAGTTACATGAGATAATTTAAATCACTTCACTGATTAAGAAAACCAAACCAAAACAACCAATCTTAAATGCAACCCTCCACGTACCCTAGGCAATTGTGACTTGGTATTGTTTTTATTTTAGCGACAGTATTCTGTGGTGGTTGTTTTTTCCCCACCATATCTTCCGTTTTTAGCATATTTGTTGAATAAATGAGTAACTAAATTTTTAAAAAGCCACTCTTTCTATCTTTCTTAGATGAAGTGACAGAAGCCTAGAGAATGTATGACTTGTCCAGAATCCCACACCCAGTCTTTGGACCTCTGGGTCTCGTCCCCTGATAAGGCCATGAAGGTAGAGCTGCAAAGTCATTCTTATTCGTGCACTCATATAAGATATATTAGGATTGGTCTCTTTCAGAGAAAAATTTTAAACTGTGGATGGACAGAATGGATGGGGAAAACAGTGTTGGCACAGCATTTGAATCTTGACCATAACCCTCTCTAGCTATGAGATCTTGGACAGGTCATTTAAATTCAATAATCCTCATATATAGAATTGAGATAGTAATATCTACTCCGTAGGATTAAATGAGTAATTGTGAGCTGTTGGCACTATTATCAGAAGTATTGTGATGTAGCTATCTAATTATCTTTGATTTTAGGAAGAACACTCATGCCCTGGCTGGGTAGCTCACATGGTTAGAGCATTGTCCCCATACGCCAAGGCTGTGGGTTTGATCCCCGGTCAGGGCACATACAAGAAGCAGCCAATGAATTCATAAATAAGTAGAACAACAAATCTATGTTTCTCTCTCTCTGTCTTTCCCTTCCTCTCTCTCTGTAAAATCAATAAATAAAACTTTAAGAAGAACACTCACTAACTTGTCATATTGGAATCCAGTGTGTAAAGAAATAAAATCATAGTGTTCAATTGACAGTTCTCCCCAGAGTCTTAATGTACTGTGATTTATACCTGTACTTTGTAATGGACTTGGGGCAGAAAAGAAGAACACAGCTAGTCACAAAGATATTACTGAAACAGGAAGTCCTGTTTCTATTTTGACAGTTTTCTATAGTGGCATATTTTAGTCTTCTGAATTAGGAACTTATTTCTGACATGACAGCCTATACTCATTCAGATACTTTCTTCCTCAGTGTTCTGACGCTGGAATAGAAAGTGTGTCAAAAGTCTGTGTGACCAGGAAAGAACTTAAAATGAATCCCACACTGTCTGTGTAGTGTGTGCCTTCTTGGAACCAGGATAACCCATCAGCTCAAAAGAAAATAAAAATAGTCAAATGGTTGATTGGCCTCTTTCAAAACAACGATGTTGTCTGGTTTTTAGAAAAACCTTTTGAGAGTTGATTCCTTTGACATTTTGTGGATGAGTCATAGTGACTCCATGAATGTTTTCTGTATTGAGAGTGACTAATGACTACAGTTTCAAATGTCAGTGTCCACACTCGGAGATTTCTGACAAGGATAAACCAGACCCCAGTGCTCTTAGAACAAAGTCAGATCATGTTACCCTCTAAGGTGGAATAAACAGAATCAGCACAAAGTACAAGAGATTTGCTCCTTACAGAAATAACCCAACCACTAGGGTGGTTTATTCATGATAAGTGGTCAAACTGGGGCATCTACCAGAACTCCCTAAAGAAGACTAGCATGTAACTGACATGGTATAAGCCATGAGTTAAGAAGTGATAACATGTCTAAAATGATACCTAACAGAAGATAGGGACTGCATAAAGACTAGATAAATTCTCTACCATCTGCTGAAAGTATTTGCCAAAGTTTCTCAAACACAAAAGGGGAAATAAGTAAGACACTCTATTTGAAGGGCTCAGCTATCACAGTAACCTGAAAGGAGTTCTTGGGTGGAATTGGGGAGAATTCTCTAGTCTCTGTTGCAGCCTGGATGGCACATTTCATGAGACTGTCCAACTGCATGAGTCCCAGTGTGGTGCTCACAGGTCACCTTTGATCACTCATCTGGTTTTCTCGCTATCCTAATACCAGGAGGGGATCACCTGGGCAACACTCACAAGCACCCCCACCCCTGCATGTGACTATGTTGGCAGCCTCTCAGGATTTGAGCAGTGTGGTTGGATTCTACAGAGCTAGATGACTTTTGATAGAACTGATAGGATAGAGTTTCTGTACACTGGTCAGACTGTGAGACCATCATGACCCTATGAAGTATTGCCTCCAAAGCCAGTTCTTGGGTTTCTCTCCGCTTTTCCGTACTTCCTTTTTCAATATAATTTTTTACGAAAACACCACCTGTTTTTGGCTTAAAATGATTCCTCAGAGGAAATGTAAACAGAAAATGTGAGTTCCGTTGATTTTAAAAAATAAATCTATCACTGTAAATTTTGTGTATACTAAATTAAATGCACCATACTGATCAGTTCAGGCAAAATACTTGGTCCCTGAAGCAGAAGTGGTTTGGGAGCTGTCTGTTTTCATTTTCTTAGCTACTACCAATCTTGCTTAAATTCATCCAATTACCCAGTTATCAGGTCTCTGGGATTCTGAACCTAATAATCTGCCACTTACAGTGAACTTTGTATGAACTTTGCTCCATTATTAAATGATAAGAGCCATGGACACTACTGTCTTTCTTCATGGGCACACTGTTTTCTGTGGTGATCTCCAGCTGAGCGATGGCATTGATTGTATACAGGGGTGGGCAAAAGTAGGTTTATAGTTGTAATACAAATGAATTATACAGTAATTAATAAATAATAATACAAGAATAAACACTATGTTTCACATACTCACAACTGTAAACCTACTTTTACCCACCCCTGTATATCCTCTAGACTAGAAAGTGTGTTAAACTCATCCATAACCAGCCTCTTACTACATCCAACATAGCATGGGAGATAACAACCTGTGGGTATTCTAAACAGTGCCCTGGAATGAACCTCTGAGCACAGTGCAATCAGTCATTTCCATTTATCCTTATGGGGCTGTGCAGTGAAAAGGGTGCAGAGGTTGTGCAGAGTGGGAAAATGCTCAAGGGTAGTATTATCTACCCTCGGGAAGCCGCATCTTGGTGTGGAGGAAAAGCACTGGACTTGGAGTTAGAGAATCTAGTCATGGTGCTGTTTTTAGCTGTGTAACCTTGAGCAAGTGGCTTTACCTCTCTGGCTCTCAGTTTCCACTCTTGTGAAATGAGTGGATTAGTTTAGATGATTTCTGTGGAATGTTTATTGGATGAAAGGTGGAAGAAAGGTGGCCAGAGAATGGGAAGTAGGAACTAACCAATCTTAGAAATCTCAGTATGCACAGACTAAATTGACTATGAGGTGACATTTAAGATCATAAGTCTGAATAAATGATCAGGAGTGTGCAGATGACTGAAAAATTCAACCTTGTTTACAAAGAGGGTTGGCATTCCAGATCTCTGATGTGCTCTGCGTGCAGGCAACTTCATCTTTCTGAAGTCTCCCTCATCTAGGAAATGGAAAGGCAGTGATCATGTATACACAAGCATCAACGGCATACTATTTACAGAACCACCAGAGATTGAGATGCCTCCTGTTCAGGCTGTGCCTCTATAATCTCTGGCAATTGAAATGAGGAGGCAGGGGAGGGTGTGTGAGGTGGGGTGAGAATGTTGTGCCCATTTATTGGGTGTGTTGTTTGTCTGTATTTCTGAGGAGATGTTCTCTCTTCATGTAGAAGCAGCCCGGGATCTGATATATCACTTGGTTGGAATGAAAGAACTATATCCTAATAGTGAACAATAGAAAACTTGGAGCTTCATAAGTACTTAATCACTGCATTGTGTGTTACATTGGATTATGCTCCAATGATGAATAAAATTCCCAAGGCAGCACAGAGCAGGGCAAAATGCTCTGAATTAAGAGGATGGGCTAGACTCTAATCTTTGTCCTGTCACTAATTTGCTGGCTGACCTCGGGCCAGTCACTTAACATCTCTGGGGTTTAATCACTTCAACTGTAAAGCATAAACAAAGAAGAAGGCTGGGATGATTTCTGAGGTTCCTTCTAGTTGTGAGATTAAACTTCATGATTCTGATATTTGCTATGAATCAGATGTGAATTCAGTGATATTCCTAAACATATTCATAAAAACACTGTTCAAAAATTAACTCCAGGCTGAATAAATATATTCACTCAGCTGCATTCAAGTCTCTTCAGAGTCCTTCCAATATGACCTCCCACCATTCCTGGCCAGGTCTGATCACGCCAGCCTGCACATATGTTATTTACATCCACACATCCAGCATTTGCTTATACTGCTCCCATTTCTACAATAGCCATATGACAAAATATTACATATCATTCAAAGTACAGTTCTATTGTAATTTCTCTATGGAGATAAATTGCTCCCTGGTTTCTTCTTGGAGGCCCCTCGATAACATGTTTCAGCATATGTCATGTTGCATATATAATTATGGAAGTTACATCTGACTATCAGATTGTTGGTGACTTAAGGGCAGAGATTGTGTCCAGTGCTTAGCTAGACCCAAGCATGTCACAAAGTAAGGGTCACAAAGAAACCCAATGTTTCTTCAATGGACTTCAAAGGTCGTAGTTTTCAGAATCATAATTCACTGGTTTTGGGTCCCCAGTGCAGACCTTTCATCTGGGCCTAGAATTATTGGCATGTTAACCTATTGGGACTCCTTGCACCTGATGAAGTTGGAGGTGGCTTCTTGTAGAAGCTTCTGAGGGCTAGTTTGAAAACCATTCATCTCTGACCCCATATTTTACTTCTCTATAAAGTTATTGGAAGTCCAGTAATGATTCTGAGCTGTCATAGACCTCACATGAGTATGGCTAGCTTTCCCCTGGGGGGAGAAGACCAAAAGTAAATTCTCTCTGTCCACATCTGTTGGGAAATCAGGGACCATTAACAGCACATTACTCTGAGCAGTATTTCTCAGTGGAGGAGTGCTATTGATATTTTGGGTGTTTTTTATTTTATTTATTTTTTATTGTGCAGGATTGTCCTGCCTAGTGCAGGATTTAACATTCCTGATCCCAGTCCACCAAAAAGCTAGTAGAAATACCTACCCCCTAGTGTCTGTGACAATAAAAAATACCTCTCAGTGAGATGGTACTGTCCCATGTTGAGAAACACTGATGTTAGAAGAAACCACTAAGCCTCTCCTATTGTAAGTACCATTTGGTACACATGCAAGTTTAGGTCCAAGATCTTCTTATCCCTACAGACTTTGATTTAACTATCAACCCTGGTTCAGGATTGCATATCAACAACCTGAGAGTTATTTTTGACTGCGAGAGACTGAAGGGATGGAAAACTTATTTCCTTCTTTTGTATAGAACTTATGGTTTGCAGGGAACTTTAACAAATGCCATCTCATTAGCCCTTCTCATGACGTGAGGGACAGATTCCATTGCTCCTATTTTAAAGGTAAGAAAACTGAGTCTAGAAGAAGTTGAATGGTACTGGCTCAAGTCTCTCAGTCATTTCAAAGCTGAGACTGGAAACCAGGTCTTAACTGACTCCAGGATCACCCCATTCCCCACATAGTATCTAGAAAACCACAGAGGCAGAAGTGGAGTTATACATTCTACAGTTGTCTTTGATGTTGGTGGGCTATGTGGTTAGTTTATCAAGCTGGAAGCTAAAGGTAAAAAATAAACAAACTTATTTGGCTGCTATCATAGCATTTTCAGCTTATTAGACATATCATATCATAGACATTTCAGCTTATTAGACATATCGTATTAGATGCCCATCAACAGATTAGCACATATTAAAATTCACAGTGAAATAGATGAGTACTGTGGTATATTATATTTATGACTAATTTGGTAAGGTAGGTTTGTTTAATGAGAAAAAAAATGAATTTTACACGTTTTTGAAAGTGTGAGTCTTACTCTTAACCCAAGCCCATAAACAGGAAATGACACTGTACGCTTTCTCTCTCTGCTTTTTGTTGTTGTTGATCCTCACCTGAGGATATTTTCCATTGATTTCCAAACAGAGTGGAAGGGAGGAAGGGAGAGAGAGAGAGAAATATTGATGCGAGAGAGACACATTGATTGATTGCCTCCCACATGAACCTGACCAGGGCCATGATCAAACCTGCAACCCAGGTACATGCCCTTGACCAGGAATTGAACCCATGACCCTTCCATCCATGGGCGGATGCTCTAATCGCTGAGCCAAACTGGCCAGGGCTCCCTCTCTGCTTTAAAAGCTGTCTAGATTGCCACTTTGAGTCAACAACCTAGAGCAGAAGTCAGAAGACTCCACAGAAAAGTAAAGATGTAGTGGGCTGACTTTTGTAGCCTTGGAAGGTTTTAGACCCTGCACCAGCAGACATCCAACAGAAAAACCAATGCAGGTTTTTCACACATTCTGGGAAAGGTAGCAGAGTGGTCCTCATTGCACGCGGCAGCCTGCAAAGCACCAATATTCAATACTGAAATATTAAAACAATTGATCAATGGCATCAATTACAAAAGGACAAGAGCCATCTTGTAGAAAGACAGTGCAGATATCCATACTGCTTCATCAGAACCAGAGAATTAAGGTTCTAGTCACCCTCTTGATTGCTCTTCTAGCCAGAAAATGTAGGCAAAATGGAAATTCCCCAGAGAAAGGTACTGTGTGTTAAGTGGCCTATAAATGACACACATTAGTTATCTGAGAAACTTGTGGTTTTCAGAGGCAGTGTGGCATGATGGTTAAGAGCACAGACTTGTTAGCTGTATAAATTTGGGCAGATTATTTAACTACTTTCGGATCCAGTTTTATTGTCTGTAAAATGGGGATAATAACATTACCAACATCATAGGGTCATAGTAAATGTAAATAAGTAAATAAATATTAGCCATCATCATCATTATCATCATTATTATTACTGGGTGAAACACTAGAATGAAATGTCAGAATTTCCAATAAGTAAGTAATAACATAAAACTAAAAACCTTGATTCATTTTTTATTATTTGGGCTGAATGAGTCAGAGTATGAATTATTCAAGTCCTTGGCTCCATTTTGTAGAACCATAGAATGTTATAGTTTGCTGGACCTGAAACACTATTTAACCCAAGTTTCTTACTTTAGAGATAAAGATGATGAAGGTAACAGGAGTGAAATCCTTGCCTAACTTCTTACAACATGGATTCTGGGGTGGGTTTTGAATCATTTTCTTCTGACTCATAGTTCTATCTATGAAATGTTTACCTGTTGATTATCCTTAACCAGTAGTTCTTTTACCTGGGAATGCAAAGGGAAATATTCCCAAATCCAAAAACATCCACTTTTCTACTTCTATCAGCTCTGGTAAAAGTTTGGTGGAAGAGGTTAAACTCATTGACTTAAGTTTTATGACTAATAAGAAGATGCATGATGTTAAAAGATGCAAAGAGCAGTGGATTGAGAGAGAGGAGGCTGAAGTCTTACTTCTGCATCTGTTATTAACTTGAGTGACTGTTCTCAGCCTCAATTTGTTTATAAAATGAGAGTTGGGTTATGTGATTGTTACAAAATATTGGCACAATAATATATTGTTTACATATCTCTAATGAGCAGTTAAGTCTTTATAATTATGAAGACCATTTTGTCATTAGAATATTCAAACACCTGGATGTAATGGTTTTAATTTGCTGGTTATTTAAAAAACAAACAAACAAGAAGAAAACAATTTAAAAAATGAACAGGACATGGAAACTAGCTTGCTTATTTGTAGGACAGTTTATTGGGTTGGAATATTTTGCCTTTGGCAAATGAGAATCAGTTAATTCCAGGCATTTGCTTATTGACTTGCTAGAATAGAATGATCTATTTTTCTTTCATTTTTGTCAGTAATCACCAGTTAAAACTCCTAAAGGGAGGCCCAATTGTCCCTGGAAAAGGATAATATTTTGTGACCTGCCAGACTGTGATGTCACCAGCTCTCCTCTAATTAATATAGGTGCTTTCATTCTAAGCTAAGCTCCTTCTGAATTTAGGAATAGTAATTGCCTGCAACACCCATGGAAGCCAAATACTTTCTCAAGGAAATAACAAGTACCTCTTTAAGGTAAAAGGGAAAATAACACAGAATTCCACTCAAGCGTTGTGTTCATGAAGCTGTGTCATCACAGTCAAATGCAAGAACCTTGGGCTGATGTGCCCCTTGTTCCCTGGAGAAGGGAAGCAAGATACAATCCTCAGATGCAGTCCTTGTTGGCCATCACTATCTCTGTACCCAGAGAGGCTAAGAGTGTTTGTCAGGGTAAGATTTGATGTTCTGTGTTTTTCCCCTGTTTTATTGGCTAAAGGAAAATGCCACAGGGAATATTCATTTCTTGGTTAGACGAGTGCATGGTATGAACTGACCTGGAACAATGGCCTGAATTCAACAAATATTTATCGAGCACCCATGTGCCAGGTTATATGAGTTTCAAACACCCAATGACCACATATTTCTGTGTCAATGTAGGACATTTCTCAATTATTTTATTGAGTAAATGAATGGCATGTTACAACCAATTTCAAAGCCACATTATCAGTTCCCTTTATTTCCTGGGATATAAGATCAGTGAAATTATTCAAACTAAAAACAATAAAAATTAAATTCTTTTCAGCTCTGAGGTAATATATTTTTTCTCTTTTCAAAATCCAGGCTCTTCCAAGAGATAAACAAGTCCCATGAAATAAATAAACTATGATTCCCAACAAAAGATGTTTATTATTAAAGCCAACATGTTCCACTAGAGGCCAGAGTTGGCAATCTCACTAATTTTTTCTTTAGTAGTATAATTCCATATGCAACAAAGGCCTGAGAATGGTATGCTTGAGTGGCATCAGGGCTGAGAGTGTGTCTCAGATAAAGGTAAACTAGGCCCCTAAGAAAGGAAATAACCTATAAGAGCTGTTGTAACTAGAGATAGAATCTAGAGCTCTTGGCCATACTCAGCTTGATTTCTCAGGTGCTTTGCCAACAAACAAATGAACGAACAACAACATTACTTCATTGAGATTTCAGGATGAAAATAATAAATACAATTAAGAATTATCTGATAGAATGGCTTCCTTTGCAGGCTTATTTTCTATAATGCCTGAACATTGTTTTAGACAATGTTGTCAGAAAAAATATTCAAGTATCAAAATGGTGAGCCATTAAAGAAGGTATGGCTGCATATGTGCCATCTCCTCACCTAGTCAGGGATATGAAAAAGCCTCTCTGCTTGAGGCATGAACACCATAGAACAAGGCGCAGGGGTAAGCAATTGGTGCCAGGTTTGAGAGTAATTGTTAGCCAGGTGCTTAAAGTTCTACTCATGACCCAAAAAGATTTTTTGAGAATGGATGGTATAAAGACCCCTTATTTAAAGTCAGGATCCCTAATGTAACCACAAGAATTTATTTTATTTTTGAATTCATTCTCATTTTGGGTTAATCAGTGCATGAAATAGAATTAATTTTATTCTCATTATTCATGACATAATGAACAATACTAATTGCCTGCAACAATCATGAAGGCCAACTAGGTCCCTAAGAAAGGAAATAACCTGCCAGAGCTCCTGGAACGAGAGATAGAATCTAGAGCCCTTGGCCATACTCGTAAGAAGCTCATTTCAATTAGTAATTAGTAGAAATATTCCTTTAAATTATCTCCCTTACCCACTCATATGGAGGAATATCCATAATACATTTTATGTTTTCTCTAAACTGCTATTACTTTGATAGGATAATTACTGACAATTGATTGAAAACTATACATTAAAAGCTAAAAGCTGTTTCAGAACCACTGAGACATCCTACTTATTTTTTTTAATCCTAAAGGAAATGTTCAGGGACAAATAAACTAAACCACAAACAATATTTCAATTAATAAAACCTAACCAACCAGAAATCTCAACAACTCAAATGGTTTTATCTTTGGCATTCCACATTTTACTGAAAAAATGACAACAAAAGCAAAGTACACCTGTACTAGGCATTAAAAACATTCACAAATGCATTTAGTTAAAACTACCCTATTTATGCCTGGCCGGTGTGGCTCAGTGGTTGAGTGTTGACCCATGCATCAAGAGGTCGCCGGTTCGATTCCCGGTCAGGTCACATGCCCAGGTTATGGGCCCGATCCCCAGTGGGGGGCATGCAGGGGGTGTCCAATCGATGTTCTCTCTCATCGATGTTTCTATCTCTCCCTCTCCCTTCCTCTCTTTCTAAAAATCAATAAAGAAAAAAAAAACTAAAAAAAAAACTACCCTATTTATTTATTACAGTAATATACTCTACTACACTATCTACATGAAATTATCAACCATCAGAGATTCAATTATTCTCCTTACAAAGTACTTTCATATAGCTACATTTGAGTCTCACTGTAGCCCTTTGGGATAGGCATAGCAATTCTCATCAACATTTTACAAATGAAGACATTGAGTTCTATAGGGCCTTATAATGTCACCAAGTAGTAAATGGTACACTTACTACTAATTTCAAGTCCTGTATTCTTTCCATATTTATCATACTATACTTACAAAGACAAGGTGCATATACATGTACACATATATATGTAATTACTATATATATATGAACTTGCATTCTGTATAAGAACTTTCAAGCGTTTTCTAAGTTGGAATTCAGGAAACTAGCAAGACCCATCTATGGAACATTTTACTCTATTGGTAAAATGAAATCCATATGAAGAAAACTCCAGAGGTCACCAGCTCCTTCAGTGAGATATGTGCTCTCTTTGCTAGCTTTGCCTTGAGCATCTTTGGGCTTTTGGGAATGTTCTAGGCACAAGTATCTTTTTCTCCTTTCCTGGCGGAAGTTTCAAAGCAGAGTCCCAAGTCTTTTTCCCAATTCCAAATTCTTAATTGTTGTGAGGATGTTTTTAGCACTTTCTAAAGCAACATTGTTTAATAGAACTTTCTGCAATGCTGGAAATGTTCTATATCTGCACTATCCAATAAGGTAACCATTAGCCATATATGGTTATTGAGTACTTAAAATATGGCTAGTGTGATTGAGGAACTGAATTTTTAGTTACATGTGGCTAGTGACTACCATATGGAACAGAGTAGTTCTGGATAATTTAAGATTCTGGTTCACAGGGCCCAGAGTATCCCAGCAATAGCATCCTTGCAAGATCACCCAGTGAGGGTACAATAGAAGTTATATATTTAATTATGAGTTATGCCTTAATTGATTCTAGAGGGGGCTTGAAGCAGAATGTTAGTATTAGCATGAAAAAGGCATAAGGGAATCTTTAAGTAAAGGATAATAAATGGGGGGATATGTTGTGGTAATTATTAAGGAATAAAAGAGTAGAAAAGTGCCATTTTGAATTGAGTGTGAATTTCTAAACTCTACATATTTGAAGCAGACTAGAACTATCCAATTTAATATAAAATTTTTCTCCTTGCCAATGTAATTACTAGGGCTACAAAAATTCAACTGAAAAAGGTGAGATTTTACCATGGGCTGAAATAGAAGCAAAATGAAGTGAATAGGATATCAGATTCTGCTGTATGTGAGAGTGGACTAAAACTCTAGGACTACCTCCAATGGAATTATTTACTTGACAGAATTGTGAAGATTCAATAAAATGATTTATGAAAGAACTTAGCACAATGCCTAGCCTATGGTAAGCATTTGATAGATATCAGCACTTATAATGATTATTTATTTTTGCCTATATCTTTATAGAGGCCTATAGGCCTCTTCCAATTTCCTATGAGAACATAGCAAGATGCTTAAGGTAATTAATTTTGGAAAAATTATTTTATTGGGTATAGATCATAGAAGAGGAAATACGGACAACATAAAGGCAAGTACAGAAATGCCACACTGCCATCCCCATTTATGAATTGATGCCATAGGGAGGACTGTTACAAGGAAAGCAGGTCAGATGTCTCAGGTACATTGGGTTGGACAACACTGGGATAGTGAGACCAGAGGGGAATGAATAGAAAGGAAAAGTAGCTAAGAGGACTGCTTGTATTTTAGATATTTGTATTTGTGGTATATTACTGAATATAGTTCACTGATGGTGATGTTCTTGTCAAAGATAATCAAAGAAGGCAGCATGAAAGAGTATTTGCGGCACCAGGAGTGTAGTGGAAAGGGCACTGGCCCTGAAATCAAGTCAACCAGGTTCCAACCCTTATATTCACATGACTTAGACAAATGGCTATCTTTTGGTCCCCAAATACTCCTTCTTGGAATACAACTGTGCTGAATGATCTTACGGTTATTTCTTCCCTAAAACTCAAGAGTATAACTATGACTATGAAAACACCTGTGAGCTCTAGTTCTCCAGATTCTCTGAAACTCTGCTGCTCTTTCAGGTAAGCCTGCTGTTTTAGTCCTCTAACTTGTTTTTGCAATCCTGAAGCTCAAGTTGTGTGAACAGTGTTATCTCAAGCAGCATGCACAAAAGCAGTTGGAATGGTGGGAGTGAGTGACAGTGGGTGGGTGAACAGATTAAAGAGGAAAAGGTTGGAAGAGAGTAGTGTGTGTGAAAAAGAAAGCAGTCTTTTCTCCTTTGACATTCTCTTGCTATATTTCCCAGTAACAGCTATCCAAAGCAAAATGCCAAAATGAGGGCATGAGAAATAACTTGGAGTTTGGAGTTAAGCAGACCTGAATTTGAATCCAAGCTCTTGATCTGAGATACCTAACTTCAGTTTGTTTGTTTGTTTTTTTAATCTCTGGGATACTTATGGTTAGTAGTTTATTGAGTTTAAATGAGATAATATTACCCAGCAGATAGCGAGTGTTCAGTAAATAGTCTCTTAACTTTGCCTCCCAAAATTGGCTTAGTTCTTTCTCCATTTTACCCATAATATAAAAGATTTTATCTAGAGAATGTAAACAGCTTCTGATGGGGAGAGAAAGGTGCTGAACAGAGAAAAAGCTACCGCCAGGAATACATAGCTCATAGCCCAGTCTCTCCATTAACAAAACCTCTTCTTTGGGGTAGCCTCACAGTACTCTGCTTCCCAAAAGCCACAGAAGTGTTTATTAGAATAGCACCTCTAACTGCTTTCCCAATACTTCGTCAACAGAAAGATTCACTGCTTGGGCAGAGGAAAGAGAGCAAAGCACCACACATCTCATATACACCCGAAGTTAGCTCAGCTGGATCCTGGAGTGACACCCCCTCCTTTCTCCTCTACCGGGGCGGGGGGGGGAAGGAAGAGCAACTCTACCCGTCTCTCTAGTCGCTTGCTCTACCTAACCCTTTCTATTTGTTGGTTCTAACGCAGTTTCTTCTTGCGGGAAATGCTGGCAAGCAGAGAGCCGCTAGTTTTCTGGCGGTGGTAGCTCCCCGCCTCAGAGAACTTTCAGCACCGCGGACAGCGCCCACAGGCAGTCGGCTCTATGGCCCAGGCTCCTGCCTGGAGCTATTGTGCCCCAGTATTCTCCTGGACCCTTTACCCAAAGGAGGGGTTGGGGGAGGGGGGTGGGCTATCATTTTGCAGTTTTTCGCCAATTCTGGCCAGTGACTGGCTCCACACTTCGGCGAGAATCCCTTCCCCAAAACCGGTTCCTTTGCACCTTTAAGTTCAAGACCTCAGTGTATCAAGCTTTACACAGGTAGTGGGGTCAGGCGTGCCAAGAGCAGGCTTGCTGTTCAAGCCCCCCCCCCCCCGGATTTTTTCTTGGCCTTCCTTTCGTTTCTAGTTATCTGGCAATTTCTATCTTACTCTTCAATCACAATATAAAATACAATATAAAATATGAGGGGGCTCAGGAGAGAGGAGATTCGAGGCTGTGTCCCGCGAGACCACACAGCCCTACTCTGGCCTCCTGGATTCGTAGGAAACTGATGTGCTTTGGGGTGGGGAAAGAGAGAAGGCTCAGACGGGGTAATAAGTGCGGGCAAGAATCCTTTCCTGGGGCTGCCCCCACTCCCACCCCCACTGGCCAGGGAGCTTCCCTGGACGGACACTTCTCCCATCACGTCCTCCTCGCCGCCCCCCGGCGTGTCACTGCTCCCTGGGGACAGATGCCCCTTGGAGCGCACCGGCCTGGTCAGGGCGCCGGGCTCCGCTGGAGTCCCTTTGAAGAGTTTGCTCTCAGGTAAAAGGGCAGACGTTGTCCTGCCCTCCCCTAGGGCTGCGGCCGGAAAGGCTTCTCTTCCTTTCCGTGGGCTCATTCCGAGGCCGAGAACCCAGCTGGGGGAGCCGGGTGTGTGCCAAAACGGGTACGAAAAGAGGGGCCGGGCGTCTGTGGGGACCCGGGCGGCCCGGACGCTGCTCGCGGCTCCCTCCTCCGCCTCTCGCCCCGGCTGCGCTGAGGCTGCATTTGCCCCAGCCCCTCCTGGCAGCTCCCGCGAGTCGGAGCCCGGCGTCCCCAGACGCTGGAAGCTGTCCGGGCCCCATTCCGGGCTACAGCCTAAGAGAGACCCCGACCCAGCTCTTTGCTTCTTCCAGGGGACCCCTTTCCGAAGGGCGCTCTCAGCCTCCGCGCCATATTCCTGCTTCCTCCCTCCTGGTGGCTCTGTCTCCCTGGTTCATTCAACCTTAGATCATCCCATTCGCAGAGGTCCAGCTGGGGTACAGGGGGCGCGCAGGGGGGCAGACTGCGGCGAAAGGGGACTTTCACTCACCTGAGGGCTGACGGCGATGAACTGGCTGCCGGGACTGGCGGCTGGCGGTCTGTACTTAAATGCCGGGCTCTCTCTCCCACTGTGATGCGGAGTGCTGGTGGCAAAGGAAGGCAAGAGGAGCCGCTGGACAGCTCCTTAATTATTCAGATAGCCCCCCCTACCCCTGCCCCCGGGGCCTGTCTGTCATCTCTCCAGCTCTCCTGTCTCCGCCTTCCTTAAGTCACGTGGACGGACCATCCCCGTACATTACTGAGCCCAAGACACACACACACACACACACACACACACACACACACACACACACACACACACGCAAGCTAGCAGCCATTCTGCACTCTTCCCCGGCCTACTGAGCCTCCCGGTAGGGCTTTCAGTATCTCAGGCTGTCCAGAGGCTGAGGGGTCCAGCGATGGGAACAGTTCTCTGCCCTGGGAAAACAGGAACAGGCAAGACTGCAGTGTCGGTGTGTGGAGAGGCATCTGTCAGCAGGCCGGCCTCTGCTGAACTTGGCACTGAGGAAAACTGGCTACTCAGACCTACTTCCTGCCCTCTGAAAGCTTACCCTCCTTCCCTGAGCCCTTGCTGTTCTTAAATTCCTTTCATCTCCTTCTACATTATTGGAAAGAAAGGATAGGAGAGACTGAATTTTCCCCTCCTCCTAAAAAAAACAAACACAAAAAACCAGACCCCCCCCCCTCCTGCCCCCTTTAAAGCTCAAGTAGGCCAAGTTTCTGATTTGTTTTTAAATATGTTTTTATTCATTTTAGAGAGAGAGGAAAGGAGAGGGAGAGAGAGATAGAAACATGTCATGTGCCCTGACTGGGGAGTCAAACCTGTGGCCTCTTGGTGCATGGGATGATGTTCAATCCACTGAGCCACACCAGCCAGGCAAAGTAAGTCAAGTTTTTCTTTGGGTTCTCAACAGCGTATAAGTGGAAAGACCTTGGATTTGAGATGTGGAGACCCACCAGGAATTCCAGTTCATGTGAGCTCAGATTATTTCATTTCCCCTAGCTATTCTTCTTTCATCTGGAAAATGACCACCTCACAGACTATTATGAGAATTAGAAATGATAATGATCTTGACATTGCCTAGCACAATGCTGGATACATATTGGGAACTCGGTAAATGAGAGTTCTTCCCTGGCCTCTGTTAAAATAAATTTCAGAAAATAAGAAGGTGGTAATTTGTGCCTGTGGAATAGAGGTATTTTTGGTAAACTTGGAAGGGGGTATCTGTTAGGTCAGTTGGAGTGGGGACAGGAGAGACACAGGCTTATATTTTCCACTGGTTCTGTTAAGATGACTATCCCAGAGCTATGTTATGTCTTAAAAAGATGAGAACTACATCGTACCAACCCAGACATTTCTGGCCTCATCAGAGAATGCATTATTTAACATGCATTGAGTAGACTGATTTAGATGGAAAGTACCTTCATGAATTCTTGCATCGTTGGTCCAAGCCCTTAAAATATATGGGAGCTAATAAAATGTAACTCCCTGCCCTTGGAAACAAATTCACTGGACTTGTGTTTGAGGAGAATACTGGCTAACCGATGCCCCCTCCATAGGATGGAGCAGTTAAAATCTGCCTTTAGGCTGTGGGTTCTAGCGCAGAGGCCCTGGGTCCTCTTCAGAAAAAAATGAATGATCAGTCTTGGTGAGACCACTTAGGTCAAGCTCATTACTGCCTTGGACCAGCATCCAGGCCTGAAGTCTTGGCACATCTCCATAATTTAAATTTATAAGAGTCTTGCAGGAGCAAACTATATCAGACCCAAAAAGCTGTGAAACATTGCAGGGAAGGCATAGAGTTAAAGAATCAGAAATTTGGAGTCATAGTTCAGACTCTGCCAGTTACTTATTCTAAAATCTTTGGCAAATCACTTAAACTCTCAGAGTCTCATCTTTAAAATGGCAATAGAATGTCTATCTGCCTTCTCCATGAGACAGTCATAATGTTCAAATGAAATAATGTATGAGAAACCACATTGTGAAAGGTAAAGAGTAAACAAATGTAAGCTATTAATATTATACACTGAAGACAACCCTAAATTTATTCTAGTCCAGATGCATTTGGACATGAGGGATGGGAAGATGGGATTTGTCATGGAATGGGCAGCTACTACAATGTCAGTGTATTTCTCCAAGTCTGTGTATGTGCGTGTAATTCAAGGAGTGTAGCATTGTGAATGCTGTATTTTTGTACTTTCACTCTCTTCTGTGATGAATTTCTAGATTAAATCTCATTTTTTCCTGGACTTTCAGTTTTAGAACAGCACCAGATATAACCACAGTGGCTATGAGTATTTAATAACTGAGATAAGTTTGTGCCTGTATTTCAGGACTGCAGAGTTTGGACTTTTCTGTCTCTGCTAGGTAAAATTGATTTGGGTTGCAAATTCAAGATGGGTTTGATTTCAAGAAAAATATTTAGCATCAAAGAGCAATTCCTGGTTACTCATCAGTACCTTAAATGGTGAAATGAGTCTCCAGTCCCCTGCCAATAGACCCAGTGAAATCTGCACACAAACCAGGAACTCCTGAGTTTCTCCTCCTACCCTAAAGCAGATTCCAGTCCAGTTTCCTGGTTTACTTTCTTTTAATAGTCTTTGGAACATTTCAACCTAGATCACTTTACATTTAGGGAGGCCAAAAGGCCAGAAAGTACCAACCCATGCTTCTATACCTATGATTAAAAAAAATTGTCCAGACTAGGTAAAATACTGCCTCTGACTCCTACCCACCTCTGTGCTGTCATGAGAAAACGTGAGAAATTGAAGAGTAAGCATGAAATAATTTAACTTTGCCTCAAAAAATGGTGCAGTTACTTGAATGAGTATACATTTCAGAAAATTTTGGACAGTTTCGCCAGAAATTGCTTTGAGACTCTGAATAATTTTTTCAAATTAGTTTCGAATGCCTAAGTCAACATTACCCAGCAAAAGGCAGGAAACAGAGCTTGGGAACAGATCTTGTATAGATTACGATAGGAAGTTACACCTTAACAATGATTTCTTGATAAGGTTTCCCTTGGGTCCTACTCCACTACTTATAAGCTCTTATCTTTTACCTGTTGACTATTAGCTTTATCAGCCACTGTAGACACTTTCCAGCTGTTGGCAGAGCATTCATGGACTAATAAATAGAAATGCAGTAGATAAAAGTGTATTTGAACATTTAGAGACACACACAGGAGCAAAAACTGATGCATAATTTCAGTCCAGGGTTAAGCAATAATACCACGGAGTGACTGCTAATTAGATCTTGAAAATACACATCCCAGTTGTCTTGTTCCAACAACTGGAATATGGAGTTTTGATTCATTTATTCACCATGTTCTAGATACTTGAGAAACAGCCATAAACAGTACAGAAATGGTTCCTGTTCTCCATGCGCTTACAGACTAGTGGAGTGAGTCAGACCCTTAACAAGTAAACAAATAGCTGGAGAAAAGTACCATGATCAAAACAAAACAGAGCTATTTAACAAGGTGTGAAAGGGCACCACTTTACCTGAGTGGTGGAGAACTGACAAAAGCAAATGTGAGGTCCAGTCACAAGTTATTACTCTCCAAGGAAGGGGCAGTGCCCTCTTACCTAAGGCCTTTTGCCAAAAGTCTGTCATCAGCAGGGTAATCACTAAAAATCCTTCATGATTGACCTGCTTGGATGGATTATGGTTAGGTCATGAGGGCATTGGCCAGATGCCTTAGAAACAATGACCTGTTTTTGTCTCAGGATTCATGATGATGGGTACTTGATGTTTTCTTCTAGAAGAATTCTCAGCTCATCAGCGCACCTGATTTTTGCCTCTGAGCAGATTCAGAAGCTGAGAAACCAAAGACACTGCAACAGCCTGGCCAGAGGCTGGTCCAGGACTCTCCAAGGGGAGAGGTGGTTCTGAGCAGTAGGAGAAGAGAAGACACAGAACCAGATCCTAGCATGTCCTAGGCACACAATATAACTATATCGAATAAGTAACCTGCTGCTAGGATCCTACCAACTTATACACTAAATTATCTATAAGTCATTATTCTTTGAAAATCTAAATTCCAAGAGGAAGAAAAGGGATGCTGACCTGAGCATATTCATTTTATTTCTCCCAAATTAACAAAGACATATAGTACCTCCCCACCCTAACCCATGCAGAGCAAATAAAGTTGCTTAATGATAAAGCTATGGAGAGAAGTCAGGAGTGTCAGACCAATGGAGTTTCCCGATGTGGAAGGAAACATTAAAGAAACACTTCCTCACATTTATTATGTGTTTTCCTTAAATCCATTCACTTTTCTACTTAAGAAAATTTGTTTTCAAGAGTTTTCTAACACTACTTTAAATAGAAAACTGGTATCTGTTGTCATAAATACAAGATAACCATTTAAATAAACACAGCAAAAATAAAACAATACTATTATAGTCAAGCTAAATACACTTGCCTGCCAGGTAGCCTGAGGCTTTCTTTCTCCTTGTTATAAAAGAAAATTAGCAACTGTTAGAGAGGTATTAAAGACATATTGGAATCAAACTGAGACTTTCTCCGTGAAGTAATCAGATAGATTGAAATAAAAGTGGAAAAGGAATAACTTCCTAACTCTGTGATTACAGGCTATTTAGTGCCCAGTCCTAGCACCATCTAAATCAGTATTTCTACTAAGTTTAATGTGCATAGAAATCATCTTGGGAATCTTGTTAAAAATGTAGAATTGGATTCAGTAGGTCTGGGTGGGACTCGAAAACTTGCATTTCTAACACAATTTCAGTGATGCTGGTGCTGCTGGTTCTTGGACCAGTCTTTGAGTAGCAAGAATCCAAACTACCAGTGATGCTATGTGTCCCATATTTTGGGATATGCTAATTCTTATTTTATAGATGAGAAAAGTGAGGACTTGGAGGTTGTGAATAACCTGAGGTCCTACAGTTAGTTGGTAGATGAGTCAGGGCTAAAACTCATTTCACAGGCTTCCTGTCTTTCAGTTCAGTGCTTGTTCCCCAAAAAAGCTGTAAGAGCACTGACTTGCTACTAGGGCCAAACAACCAACCAAAGAAATCAAACAACTTCCCCCCCAAAACAGAACTCAAGAGGCTATGACAGAAAGGCTAAGGTTTGAGTTGCCCCATTCTGTTATGCCTGAACTCTCAGTAACTTAAGATAACAAACTATTTATATGTCTCCACTGTGGGTCACTACGGGCTCTGATCCATGTAGTCACTCTAGGCCATTTTATTACGCCCCATCTCAACATGATACTTCAGAGTTCACCTTGGCAGCTGGAACCAAGGTTGGAAAACCTTACACCAGCAACTAAACACTCTGGCTTGGAAGTGATGCTTACTGCCATTGCCCACAAATCACTGGCCAGAGCATGAATGCCGCACTCAACTGCAATTACAAGGGAGATGGAGAAGAATAAATACGCACCTCTATCTGCCTGGAGTGAGAGTTGAATCAGACACCATGAACATTAAAAGTCTCTACCAAATACATAGTCTTTCTATCACAAACATCCTTGATTTTGTCATCTCAGTTTTCCCCCCTCTTCTTGTGATCTCCCTTATCCAAGTGCCCCAAACCAATGAGGCCACTGTTAGTCCATTGTTTCCCTGGGTCCTTCTATATCATACAGAAGGCAAAGGCAGTATAATGGCAGAGGGAACACAGAATGCCAGGAAACTTTGGTGATAGCAGAGGCATGAAAATAGATTGGCCAGTCAGGGAAAGTGGCCATGGTGACTTGAAGAGAGAGAAAAATAGAAGTAAGGGAAAGGAAAGGAAACGATAATTTCTTGAGGGCCTACTAAATGTTAGGCCTTGTATTAGGACATTTACATGATTTTGTCTTCATAACATTCCCATCAGGTTGTTAGTAGCCTGTTTTACACTCAAGGAAATGGATGCTCAGAGGGCTTCTATAACTTGTCAAGGTCAACATGAGAGTAAATCAGGATCAGTGCCAGACTGTACATTTCGAGTTTCTCCCAGGGAGTCTAAGAAAGTCACTCTTGCAAAGCAAAGCAGGATTGGTTCTGAAGAATAGACTGCTTGTTCACACTGATGTTGGAATTCCTGAGACCTGGCTTTGCTGTGGTAACACATGCAGACAGATAGCTGAAACATCCTGATTCCATAGTGGCTACTACATGGAATTATATAGATTCTGTGGGAGACCAAGCTTCTTCTGAAGCCATAGAGAAGAGGATGTAATAGTTAAGGCCAGAATGGGTAATGAGGAGTCTTCTCTGGAGACTGAGAGTGTTGGGCTAGAATTGTTCCATGTGCTGCTGAAGTCATGGTGGGAAGGAGCAGGGAGGGACTCTTTAGTCAGACAGACCGGGGTTTGTATACAAACTCAACTACTTATTAGCAATGTGATATTTGACAAATCATTCAAGTTCTCTGAGACTTGGTATTCCTAACTGCAGAATGATGGTGAAGATTGGAAATGATATACATTAAGTGCCCAGCACATATAGTTGTTCAGTTTCAATGGCTATTCTTAGTGTTATCAGTAATAACAAGGTGGGTGTGAAAGAGACTGGAGAGGCTCAGCCTCCACTTACCTGAGTGAGCTCAGACATGGCACTGTCCTGTTCTGAGCCTCCATTTGTTCAGAAAAATGAGGGAATGGGAGCAGATTTCTTCTAAGAGCTCTTCCATAGACTGAAGTCAATGAGCTAGTAGTCATGTGGTTCTCCCGGGGAAGGCTAGGGAATAGTTCTTTTGAGCAGCTACACCCAGTGCAGCAACGAGAAGGATAATCATTCATGCTGAATGAAGAGGTCCGGGGACTCACCGGCAGAGTTCTTGAGCCTCAGATAGTAGCAAACTTTATTTTGTTGCCATTGCCACCAACCAATGACCCATTACAATAGGCGAAGTTAGGGATGACTCTCTGTCAAGAGGGGTCTGTTTAGCCACCATTGCTTGTCACAAAGGCCATGTTGCTAATAGAAGCAGCACCCACCAAGGCAGAAACCACAGCAGCAGCCTTAAATACAAAACAAAAATGTCAATAAGCCCCGGAGAGAATTGGAGGGAGAGGAATGAAGCTCACTATGATGGGATTGTTAGCTCGCTCCATTCTCAGCAGCCCATGCTATTGCCACCAAGTGGAAGATGTATTATATGGGCAGTGGGCCAATTATGTCCACAGCAGATTCCCCTCATGAGATAGGCAGGCAAATCACTACCCTCTGAGTAAGCATTCATCTGGTAAAACAGTGATTATTTTATCATCAGCCTTTTAAAGATATGGATTCACCTGCTGTGTAGTTCAACGACTTTGATTTATTTATTTTTATTGGATGTATTAGGGTGACATTGGTTAATAAAATTATATAGGTTTCAGGTGTACAATTCTAAGATACATCATCTGTATATTGTATTATGTGTTCACCAACCCAAGTCAAGTCTCCTTCCATCACCATTTATCCCCCCTTTACTGCCTTCTACCTTCCCTGCCCCCTTTCCCTCTTTTAATCAACATAATGTTGTCTGTGTCTAGGAGTTGTTTTTTTTTCTTCTTAATTTCTTCAACTTTTCCATCCAGGCCCCAATCCCTCTCCCTTTTGATAGCTGTCAGTCTGTTATCTGTATCCATGAGTCTGTTTCCATTTTGTTTGTTAGTTTATTTTGTTCATTAGATTTCACATTTAAGTAAAATCATATGGTACTTGTCTTTCTCTGACTGGATTATTTCACTTAGCATAATACTCTCCAGGTCCATCCATGTTGTCCCAAAAGGTAAAATTTCCTTCTTTTTTATGGACAAGTAGTATTCCATTGTATAAATATGCCACAGCGTTGTTGTCCACTCATATACTGGTAGACACTTGGGCTGCTTCCACATCTTGGCTATTGTAAATAATGCTGCAATGAACATAGGGGTGCATATATTCTTTCAAATCAGTGTTTCAGGATTCTTAGGATATAGTCCCAGAAATCGGATCACTGGGTCAAACAACAGTTCCATTTTTAATTTTTTGAGGAAACTCCATACTGTTTTCCAAAGTGGCTGCATTCCCACCAACAGTGCATGAGGGTTCCCTTTTCTCCACATCCTTACCAACACTTGTTTGTTGATTTATTGATGATAGCCATTCTGGCAGGTGTGAGGTGATATCTCATTGTGGTTTTAATTTGCATCTCTCTGATGAATAGTGACATTGAACATCTTTTCATATGTCTATTGGGCATCTGTATGCCCTTTTTGGAGAAGTGCCTGTTCAGGTCCTTTGCCCATTTTTTAATTGGATCATTTGTTTTTTTGGTGTTGAGTTGTATAAGTTCTTTATAAATTTTGGATATTAACTCCTTATCATTGATGAATATGTTCTCCCATTCAGTGGGTTGTCTTTTCATTTTGTTGATGATTTCCTTTGCTGTGCAAAAGTTTTTTAGTTTGATGTAGTCCTATTTGTTTATTTTTTCTTTTGTTTCCCTTGTCTAAGAGACACATCAGAAAAAATATGACTATGAGAAATGTCCAAGATTTTACTGCCTATGTCTTTTTCTAGGATTGTTATGATTTCACGACTTACATTTAAGTCTTTAATCCATTTTGAGTTTATTCTTATGTATGGTGTAAGAAGGTTGTCTAACTTCATTTTTTTTTTTTAACGTATCTGTCCAATTTTTCCAACACCATTTATTGAATAGACTATCTTTACTTCATTGTATATTCTTGCCTCCTTTGTCAAATATCAATTGACCATAAAGGCATGGGTTTATTTTTGGGCTCTCTATTCTGTTCCATTGATCTATATGTCTGTTTTTATGTCAGTGCCATGCTGTTTTGATTGCTATGGCTTGTAGTATAATTTGATATCAGGTAGCATGAGTTCTTCAACTTTGTTCTTTTTTTTCAAGATTGCTGTGGTTTTTCAGGGTCTTTTGTGGTGCGATATAAATTTTTGGAATACTTGTTCTAGTTCTTTGAAATATGCCATTGGTATCTTGATAGAAATTGTGTTGAACCTGTAGATTGCTTTGGGCAGTATGGACATTTAATTATGTTAATTTTTCCTATTCATGAACATAGTATATGCTCTCACTTATTTGTATCTTCAATTTCTTTCTTCAGTGCCTTATAATTTTCCAAGTACAAGTTTTGTACATCTTTGGTTAAATTTATTCCTAGGTATTTTATTTTAATTTTTTGGATGCAATTGTAAATGGGATTGTTTTCTTAGTTTCCCTTTCTGATAGTTCATTATTAATGTATAAAAATGCAACTGAATTCTGGATATTTATTTTGTATCCTACTGCTTTCCTGAGTTCATTTATCAGTTCTAATAGTTTTTTGGTAGAATCTTTAGGGTCCTCAATATCTGCTAATTCAATGACTTTTAGAAAATGAGAATACTTTATTCCATTTACTCATTTCTTAAAGCTCTTAAGAACACCAAATACTCTGTAAAGTATTCCAGCACATTAGATGAAAGTGATGAGACAATTTAGAAAAAGCAATGCAGTTCCAGTCTTTATTCCTGCAGATCCCAGCTGGGGAAGACCTAAATCATCGACCAAAGATGTATATTTTCAGAATTCCTAAGGAGAGAGAGTTCACAGCCTGCTGCCTCCTTCCACAAAATGTTATAGTGTTTAATTATCTTTGCATTAAGGTTTTCTATGCTTCATTGTGTCAGGTACCAGGAGTGCCTTTAAGATGATTCAAGGCAACACTCAGTGTGTCCTGCTTGGAGGATTCAGTCATTCTGCAGCCCTCTATCTTCAGATTGACAGATAACTGTGGGCACTGGCCCTTGGTTTTGTGTTCAGCTTGGTCTGGACACTTTCTTCATGTGGCGTGGGGCAGCTACTAGTGAACTTCTCGGCCTCTTAGATCGAGTCCTGAACCAGACACCAGCTCACTGCTTTTTAGGCACTGACTCTGCAGGCCCCACTTTTAATGATCTAGCTAAGCCCTGTCATTGTGCAGAAGATGCACTGAATTTTTTCTTGTTCTGATCTATGTTTATATATCTATGTTCAACAGAACCCTGGACCTCTATTAAAATGAGTATCAAACAGGAGGTACCTATCTAATCAATAATAATACTGCTATGAGAAATAAGGATGCCTCTCTTTATTCTTACCTTTCCCTGATAAGTAATTGCAAAGTTTCACTTCATCCATGAGGTCTGTTTCCAATCTTGAGCTTCTCTGTTCATTCTCTGGGATCTCTACCTTCTGACGTGACGATATGGTGATGAAGATGATGAGGACAGTGCAGTAACAGTGTCTGAACCTTCCCACCCACTCTCTGTGCCTCAAGCCCCCTATTCTGGCTGAGTCAGTGGCTGTTCTTTTCACTATGTTTAGTCATGGGAACATTTGCACCAATTAATGTGTCATCAGAAGAAACACTTCAATCTATAATGAGAAATGAGGCAAACTTAATCCCATCTCACAACTGCTTCAAACCTGTAATTGTTTTGTCCAGAACAGATGCTGACAATGGGTGGTTTAACAAGCAAGTGCCTATCTTCTTTGAATTCTATAAGTAGCTTTAACATTGCTGATTCTTTACTAAAACTTGGTACATTTCATACATGCCAATGCTTTTTGCTGGTTAGGAATCCTCATGAAAAAAGAGAAAAACCGTCAACATGAAAGAAAGCAACAATAGGATGTTTGCCCTACTCAGGAAGGTGAGGTGACCTGGAGCTTTGAGAGAGGTATGTGTCCAGTCAAGGGAACTGCATTAAACAGGTTGAGAATTAAGTCTTTTTCCCATGTTGAGTAAATGAACTACAAGATAAAGAAATCCAAGGGTGCACATAATGTATTTATGTGGGAGGTATAAAACAACCTTCAGTGATGTGAAATGTGGAAATGATTGCTATGTCCTAAGGCTTCCCCTGATGAGACTTGGGCTGGTTTAAGACAGTTGTTGAAGAAGATGTTTATTTGGACAAAATGGGTAAGATGCAAGTGACAAAAGGATCTTTTTGGGGGTGATTTCAGCCTGGTCAAGAGGAGTAGAATACTTTTAAAAGTAAAAATTATAATGGCTAACATTTATTGGGTGCTAACAAGAAGGTCATAGATGTCAGTCATTTGCTAAGTAAAAATAAACTTTTAATGACCAAATTAGAAGTAGAATCTGATGTATGAGTTTTCAAGGAGAATTGCAGGGCAGCTGCCCTGAAGAAAACAATCAATGAACATTAAATAAATACTTCTCAAGAGCCTACTATGTGCACAGTGACCAAGCTTGGCCTTTGTGATAAAAGAAAAGAGCCTAAAGGAAAGACTCATGTGACTGAAAAGTCAGGGACTTTAGGCGCAGCTGGGACCAGGTGCTGAAAAAAACATCACTAAGTGTCTGCTGTCATCTCTCAGTTCTGTTTGTTTCTGAATTAGCTTTATTCTCAGTCAAGCTCTCCTCAAGGGTGGCAAATGGCCACCAATGACTCCGGCTCACTGCTTACCAGGCTAATAAGCCCAGCAGAAAGAGAATATTGCTTTCCCTATAGTTCCAGTACAAGTCTCAGGGCTGACTGTCATTGAACTGACTGAAATTATTTGTCCCTTCCTTAATTAATCATTAAGTTCAGGGAAATGGAATATGATAATTGGCTGGTTTATGCCCTGTGCCCACTATAGTTCTGGAAGGTGGGGTTAGTATCACCTATACCATATGGACTGGGAGTGGGGAATAGGAATAGGACACTGCTATTATGAAAAGAAAGCAATAGATTCTAGGCAGGTGAAAACAATGGAACATTTCCCAAACTTTATTGTCCATAGAATCCCTTTTCTTGAAATTACTATTCAGTAGAACACACTTGTGGAATATGCAGTCTGACGTGATTTGATCCTTAAATAATGTTGCATAATGAAGATGGTCTTGTGCCGAGAGATTCCTATCTGATCCCATTAAAGCTGTTTGTAAATCAGGATGAAAAATGCATTGCCTGATTATTTACAGCACTAGGAACTGCCACACTGACGATGATAATTGTGATTAAATTTCTTTTTTAAAAAAAATCCTCACCCGAGTATATTTTTCCATTGATTTTTAGATAGAGTGGAAGGGAGGGAGGGAGGGAGGGAGGGAGGGAGAGAGAGAGAGAGAGAGAGAGAGAGAGAGAGAGAGAGAGAGAGAGAGAGAGAGAGAGAAGCATTGATGTGAGAGACACATCGATTGATTGCCTCCCAAATGACCCGACTGGGGCTGGGGATTGAACTTGCAACCAAGGTACGTGCCCCTGACCGGGAACTGAACCTGCGAGTCTTTGGTCCTCAGGCTGATGCTCCAACTGCTGAGCCAAACCGGCAAGGGCAGTGATTAAATTTCTTATTAAAAGTACCACTCTGTGTTTGTTCAGTGCTGTGCACTTTATCAAGTGTTTCCCCCCACATAACATCTCACTAGTTCTTAGATACTATCAACTGTAGTTAATTACTCCATGACCTCAGCTGCCAGACATCAGTGTTCTTGTCATTAGCTGTCAAAATATCATACCCGATTCCCAGATCCCTCTAGCTCCACCTGTCACCTTGCTGGACTCAAAAACTCTTAATGAAGGTGTTAAGTGTGCTAATTAACTTTGCTTTGGTGAAAATACCTTTTATTTTAGTGCCATAAAATATTAGCAGAGAAAAGGGCTGCTTGAAGGAAGAAGACTGGCAAATTGCTCCTAGCTGTCAATCTGAAAAGTGACAGAAGCAATGGTCCAGGCCCCAAATTACTTATATTCAAGAGCAGTGAAATTGGGATGGCTTATTTGGAGCTGGCACTGAGCACTGGGTAATTTATTTTTACCCAAGAATGTGTAAATGTATGTATGCATGAGCCAGTGAGGCTGCATTTTGTTGGAAGTAAAGGATAGCCCACCTCAAACTGACATGAAAATAAAGGGCATTTATTGGCTCTTATAACCCTATGTCTGCCTTAGATCTTTTAGGGGCAAGAATGGATAGATGGATAGATAGATAGATAGATAGATAGATAGATAGATAGATAGATAGATAGATAGATAGATCAGATGTAGGGTAGAGCTCAAGGTTTGTTTCATTCAGTGGCTTAACACAGTCATCAAAAAGAGCTTCTTGTCATGGCATCAGAATGGCTGCAGTGGATCCAGGCTTCACATCTGCACCATATACCATCCAGAGGACAGGGTAGCATTTTTCCCATGATCCCCCAGCAAGCATCCTCTCCAGTCTCATTGGCCTGAATTAGGTCATGCACCCCTTCCTGATCAAGAATTCTAACCAGATGTTTGTATTATGTTGATTGATATTCTACTCCTGAAGCCAGACTTGGGGTTAGTTTCTCCTCAATTGGATGGGGGCTGAGTAAACTGAGTGGTTTCCGAGGAATGGGAGTTAGATATGGGGGAGGCAATTTCAAACAAAGCTCATTAGTGCAGAATTGTATCAGTGTATTCTTTCTCTGTCTCTCCTTTGAGTATTATCTATTTATTGTTATTCTACAAAGCATTTCAGGCAGGCAATGACCAATCTATAGGAGGGGTTGGAGACAACAGAAAAATCATTGGATTTGTAATTCAGTGATGCCATATCCCATCTCCATGACCTTGGGCAAGTCCTATATCTCATATCTTAAATTCAGTCTCTCTCATCAATTAATGAGAATAATATTTACCCTATCACCTCACAAGGTTGTTGCAATTCAAGAAAAGATCATGACTTTAGGAGCATTTGCTAGTTTACAATGAAAATGTAAGTTATTACTATTTTTTCATGGCTGGCATCACTTAATGGGAAATACAAGTTTCAGAGCAGCAGATTTGCTTTGAGAAAGTTCTATCCCAAATCTTCAACAGCAGTAGATTTTAGATATATGGTGCTGAGCACAGGAAACAATGACTTTGGAATAGCTGGAGAAAGACCAGATGGATGCCTCTCTGATCAAAGGAGTTATTTTTAGAAACATGTTCAGTATCCTAGGACAGTGTCATGTGGGGAGAAATTGTGCTCTGCAGTATAAAGTACTGTGCTAGTTATTTCCCTTGGAATATCCAGAGGTAAAAAATACATGGGTTTTGGAACACACAGACACCAAACTATCATGTAACCTTGAGTCAATCATTAACATTTTTGATCCTCAGGTTTCTCATATGACAAAGAAGTGAAAACAGTGACCTCATAGTATTTGGGAGATGGTTGTACTATAAGTTGGTGACTATACAGTGCCAAATGGCGCCTGGAACATAGTAGCTGCTTACTCAATGGTAACTCCTCTGGCTGCCTCCAGTAACCAGTCAATTTATAAGTGGAGAATAATGGGAGGACTTTATCTCTGAAGCTTCCCTCTCTAAGCCTCAGGAGTCCATAAACATTTTAAATAAAATTATTTATATTCTTAGTCCCAGAAAAAATGTTTTGAAAATGACACTAAGATATTTAAAGCCAGACAGTGATTTCTGAACCCTCAAAGTGTCTTAGTATACTTGGCTCAGTGTCTAAATTGATTTTATTACCAGAGTAAATTGTGTATAAAAATTAACAGATAGCCATCTATTTAATTATCAATATGACAACTTACAGGTCTAGTTTTTACCTTTTAAAAAATGTATTAGGGCTTCTTTTTAGCAATATAACTATCTTTCATTTTCAAAATTCAAGAAAACTTAATTGTTCTTAGATATTTGGAAAATCAACTTTGATCTTTATATACTGGAAATTTCCCCTGGCCAGTACATCTATGAATTAATAGTTCAGTATTGGTTAATATTTGTAATGATGATTCTCAAGTTATAGCTGGTACCTCTGAGTCATTAAACATAGGCTGAGTATCATTCAAATAGCTTTAGTATTAAGTGCATTCTATTCTATTTGAATTCTTTGAAATCTGTATTTGTGGCAAAAAATTTCATCTTTCACTAGACATGTTTATAGGTTGAACTTGAGAACTTTATTTCTGGACCTGGAAATAATACAGAAATCTCAATCCAATTGAGGATTTCAAGTAGACTATGTAGTCTAATAAAAGCTGTAGTTATTATGCAAATAAATGGAAGTTTATGTTTAAGGATGACTGTAAACATTTGTAAACAATGATAGTTACTCAATACTGTGCGTTAGTAGGAAGATCACAGGAATAAGAATTAGGAGGTATTAGTTCTAAATCCTAAGTATCTTCACAACCTTGGGCAAATCACTTAACCTCCTTGGCTTCAATTTCTTTTTCTGTAAAATAACAAAGTTGAACTAGACGATTGGTGAGATTTTAACATTTTATGCTTCTCATCTGTAATATGTAGTGTGTTTTTAATAAAGAACCAAATTAGGCTACAGTTGGAAAACTGAGAATAGCTTGTAGCAAATACATTGACAGTTACTGCCCAAATGTCACTATTTTTAATCTTAACTAAGATGGTATACTTTTACAAAAACAACCACAATTTAAAACAGACCTCAGGGAGAAAACTCCAAGCATATAATTTATTATTATTTCTAACATAGAAGTACATTATTTTATATAGGCAATTACACCTATAGCAAACTACATTGATAACTGAAATGCAAAAAAATCTGTTCCGAGCATATTTACTAAAATTCTTCCTTATTAATAAATATTACATCAAATGCTTTCTTCAATCTTGAATAAATGAATAACTTCAATTTTAGTTACTTTACCTATATATGTATTTGCTGTTATAGCAAATGTCATCAACTGGCTAAAGTTTGTTAATAATCCTCTAATCAATGTTGATGCATTTGTTGACACATCTGCTTGCATCCTCTAATGGCCTGTTTCTTATTTAACTATTAATCATAAAAGTGCTTAGCACACAATAAAAGCTCTAAAATGTCCAATTATGATAAGCCTTGGGATCAATAAACATTGTAGGATGTCTAAACAGCCATCGGTACAGACGGTTGGTTTGTGTGCCATTCTAAAAAGCCAGTCATTGATAGCTGTTAACCTGTTGCTGGACTTTGGTCATGTTCACTCAAGCTACAGGAGTGTTTGTGATGGAAACTCCTCCAGGAGCAAAAGTAGCAGCATCGATTTCAGCTGATTAGCTTGATGCCTTAAATATATGCCAGCAAGTGACAATTGAAGGAGATAGCTGACAGGCTACAGGAGCTGGAGAGCAGGCACCGTGAGGAATGTATTTCAGGCTCAAGCAATAGGAAGTCAAGAGATTCCCCATCTATGTCAAGCAGCAAAGCTGACATGATTGTTGAGGTAGAGAAGACATGCTGTGACCCTTACTATGACACCAGGCTTTTGGTGGAGAAAGATCTGTGAAAACAAGAAAGGAAATTTTAATTATAGTTACTGTGGTGAATAGGTAAATATGGAAATATCTCAGAGATAGTGCAGGTTTGGGTTCAGACCATGACAATACAGCAAATATTTTTAAAAAGTGAGTTACAACGTTTTTTCTGGCAGAGTGTCTTGCCTTCAATTTGTGTAAAGCACAACATCTGTGTAGCGCAATAAAGCTAAATTCGATTAACAAGAGGTGTGCTTGTATCCTTAGGGTTAGCTTAAAGTCAAGAAAGCACTTATTATTACTCATATGGCCTTTTGTATGTTAACTTAATCCATTTACTCCATCCTTGTTTTCCTGCTATTTTCTTGGTTCTTCTCTCCTTCTTGCATGGAATTGAGGGGTTAGGATTAGATGTTATGTCTACTAATGGGAGAATAGAAAGGGAGATAAAATATTGCTTCTGGGACTCCTTCCAGAAGATCAAGGGATAACTTTTCCAAAAGCCATGAAAACACTTAATTTTGCATCTAATTGATCCAGCTGACATCATATGACTAGTCAGGAGTCAATTATAGCAAGCAAGATGGGATGATTTTTATTTTTAAAATTAAATTAAATGTTATTTTTTCCATCACCATTTATCCCCTCCATGCCCTCTTTCCACCTCTACCCTCCCCACAACTACCACACTGCTGTCCACATCGTGAATTCTCTCTTTCTTTTTTTCCCAATCCCTCCCCCACCCCAATCCTCCACTCCCACCCCGAGCTGTCTACCTGCTCTCTATCTATAATATTTGCTGTATTGTCATGGTCTGAACCCTGTCTCTATTTTGCTTGGTAGTTCAGTCTGTTCATTAAATTTCACATATGAGTGAAATCATATGGTACTTGTCTTTCTGTGACTGGCTTATTTCACTTAGCATAATGTTCTCCATGTCCATCCATGCTCTCGAAAAGGGTAAAATTGTCTTCCTTTTCATGGCAGAATAGTATTCCATTGTATAAATGTACCATGATTTTTAAACAAATCAAGCTCACCTCTGGGGCTAGATGTGTGGACGGATTCTGTCAATTTAAGGGCACCGTGTGTGGGAGGAGTGGATACCTGAAGAAAATCAGGGTTCTGTTAAGAGAGCAGAAGAGGAAGGAATGGATGCCCAGACACCAGTCTAGGACCTGTCCTTATCAGCTGTATGAGATTGGGCAAGCCAGCTAGTCACTTTGAGCTTTATTTTCCTTATCCAAATAACAGGTCTACTCACATACTTCATATTAATTTTTCTTTCCTTAGTAACAATAGCTCATTTGTTCTGATTGAAAGAATTGCCAGCTAAAGTCTATACTTCTTAGCCTACTCTGCTTCTCAGGCTTTTGGGAAATAGCCTTAAAAGGTGAGCTGACAGTTGATATGTAACTTTTTTGTCTTTCTCTGCTTTATCTTGCTCCCTACCTTGAATCAGAAGGCAATTATTAGAGTCCGGGTAGCCATTTTGGACCAGGAGGTGACCTTGAGAATGGAGACCATGTAGAATTGCCAGTTTAGCCCTGGACTTCCTATCTAGACCCTTCTTTTATGTGAGAGAAAAACTAACTTATAAATCTTTTAAGCCATTCTTTTTTTTTTTTTTATCCTTACCCAAGGATAAAAAAAGATAAATGCATTTATCTTCACATAGAGCGGGAGGGAGAGAAGGAGGAAGAGACAGAGAGAAATATCGACGTGAGAGAGACACATCGAGTGGTTGCCACCCACACGACTCCAACTGGGGCCGGGGACAAACTGCAACCGAGGTATGTGCCCTTAGTGGGAACCGAATCTGGGACTCTCTGGTCTGCGGGCTGACGCTCTAACCACTGAGCCAAACCGACCAGGGCTAAGCCACTCTTATTTGCAATATTTGTAGCTAGTATTAGAACACATTACTCAAATGGTCATCTGCAGTCATCAGTGTATAATAATTTGTCAGTAAAGTTGAAATCACTTTGACAAGTCATGGCCACTCAAATGGAAGACCTGTCCAAGCTTCCATATGCCCATGCAAAACACTGTTCTCTTCCAGGGGAGACTTTTAGTGAAATAAAATGATAATAAAATGAAATGATCGTGCTTTTTATTCATTTCACAGATGAAGAGTTGAAAATAAGAGCATGCATGAGAGACCGAATTTACAGTAAAAAATGAGTAGAATTCTCCATATTGCTTTACTCTGCAACAATCTGCATCAGAGTTTATGATTCATTTAATACTTCAGCACACATTTTTCATGGAAAAGTGCATCGTTTTGGAGGGGAGCACTTTGTGCTGTTGTAAAACTAAGCAAACAGTTTTTAAACTACCTTGTCATGTTAAATTTGAACTGCTGTTAAAGTATTCCTGGAGCCACTCAGTGATGGCAGAAATGGCCAAGTGCTTTGATTAGAAACTGTGTGATTAGGCCAGGGGTTATTTGTGAAATTTTTTCTTGAAAAATTACATTGAGATATTTATATGCATTTCCTCTTAAACTATCTAGAGAGATAGCATCCATCAATGGAGAATGACTTGTATTCTCCTTCATACGTCCATGTTCAAAGATAATGACATTCGACTTCCGGTCAAGATGGCGGCGTAGGTAAACGCGGTATCGCATCCTCCCACAACCACATCAAAGTTACAACTAAACTATAGAACAACCATCATTCAAAACCACCTGAGATCAAGCTGAATGGAAGTTCTACAACTACGGAATTAAAGAAGAAGCCACATAGAGACTGGTAGGAGGGGCGGAGGCGCGACGGGCTGGTCCCACACCCACGTGGCGGATAAAAATCAGGAGGACACCTCGGCTGTGAAGGTCCTCCCTGAGGAGTGAGGGGTCCTTGTCCCACACCAGGTGCCCAGCTCAGGGTTCCAGTGCCAGGAAGAGAAGTCCCCATAACTTCTGGCTGGAAAAACCAGTGGGAACTGAGGCTGAGGCAGCTGGAGCCCCCGGCAGCCTCTTAAAGGGCCCGCGCACAGACTTACTCGGAATCCCACCCTCCAGGCTCCAGCATGGGGGAGGCAGCTTGAAAGGCTTCAGACATATATGGGGAAGAACTGAGCTGTTTGGCATTGGAGCGAGGGCTGGAGAGGCAACTTTCTCCTGGACAGACGTGCTATCAGAGGCTTTTGTTCCTTTGGTGAGCTCTTCCCTGGGCCAGTAGACGCCGCCATATCTGGGACTCCAGCAACCTGGCTCACACTGTTGGCCCCGCCCTGCTGATTCCCTGAGGCCCCGCCCCTCCCAACTTTCAGGCCCACCCAAGCTGTTGCCAGTTGCTTTACCATAAGATTGGCCTGTCTTGGATCCTTCTTCAGATTTTCCTAAATTCTTTCAAACAAGCAGCATCTGGTCTCAGCTAGTCCCATACCTCTCGCTAAGTAATACATAGAAACAAACACAGGGAGGCAACTAAAATGAAGAGACAAAGAAACAGGTCCCAAATGAAAGAACAGAACAAAACTCCAGGAAAAGAACTAAGTGAAATGGAGTTAAGCAACCTAACAGAGGCTGAGTTCAAAACACTGCTTATAAGGATGCTCAGTGGACTTAGTGAGAACCTCAGTGAACTTAGTGAGGGCCTTAAGAACATAAAAAAGGACCAGTCAGAAATGATGGATGCACAGTCAGAAATGAAGGAGGCACTAACTGAAATAAAGAATAGTTTACACAGATTCAACAGTAGAGTAGGTAAAGCCAAGAAGCAAACCATCGATTTGGAATATAAGGAACCAAAAAACACCCAATCAGAACAGCAAAAAGAAAAAAGAATCCCAAAAAATGAAGATAGTGTAAGGAGCCTCTGGGACAACTTCAAGCGTGCCAACATTTGCATCTTGGGGGTGCCAGAAGGAGAAGAGAGAGAACAAGAAATCGAAAACCTATTTGAAACAATAATGACAGAAAATTTCCATAACTTGGTGAAGGAAACAGACATACAAGTCCAGGAAGCACAGAGAGTCCCAAACAAGATGAACCCCAAGAGGCCCACACCAAGACACATCATCATCAAAATGCAAAAGGTTCAAGACAAAGAGAGAATCTTAAAAGCAGCAAGAGAAAAGAAGTTAGTTACCTACAAGGGAGTTCCCATCAGACTGTCAGCTGATTTCTCAAAAGAAACTTTTCAGGCCAGAAGGGAGTGGCAAGAAATATTGAGAGTAATGAAAAGCAAGAACCTACAACTAAGATTACTCTATCCTGCAAAGCTGTCATTTAGAATCGATGGCCATATAAAGAGTTTCCCAGACAAGGAAAAGCTAAAGGAGTTCATCACCACCAAACCATTATTATATGAAATGTTGAAGGGTCTTCTTGAAGAAAAAGATAAAAAAATATAAACAAACAAAATGGCAATAAATACATACCTATCAACAATTGAATCTACAAACAAAATGAACAAGCAGAACAGAAACATTCTCATAGATACAGAGAACTTTTGTTGGTTACCAGATGGGTGGGGGCTGGGGGGTTGGGTGAAAAAGGTGAAGGGATTAAGAAGTACAAATTGGTTGTTAGACTGACAAATCTCAAAGGGAAGGGGGGTTGGAGGGTGGGAAGAAATAAACCAAAGAACTTATATGTATATATGCATAACCAATGGACACAGACAACAGTGTGGGGAAAGGCAGGAGGGGGGCGGGAATGGGGAGGAGGGGGGCAATGGAGGAAAAATGAGGAACATCTGTAATACATTCAACAATAAAGATAAGTTAAAAAAACAAAAAAAAGGAAAAAGAAAAAAATGTAAAATATCTCAATAATGTTTTACATTGATTTCATGTTGAAATAATAAGATTTTGGATGTATGAGGTCAAATAAAATATATTAAATATAGTAAAAAAAAAAAGATAATAATATTCAAGTATGCTTGCTCTCGCTTCCATCTCACTAATTGAATTTATACTCTCTTATGCAAGCATGTGACTTTGGAGAAATTAATTCTTTAAGGGTTTGTTTGCTGATATATAAAATGGGTTAAGAAACTTAACTTGCAGAATTGTAGTGAGGCTTTATAGGCAAAACACATGTCAAGTGCCAGTACAGTTACTGATGAGGATAGGTACCTTATGAGTGGTAGTTATTAAACTTAAGTATTCCTATTTTCAGTAAGGCTTTTGTTTTCTCTTGGGGATGGGGGTGGGCAGAGAAGCAGAAGATATGTTCTTTTGATAGGAGCCAGTACACCTTTATTTATTTAATTCTTTTTGGGAAGGAAGCTGACTGATAAGTATGTGGCAGAGGCGGGGGAAGTCAGGAATGAGCCCCTGATGGCTTTGAAGCTAAATTTCCTATCCAGGGTAGTCTCAAAACGGGCCATCCACTCTTCTTGGATTTCTTTTTCTCCTTTTGCATTCTGGAGTACAGAACTGAGTTCATCATACCTACTCCTAAGTTCATGCCTCGCTATCTCCCAAGTTCATACATCACTGCCATCATTAATTCATAGAAAACCCTTCCCTTTTTGTATTTTATTTCAATATTTTCTCTCCTCTTACCCTAACCCAATCCCTCTCTCCTCCTTCACTCAAAGGCACCCATTAGGGCTTATTTTATGAAGCCATTCTATTTCGCTATTCATATGTCTATTTACACATATGCATATAAATAAAAATACATAGTATTGTTTGTGTATTTTATTTTATTTTGTTTTGTTTTTCTTTATTTATTTTTTTCTCCAATTTTTATTAATTTATTTTTGTTACAGATGTTTCTCCTTTTTCCCCCATAGACCCCCTCCTCCCCATCCCCCCCCCCCAGCATTGTTGTCTATGTCCATTGGTTATGTATACATGCATATAAATTCTTTGGTTCATCTCATCCATCCCCCCTGCCCCCTTACTCTGAGGTTTGTGAGTCTGAAACCATACTCCTTTCTATGTCTCTGGGTCTATTTCGATCATCAGCCCACCTTGTTCATTATATTCCACAAATAAATGAGATCATGTGGTATTTGTCTTTCTCTGACTGGCTTATTTCGCTTAGCATAATACTCTCAAGTTCCCTCCATGTCGTCTCAAAGTGTGTGTGTATTTTAAATGTACAGAAATTGCTTTTTGTCAGAAATCTCTTTTTATTTCTTAGTTTAAAGCTCAGAATTATGTTTTGAGCTTTATTTTTATTTTTATTGTAATATGCAGATCTATTTCATTCTATCAGATTCCTGCATAGGTTTCCTTCTTATGCATCTACTGCATTTTACTTACAGAATCCCCTGGTGGCTGACTCTTACTCCTTATTGTTTTAATTTTTTTCCCCTTTATTGATTTTTTAGAGAGAGAGGAAGGGAGAGGGAGAGAGATGGAAACATCGATGAGAGAGAACATCAACTGGCTGCCTCCTGCATGCCCCCCACTGGGAATCAAGCCCACAACCTGGGCATGTGCCCTGACCGGGAATCGAACTGGTGACCTCTTGGTGCATGGGTCAACACTCAACCCCTGAGCCACACTGGCCGGGCACTCCTTATTGTTTTAAAGCACACTCTAATTAATATTGACTTACATGATTTCATGTGCACTTGTCTGAGAGTCTCTGTGGGTATACACTCAGGAGTAGAATTACAAAGTTGACAATTACTTTAAAAAATGGCTGCTCAAGTTTGCATTTTCACTAGCAGTGTGAGAGGGTTTTTGCTTTCACACATCCTCATCAGCACTCAATATTATCTGCTTTTCTAATTTTTGCCAGTTTGATGTGTGTAAAGTGGTATCCTTCTATTGTTTTATTTGAATTTCTCTGATTACTGCTAAGATAGATTATTTCTTTTTTTAAATTTTTTTTTCAAATTGGGGGGGGAGAGAGAGAGAGAGAGAGAGAGAGAGAGAGAGAGAGAGAGAGAGAGAGATCAGTTTGTTGTTCCACTTATTTATGTATCATTGGTTGCTTTTTGTATGTGCCCTGACCTGGGACTGAACCCTAAACCTTGGCGTATTGGGAATATGTTCTAACCAACTGAGCTACCTGGCCAGTACTGATTATTCTTTATGTAGGTACTAGTTGTGCTTCCTTTTTTGTGAATTGCTATTATTTTTAAATTAAATTTATTGGGATGACATTGGTTGATAGGATCATATAGGTTTCAAGTGTACATTTCTATGATACATGATCTGTATATTGCATTGTGTGCCCACCAAAGTCAAATCATCTTCCGTCACCATATATTTGGACCCCTTTACCCTTTACTACCCTCCCACCCCCTTCCCTCTGGTGAATTGCTATTCTTATTTAACTACTTTTCTGTTTGCTTTTCTTTCTTTGTATTGCAGAATTCTATGTATAGTTTAGATGGTAACCTATTGTCAGTCATGGACATTATAAACATCTTTTCCCAGATAGTCACCCATCTATTAACTGTCTGTTGTGTTTTTTAATGACTAAACATATTTGTATGGTATGGTTGAATTTAGCAAAATTTTCAGATTGTGTTATGATGGAAATACAACAGATATAAACATTTTCACAAATCACAAGTGTACAAGGTTAGTGATTCTCACAAGGTGAACACTCCTATGTTCAACACCTTTCAAGATGAGAAATAGAACATTATGAACGTCTCCTTTTTGCTCCCTTTTCTTTATTATCCTCTTTCTTCCCTAAAGTTAACAACTGTCTTAGTTATTTCTACATCACAAATTATCCCAAACTTAGTGACTTGAAGCAGTAAACATTTGTCACCTCACATAATCTCTGAGTGATAGGAATGAACAGGGGCAGCTGAGTGGCTGAGTGGGGTGTTTTGGACTCAGGCGCTCCCGAGACTGCAGTCTAAGATGTTGGCTGGGCTGTAGTCATCTGAGGACTTTACTAAGATGTACTTCCAAAAAGGCTCACTTATGTGGGCGTTGGCTAGTCTTCAGTTCCTCTCTGGCTGCTGCAGAAGGCAATTCAGTTAGCTAAAGTAGTAGATGCTATTTGTGTCCTGCTCACATCTACTGTGAATGAACTATTTTTGTGCATGCTGAACAGGCTACAGTGTCTGAGATTCTTGGCCTGAGAGTTTTCTCTTGTCACTGGAGCCTCTTCTGCCTGTGTGCAGGTCAGGTTGCAAGTATCAGAGAATTAACTCTTGTTTCATCCCTGAAGCAGTTCTCAACCAATGACTGATGGAACTGGGAGGATAAAGGATGCAGTTTCCATGCCATCTGGGGGAGGATGGAACCGAGGCATGTGTTCTACACTGGCTCACAGTCTAACCTAATAGATTAATGCAAGTTGCTCATACTGATAATTTGCTTGAAAATGCACTTGCTTCCTTCTTTTATTCTCTTGCTTCACTCACTTGCTGGTGTTTCCTAGAATCACCTTCCAAATAAGTCCTAGCTCATAAATCCTTATGTTAGGGTCTGCTTTGTGGTATCCAAAAATAAGAAAGCTAACATTTCTGTTTGCATTTTGTATCTATGTTAAAAAGTAAAAACGCCCTGTAATTTTAAATCTTACATTATTCTTTTCCAATTTAATTATCAAGATTATACAATACTAATAAAGATAGTTTGATAGCTTTTCTTTTTCTCTTCTTGAACAACTTATATTAGAGAGTGATTGTTCTTCAAAGTTACATAGAACTCATATACAAAATCATCTGTGTGTGACGCTTTTTGGGGAGGAAAGAGGAGGCTTTTATTGCAATTGAAATTTCTTTCTTTTTTTTTAATTGATTTTTTAGAGAGAGAAGAAGGGAGAGGGAGAGAGAGAAGCATCAATATGAGAGTGCAATATCGATCAGCTGCCTCCTGCACACCCCCTACTGGGGATTGAGCCTGCAACCCTGGCATGAGCTCTGGAATTGAACTGGGACCTCTCAGTCCATGGGATGATGCTCAATCCACTGAGCCACACTGGCTGGGTTGCAATTGTAATTTCTTTACTGGCAATTGGTTTATTTCTATTTCTATTTTCTATTTCTTCTTGTGTCAATTTTGCCATGTTTTATATATTGTAAGAAGGTTATTTTAACTAGGATTTCAAATATATTGGCTTATAGTTGTTCATAATAGCCATTAAGTAGTAAGGTGGAGCTGGCTTATGGTTCATGAGAGCTGATGATTATTAAATTTTTAAGAACTTCATGAGTGGTTGATGTCATATTGGTAACTGGTCACAACTGGTAGGTAACTGGTCATGATGGAAGTATTTACATTATGGAAATTGGCAAACACTGCATATTAGAATTTTTTTCCTGGTGAATTTGTTAAAAATACCAGCACACCACTAATTATTTTCGTATTTCACTGGTCCCTCCATCTCCATCTGCTTTAATGACTTCTCCTCTTTACCTTGATGCTTAACATTTCAATGTACCTCTGCAGAGTGCTTGGTCCCCTTCTCTTCTTTATCTAAACTGACTGCCTTTGGTGATCTCATCTAGTCTCAGGGTTTCAAAATCCACTTATATTCCCATGAATCCCAAATTTATATCTCCAATCTGGACCTTTTTCCTAAATACTAGACTCACATATCCAATTGTCAGCTCTACATCTCTTACTTGCTGTCTAATAATACTTGCTGTCTAATCTCAAATTTAATATGATTAAAACTCACCTCCTGACATACTCCCTCGAGCCTGCTCCACCGCAGTCTTCTCCAGCTCAACTGATGGCAACTTCAAGTTCCAGTTGCTCAGGCTAAAACTCTTATAGTCACTCATGACTTCTGTTTCTCTCCCATACTCTATATCCAGTCCATTAGAAAGTCATGTTAGCTGTACATTAAAAGTACACACATCTGGCAGTTTCTCACTATTCTAGCCTGAGTCTTCATTATTTCCTAACTGAATTACTGCCACACCTTCCTAATGGGTTTTTTCACACCTACCCTCACCCTCCCTCTATCATCAAATCCTTCAGGTAGTCAGAATGATCCCTTTTTGAACATCAGATCCTTCTACTCCTCTGCTCAAAACCCTTTGGTGGCTCCCAGATTCACTCAGATGATAAGCCAGAGTCCTTATGATGGGCTTCGCCTTTACTCTTCTGACCACATCTCCTACTAAATTGCCCTCTCCTCAAGGTCTACTCTAGTCATGCTGACCTGTTCATTGTTCTTTAAAAGCACAAAAACAAAACAAAAACAGGCAAGCATCTGTCTCACAGCTTCTGTCTGGAATGTTCTTCCCTTAGAAAACTGCATAGCCTACTTCTTCATTGATTCAAAAGTCATATTGTTTATTATCGCTCTCCCTCCACTGAAATCTGAGCCCTACAAGGATAAGGATTTTTCTGTTTGTTCCCCGAGGTGTCCCAACAGAGAAGCAGAAGAAGATCTGACATACTGTGGTGCTCAGTACGTATTCTCCTGAATGAATTACCTGCTTAATTAGTGAAGAAACGACCCCACCACTCTTCTTAAGTTTCAGGACTATACCCAGTCTCTCCAGGATGGTGTCAGGTAGTGGGACACATCAGTCCAGCTTTCACTATGCATCTTCTGAGAGCCCCTCCTGTGCTGTCTTTCCCATGACTGGAGGAAGCAGACCTAGTCTTCTTAGGAAATCATGGGCAGTTGAAACTACTTCATCCTCTCTTCACCATCTGTCAGTGTGAAATCCTGCTTGGAAGGAGAAGAAACTTTACTCTTCTTTGGTTGGGAGCCCCACTCCCTTTTGGGACAAGGAAGATTGGAAGGAAAAATTAAAATTAAAGCTTTGTTAGGATTTACCTGTGCTTACAGGCCTATGTTCCCTGAATTGACACTCACTATTTAAAGGAAAAAGAAACTGCTTTTAACTCCATGCCTAAAATTAGAAAGTTAGTCCTTAATCGGGCAAATGCAAACAGATAATGATTCAGAAACAGGTTTAACAATTTATCGAGGAGATTTAGCTCAGTAGAGTATAACAGTTTTATTTTTCCCAATTAACACTTTAAACTATGCTCTGATAAGTTCTCCATTCCTGTTTTTTAATAGCATCTTCAGTTGATTCCATAACTTCTTGTCACTTTTGCTAATTAAGAGCCCAGTTCAATTTCAAAGTCTATTAAAGTTCATCCTGTCCCCTCCCCACAGCACAGGGCTGAGCCCTGACCCTGGATATTGGAAGCAGAGGAGGGGAGATGCTCACATCCTGCCTTCTCCTCTTCTAGGTCTCCATCTTTTGGAGTAATAGGGGCTGGAAGGAGAGATGGTGCAGGCAGGGGTCATCTTCCACAACTGGCCACATGTGTGTGGCAGGGAGATATCCCTGGCCAAACTGTGTTTTCATCTGGTTCTGCTTGATGCTGGTGGCATCTGCTGATAGGGTGGTTTTGCATAGATACTATTCAAGGTTTATTTGAAGGTGGTGTCAAATTTTTTCTGACTTGCACTCTTGGTACTGAGGATTCTTTAGAGAGAGACAATTCAGTCTCCTTTTGGCCCTATCAGTGGTCCATGTCTCCATCCTCCTCTCCTGATGGGGTATCACCTCATCTGGCCGGGTGGCTGCCCTGGCAACCCTATGACTCCTCACTCCTGCTACAGTTTCTAAGCTTTCTTTAAAAAAAAAAAAGTTTATTGGTTTTTAGAGAGAGAAGAAGGGAGAGGGAGAGAGAGAAACATCGATGTGAGAATGCAACATTGATTGGCTGCCTCCTGCACACCCCCTACTGGGGATTGATCCTACAACCCTGGCATGTGCCCTTGACTGGGAATTGAATCAGCAACCTCCTGACACACGGGATGATGCCCAACTAACTGAGCCACACTGGTCAGGGTCTATGCTTCTTTGCCATCAAAACCATTGAGTTATGTTGCATACCCTCTGAGAGTCCTGGGGGACTAGTCAGAGGCTGTTACAACTATCATTTTCTTACATGACATAATACATTATAGTTTCTTCTCATTCTGATAACCCTCCTTTAGAAATATCCAGGCAAGGAGCATCTCCTCTCCCCATCTGTGGATGTATGTCAAGATGCCCTAGGAAGTCTATCACCACACTCCGACCCTGTCTGCAAGGCGATATCAAAGTGGGAGTTAGATTCTGCAGCTCAGCAAGCATCCATCTAGGGGGGTGAGATGATTGGTGCTACTTCTTGTGAGCACCTCCAATCTCTACAAATGATTCCTTTGGAGCTTTTTCTCCATCGCATTGCACTAGGTAATGTGGCAGTTGTGGGTAGATGTCCTCTAAAATTTGTTTTCCTCTTCCACAGTAGAAAGATGTCTTTGGGAAAGAACTTTCCAATGAGAGACTACAATTCCCAGCTCCCTTTGTGTCTAATTCAGCCCACATGACTGGTCCTCACCAATGGAAAGTGAGCAGAAGTGATATGGGACACTTCTCTGTGAAAACATACAAGAAACAAATGTGCCTGCTCTAGGCACTATTTCACTACTAATAGAGGGTTTTAGATAGAACCCAGGAAATGGGCCAAGTCACAGGATGGGAGAAGCCAGAACCCCTGAATCACTTACAGACGAAAGCTCTCTGTTGAACAGGAACATCTGCTTTGAACTGTTATGTGAGAAATAAACTATTGTGTTTGCGCTATTGTAGAGTTTGGGCTCATTGGTTATGGCAGCTAACTGGTTATGGCAGTTAACTATTACATGTGACAAGGATGCACCAGCCCTTTTCCCTGGTAATGGGAGAAAGAAGCCTCTCACAACGAACCTGAACTCTTCACATGGGACAAATCATTCCCCGCTCCTACTGCCTGTCTATAAACTGAAGGCTGGAGTGAAAGTTGGGAGTAGGAAGGAATGTTTTGTTGGCTCTTAGTTTGCTGCGGGGTCAGTGCGTGGTCCAAGCATCAGTGGCTCCATTAGAAAGTAAAGATACCTATTCACCAATTCCAGGGAAATAGAAAATGTTCCACTCAGCATCTTGTGACAGAAATTTTTGAAAATATGAAAATGTATTCATGGACCATTCCTAATCATCATCACCAAGGCTTGGGGGAGCCAGATGCCCCAGATTGGTAAGCACAGACATGGAGTCCTTGCTTTTGTTTATAGTTACCTCAGTTCCCTGTCGCTGGCATGCTAGTGTTGAGACTGATGGAGGGGCAGCTGTGGTGACCCCCGCGGTTGAAGAAAATGTCTTATGGTGTGATGCCCTGGCTTTGGTGTCAATGACTACTTGACTTCACGAAATGCCTCCTTCCCTACCTGCTGCTGAGCTGCGGTGTGCTTGGTGCCAGGACCATCGGAATGTGGTTAACTGGGGCTGAGACGCCAGTGGAGGTCTGAGAGGTACGGTTAGCTAACAACAGGAAGAAATCCAGACACGTAAATAGTGGGTAGCAAGGAGGTCCTGTGGGGGGAGGCTAAAGGTGAATGCCCTGGAAGGTGGGAGGGAGTACTGTGACATTGTTTAATTTATTAGAAGAAGAATGAAAGATAAGAAATCCCAGACTGGGAGTCAGCAGGACTCTAGTTTCCAGAAGGTGGGACCAATGTGGCGGGAAGTCAGGCTTTAGAAGGAACGTGCAAGGTAGAAAAACCAAGCTGGGGGCTCAGACATTAGAACCTGCAGGAACCACAGGGAAAGGCTGCATGGAACTACTTTCAAGGTTCTCCTGGTACTGAGTCACTGAATGTCTCTGGTGAGAGAGGAGTGGTCCCAGAGCCTGGCCCAGGGCTGAAACCACAGGTAAAGGTTAAGTGATCCAAACTGGAAAGCTCTGAGGGCCATAGGTGCAATTGGTCAAGCAGATCCCACCATAGAGTTAAGGTTAAAATAATATACAGAGCCATTATTAAAATGCAAGTATTTCCCAGGAGAAGTAATTAACATTGGCACATCTGCATATTCGAGTATCAGAATAGCTAATTATGAAGGGATGAGCATTTCTTTGCTAGGTCTCATATGGGATGTGGGAAGGAACTAATTTATCTAGTTTCTTGTGTATTGTACTCATTTTTAAATCCATATTTTATTTAATCTTCCTGTCGTCAACTCCAGATTCACATCATTATTCTCACCTCACCGTAATTTGCAAAAGGGCACACAGTTAGTAAGTGGCTGTGGTAAGTTATACTATCATTCAGTATGTTTGCTGTCCCTCCTTGAGGATGGGTTACCGTCTGTGTTTTGTTGGTGATGGACTTGGCCATAGAACTAGTTTGGTCAGTAAAATATAAATGAAATGATGTGAGCAGAAACTTTACAAACCAGCATGTGGGTCCACTGTCTCTTTCCCTTTTCCACAAGATCGATTTCCCAGATAGAGGCTGCTCTTTTAGCCTGGGTCTGGAGATGAAGACAACACGGAACAGAGTCACAGCTGACCTACAATCAATACGTTCTCTCAGTGAGAAATAAACCTTTGTTATTGCAAGCCACCAAGGTGCTGGTTTTTTTTTTTTGTTGTTTTTTTTTGTTACCACAGCATAACTTAGCCTAAGCTGATTAATACAGTGTCTGGCACAGAATTCAAGTCCCAAGCCCACGCCCTTTCCCTCCCAGCTGTCACCTCCCAGCAGGAAGGACTCAGAGGCTTAGCCACCACTGCAGTGAAGCATGAGGCATCTCCTCCTCCTTCCTTCCACCTACTTCTACAAATGACCCGTAGAAGCTTGAGAAAGTTTCATGAGGGCGGCCACCCCCAGAGGAGCCTCTCCCGGAGGTGAATGTAATGTACCAGCACGGCAGATCTGATCCCCAGTTTCCTCCCCCGTCTTGGAAGCGGTAGAGCAGGAGAGGGAACAGTGATGACAGTGAGGAGCTCTGAGATGCCTGAGTGCCTTCCAGATGCTCTCTCTGAGAGGGAACTGGTACCATCTGGTAGGCAGGCACCCAGACTGGAGTATTCCACTCCCAATTTCTCCCTACCCCAGGACCCAGATTGGATATGGACACTTCCCTGTAAGGGCCTCTCATTCAAAACAATAGGCTTTCTAATAATGAAAACCAGGCTGGGTCTTCAGGTAAAGTGGAATTTTGCTCCTTAGATTGACTGGTAAAGTCAGGTCAGAAGGAGAAAACAAACAAAACAAGCAAGGAGCTCAGCTAATCCAAAAAGTGTTCTGAGCCTGGCTGGTGTGGCTCCGTGGTAGAGCGTCAACCCATGCACCAAGAGGTCGCCAGTTTGATTCCTGGTCAGGGCACATGCCCAGGTTGTGGGCCAAATCCCCAGTGGGGGGCATGCAGGAGGCAGCCAATCGATGTTCTCTCTCATCGATGTTTCTCTCTCTCTCTCATTCTCCCTTCCTCTCTCTAAAATCAATAAAGAAAAAAAATTTTTGAAAAACAAAAAACAGAAAGTGTTCTGATGTTGCTGCTTTTATTTCCCCAAACACCTGTGGCATCTTTCCTCCAGGGATTTTAAACTGAGAAAAATCACTTGACAACCCTTTTCTTTTTATCCTTTTTAAATTTAAATTAATTTATTTTTGTTACAGATGTTTCTCCTCCCCCCCATTAACACCCTCCTCCCATCACCCCCCCTCCCCGCATTGTTGTCTATGTCCTTTGCTTATGCTTATATGCATCTAAGTTCTTTGGCCAACCCCTTTCTTTGTTTGACTTTCTCCCTAGGGTTCTGTGTTGCAGGGAAAATCCAGCCTGGGACAATGGTCTGGAGAATTGTCCTGGAGAATTGTCCAAGAAAGAGTCACCTCCCCTGGCATCTGTCAAAGGAACCAGGCAGTTAGTGAGCAACCACCACTGTCGGGGCAGAGGGCAGGGACGACTGAATCCACTGTTACTGCTGTGAGCGGGCTTCCGTTTTCAGGGAAAGGGATCTGTGTGGTCAACCTGCCGGCCACCAGCTCCATCACTTGTTTTGCTTTTAAACTGTCTTTGAGCCACTACATAATCTACCCCAACTGATTGATGGCAGTCAGGAGCTGATTGTCACTTGAGTTTCTTGGATCTCTTTGTTTTCCTGGAATTCAGAGCACCCCCAAATACCATTTTGTTCTGTTTTACAACGAATCCTTTAGAGATGCCTGCAAAACAGGCATTCTGTAGAAAACCTTAGGGTCAACTCTGATTTATAAATAGTTTACAAAAAGAGGATGATAGAAATTCCGTTTGTTCCATGACATGTACATAGATGTGCTCCTATGTTTATTAGTGAGGCTTTCTCTCATTACATGGCCTCTCGTTTCACCATAGGAGGGAACAAAAGCATCTTCGTAGCTCTAGTACTCTCAAGATACCTGGTGGCTATTGTAGATGTGGCCAGTTGACCCATTCCAACGGGCCCGGCTTTTGTTTCAGATCTCCCTTGTGTTGAGTTCCCCATTGTAGTAATAGCCAACATGTGAAGAGGGCTTCACTGCTCCTACAAGGCTTTTACGTGATTGCCTAATCAAACCTTCACAGTTTCTGCGGAGTAGGTTGAGCAGAATATTATTAGGAGCCCCTGTCTATAGCAAGTCCCACAATGGTTACACCATCATATTGCATGGATCTGGGAGGTCAGGGACAAGCTGCTTTGGTGTGGTTCTGGATCATGTGCTCTCTTACCTATAGAAGAGGTGCAGAGAATGGGACAAATATGAGTACATAAAGAAGAGGAGGAGAAATTGGGTAAGAGAAGGCAAGGGAAGAAGATGGGCAGGATATTAACAGGTGAATCATGCAACCGACAGGCAGCTCCGCTTGGCTGGACTGAGCGCTCCTCAGGCAGACACGGCGCTTCCCTTCTCCGATGGACCCTGAAGGGCCCAGCACCTCGGAGGAGCACTTGGTGCAGCCTTTGCTGCCTGAATTAACGGGGGTGATTATAACTCCTCCTGGATGGAGGAATTCTTGTATTTTTATGTGTATGGGTCCCACTCTCCTGTTTTTGTCGTCAAATAACTGGTGATAAATAAAACATTCCAACAATCTAGTTTCTTCTTGCCTAGACAATTTCAAATAACATTAGGGATAAGATTTTTCCACTAAATTGATTTTATTAGCTAGCTGCTTTAGTAATGTGCCTATCAAATTATAATTTAGTGAGCTGATTGTTTTCCCAGACTCCGTGCAGACAGGCCCTTGCTCTGTGCACAGCAACTACCGTGAGGACTAACCTGTTTTCTTCCTCCTGTGTTTCTGAACTTATTTTTTTTTTTTTAAATAGGAGATCGTGCCTGGGAATCTTTAGAAAATCATACCTCATCAGCTTCTTCTTCTTCTTTTTTTAAAAAACTCATCTTTATTGTTGAATGTATTACAGATGTCCTCCCCTTTTTTCCCCATCAACCCCCTCCTTCCCAATCTTGCCCCCCTCCTGCCTTCCCCACATTATTGTCGGTGTCCATTGGTTATGCATATATGCATAGAAGTTCTTTGGTTTATCTCATCCCGCCCTCCCTCCCCCCTTCCCTTTGAGGTTCATCAGTCTAACAACTAATTTGTACTTCTTAATTCCTTCATCTTTTTCACCCATCTCCCCTGCCCCCGCCTATCTGGCAAGCAACAAAAAGTTCTTTGTATCTAGGAGTCTGTTTCTGTTCTACATGCTCATTTTGTTTGTAGATTCGATTGTTGATAGATATGTATTAATTGCCATTTTATTATTCATATTTTTGTTCTTCTCCTTCAAGAAGACCCTTCAATATTTCATATAATACTGGTTTGGTGGTGATGAGCTCCTTTAGCTTTTTCTTATCTAGGAAACTCTTTTTTTTTTTTTTTTTTTTATTAATTTATTTTTGTTACAGATGTTTCCCCTTTTTTCCCCATTGACACCCTCCTCCCCATCCCCCACCCCGTCCCCAGCTTTGTTGTCCATGTCCATCAGTTATGCATATATGCGCTTAAGTTCTGTGGTTTATCTCTTCCCTCCCCCCCACCCCCTCTTCTGAAGGGTGTCAGTCTATACCCTACTTCCACATCTCTGGGTCTACCCTGTTCCTCAGACTGTTATGTTCATTATACTCCACAAATAAGTGAGATCATGTGATGTTTGTCTTTCTCTGTTTGACTTGTTTTGCTTAGGATAATACTCTCGAGGTCCCTCCATGTCATCTCAAAGGATAAGAGATCTTTCTTTCTTACAGCTGCATAGTACTCCATTGTGTGTATGTACCACGGCTTTTTTATCCACTCGTCCACTGATGGACACTTGGGCTGTTTCCAGATCTTAGCTATTGTAAATAGTGCTGCTATGAACATGGGGGGTACATGTATTCTTTCTGATTGGTGTTTCAGGCTTCTTAGGGTATATTCCTAGAAGTGGGATCACTGGGTCAAATGGTAATTCAATTTTTAATTTTTTGAGGTAACACCATAGTGTTTTCCACAGTGGCTGCACCAGTCCGCATTCTCACCAGCAGTGTACTAGAGTCCCCTTTTCTCCACACCCTCTTCAACACTTGTTGTTTGACGATTTGTTGATGGCAGCCATTCTGACAGGTGTGAGGTGATACTTCATTGTTGTTTTAATTTGCATCTCTCTGATGATTAGTGATGTTGAGCATTTCTTCATATGTCTCTTAGCCATTTGTATGTCCTGTTTGGAGAGGTGTCTATTTAGTTCCTCTGTCCATTTTTTACTTGGGTTCTTTGTCTTCCTTTTGTTGAGTTGTATGAGCACTCTATATATTTTGGAGATTAACCCCTTACCTGATGTATCATTGGCAATTATGCTCTCCCATATAGTGGGTTCCTTTTCTGTTTTGATGGTTGTTTCTTTTGCTGTGCAGAAGCTTTTGAGTTTGATGTAGTCCCATGTGTTCATTTTTCTAGTCTGGGAAACTCTTGATATGTCCATTGATTCTAAATGATCGCTTTGCAGGATAGAGTAATCTTGGTTGTAGGTTCTTGCTTTTCATTACCTTGAATATCTCTTGCCACTCCTTTCTGGCCTGCAAAGTTTCTTTTGTGAAATCAGCTACAGTCTTATGGGAGCTCCTTTGTAGGTTACAAACTGCTTTTCTCTTGCTGCTTTTAAGATTCTCTCTTTGTATTTAACCTTTGGCATTTTGATGGTGATGTGTCTCGGTGTGGACCTCTTTGGGTTCATTTTGTTTGGGACTCTCTGTGTTTCCTGGACTTGTATGTCTGTTTCCTTCACCAAGTTAAGGAAGTTTTCTGTCATTATCGTTTCAAATAGGTTTTCAATATCTTGTTCTCTTTCTTCTCCTTCTGGAACCCCTATAATGTGAATGTTAGCATGCTTGAAGTTGTCCCAGAGGCTTCTTACACTATCCTCATTTTTTTGGATTCTTTTTTCTTTTTGCTGTTCTGATTGGGTGTTTTTGGCTTCCTTATATTCCAAATTGATAGTTTGCTTCCTGGCTTTACCTACTCTAATATTGATTCCCTGTAAATTATTATTTATTTCAGTTAATGCATCCTTCATTTCTGACTGGTCTTTTTTTAAGTTGTTGATGTTCTCACTAAGTTCCTTGGAGATCTCCTTAAGGTCCTTGAAGGTCTCACTAAGTTCTTTGAATGTCTCACCAAGTTCCTTGAGCAACCTTGTAACCTGTGTTTTGAACTCTGCATCTGATTGATTGCTTATCTCTGTTTTAATTCTTTTCCTGGAGTTTTGTTCTTTTCTTTCATTTGGGACATGTTTCTTTGTCTCCTCATTTTGGCTGCTTCCCTGTGATTGTTTCTATGAATTAGGTAGAGTTGCTATGTCTCCTAGGCTTCCTAGGGTGGCCTATTGTTGTAGGTGTCCTCTAGGGTCCAGTGGCACAACCTCCCTGATCACCCCAGCTGGGCCCTCGAGGTGCACCCCTAGTGTGGACTGTACACCCTTCTGTTGTATTTGAGTCTTGATTGCTGTTGGCATGTCAATGAGAGGGATTTACTCAGGCTGATCAACTGCAAGAACTGGCTGTGCCCACTGACCACTGGCCTCTGACTACCTTGGAGGATCAGCTGTGTAGGGGCTCACCACACAGAGCAACACTTATTTCATCAGGGCTCTGGTACCCACTGAGTCCATTCATTGAGTGTGTCACTTGTGGAGGTGGTTGGAGGGTGGTGTATTGATGTGGTCTAAAGCTGTTGACTGGGTGTGCTGGCTCTGGGGCAAGGTCAGCCACTGCTTGTGTTCTATCCAGGGCCACCAGGCATAAGCTACAAAGTGATCTGCAGATGGCTGCTTCATGTGCTGGGCTTGGAGTTGCCCAGGAAAAGCCAAGTTGTGAACCAAGGCTGGCTGCCTCTAGTCCAGGCCTGGGGCCACTTAATGAGAGGTATGGGGCTTGCTGAGACCAGATGCTGCTTGTTTGAGAGATTTTAGGAAACTCTGAAGCAGGATCAAAGACAGGCCAATCCTATGGTAAAGCCTTTGGAAACAGCTTGGGTGGGCCTGAAAGTTGGGTGGGGCAGGGCCTCAGGGAGTCATCAGGGCGGGGTAAACAGTGTGAGCCAGGTTGCTGGAGTCCCAGATATGGGGACTGTCTGCCGCCCCAGGGAAGGGCTCACCAAAGGAACATCAGCCTCCGCCAGCACGTCTGTCCAGGAGAAAGCTGCCTCTCCAGCCCTTGTCCGGAGGCCAAACAGCTCAGTTCTTCCCTGTGTGTCTCTGGCGCCCCTCAAGCTGCCTCTCCTCCGAGCTCAGAGGGAGCAAGTCCAAGTAAGTCCGTGCGCGGGCCCTTTAAGAGGAGCTGCCTGGGGCTCCAGCAGCCGCAGCCTCCCTCAGCCTCAGATCCCGCTGGTTTTTCCAGCCAGAAGTTATGGGGACTTCTCTTCCTGGCACTGGAACCCTGAGCTGGGCGCCTAGTGTGGGACAGGGACCCCCTCACTCCTCAGGGAGGACCTTCCCAGCCCAGGGGTCCTCCTGATTTTTATCCATCACACATTGGTGTGGGACCAGCCCATGGCGCCTCCGCCCCTCCTACCAATCTCGGTGTGGCTGCTTCTTTAATTTCGTAGTTGTAGGACTTCCATTCAGGTCGATGTCAGGCAGTTCTGAATGATGGTTGTGTTGTAGTTTTGTTGTAATTTTGATGTGGTTGAGGGAGGAGGCGATACCGCGTTTACCTACGCCGCCATCTTGACCGGAAGTCTCATTAGCTTCTGTAGTAGTATCCGCTTTGACATTTAATTGTTTGCTGCCTAACATTGTTTCATTTCCTTTTCAAGCATATATGGCTTGGTTCACTGACTAAATTGAAAACTCCTCAAGGATAGTGTTGTGTCCCCCAAATTCATATGCTGAAGCCTTCACAATGTGACTCTGATTGGAGAGAAGGCCTATAAAAACGTAATAAAGTTAAAATGAAGTCCCTAGAGGCAGTCACTGTTACCCATGTGTTGTCTGTCTATCCAGATACATCTTTGCTTAAAATCATGTGTGTGTATATGTGTGCCACTTACACATTTATATTATATATAACATATTTATGCAAATATATGCTTTATAAAAATCTGTCTATAAATATATATAAATATACATCCTTCTGTGTGATTTTCTTTTCTATTTTATCTTGTTTCAAGCAAATGGTAGCAGAATGCACACTATTCTAGTTTTTAATGAGAATTAACAACATGCCCTTGGAATTGTTCCATAGAGGACATTCAAATCCATCTTATTCTTTTTAAAAAACAAAATTTTTTTTCTTTATTGATTTTAGAAAGAGAGGAAGTGAGAGGGAGAGAGAGAGAGAGAGAAACATCGATGAGAGAACATCGACTGGCCGCCTCCCGCATGCCCCTCACTGGGAATCGGGTCCACAACCTGGGCATGTGTCCTGACCGGGAATCAAACCAGCCACCTTCTGGTGCGTGGTTCGACGCTCAGCCACTGAGCCACACCTGCCAGACCCATCTTATTCTTTGTAACATATTTTGTTGCATTTATTTTAAATGCATTGTTGTCCTCACTTCCTCCACCCTAACGCACACACTTTGCAACACACCCACATGGAGCACTAATAGGAAATATAACCTTTAAGGAGGCTCATTCTTGCTGCTCTTTCCTGAGAGGAATATTTGAGTGAAGTATTTAATCAGTCACTAAAGCCACAGGCATTACAGAGAAGGGCACAATTTTGAGGTGGGCCAAAGAAACAGGGATAGTGACAGGGAAAGTTTTTCTGACTAATGCATGTGTTTCTAGAGAGGAACTGCAGGTTCCCACCAGCGGTCACGTTTACAGTACATGTTCTCTCTAACTTTATTGCACAATTAATATTGTACCGAGAATTAATGATAATTTAAAAAAGGATCAGACGTAAATCCACCACACTAGAAAACCAAGGTGTTTTTCCTCTTCCCTATTAGTGCTTGCTCATTTGCATACATACTTTGATAGTTTTAATTACAACTCAGAGTAATTGTTTATTCTACTTTTGCCTCTCCAATTGAATTATAAACATTGTTATTTGTTATTATGTTTACATAATAATTTTATATGGTTGCATAATAGTCTATCCAGTTGATGTATTGTTTCCTATAATTTTAAAAAGGGACAACTGTATTATCTGAGCAAAAACTAAATAAAACTTACAAGAAAATCAATCTAACACATATTAATGATATACATAAATGTTATTGAGCTGCAAGGCAATTGACTATAAAATGGAGAGCAACTCACAAAAAATAATTGTGTTTTCCTTATCCTATGAAATAAAAACTTTCTAGTGGAGAGGCTATAGAAAAGGAAGCTGTCCAGCCCTGGCCGGTTTGGCTCAGTGGTGAGAGTGTTGGCCCAGGGACCAAAGAGTCACAGGTTCAAGTCCAGTCAAGGGCATGTACCTAGGTTGTGGTTTGGTCCCCTGTTTGGGGTTGTGCGGAAGGCAGCCAATTGATGTGTCTCTCACATCGATGCTTCTCTTTCTCTCTCCTCCCTCCTCCTCTATCTGAAGATAAATGGAAAAATATCCTCAGGTGAGGATTATTGAAAAAAAAAAAAAAAAGAAAAGGAAGCTGTTCAGATGCCATCCTGGAAAAGGAATAGTCCTTTGTATCCCTTTAAGAGTTGGTTTCAGGAAATGAGGGTGCAAATTCCATTTTCCTTTCCTTGCAGCTGGCCCTCTACTTGCACAGAGGTGGAGGGAGCAAAATAGTATGCCTCCCCAGATTAGATTAATCAGACTGACATCCCAACACTGACCATAAGGTGTGAATAACCAATGGCCTTCTTTCATGAATTAACTTAAACAGCAAATATGGATTAAGTACATTTTACATTCTAAATGTGAAATACATAGAGAAGGTAACCTCTACTCCCTTAAAGTTTATAATCTAGACAAAGTATAGATCAGTAATCAAATAAATAATAAGATAACTACAGGGCACTATCACCATTAGAAATAAAAGTGGAGCATCCTTTAGGTGGGTGATTGGAGAAGGTCTCCTTGAATAAGTCACACTGACATTGAAACTTGAAGAAGAAGAAAGAGTCAGCCACACAAAGAGTAGGGAAAGAGGGAACGGTGGGGGCAAGGGCTCGAAGGCATGAGCGAACATGGCATGCTGACTACAGCTAGCGGGACTGCAGGGCACCGAGCAAGGGGAAGTGTGGCCCTGGGTGAGGTAGAAAGGAGGGCAGAGGCAGATCATTCATGGCCAGGGCCCCATGGTGGGAACCAAGATCTCCTAAGTACAATGGGAAACCAGATAAAAGTTCTAAGGAGGTAAATGACATAATTCAAATCATGTTTTAAAAAGAAAATTGGCTGCTGTATGCGAAAAAGATAGGATGGGGGTGGGAGGAAAAGTGGAAGTGAAGAGAGTAACTAGGTTTTTTGTGTCACCCCAATGAGAGGGGACGATGGCTGGACCTCGTTGGTGGTAGTGGAGATGAAAACGATGGACAAGATGGAGCTCAGTCAGAGAGAGCTGAGAGCAAGGTAGCTATGAAGAATGAGGGGAAAGAAAGGTTGTAATGACTCTGGGATTAGTGGGGGAGCACCAAATTTACAAGTGGAAGGCAGGACATCAAGTGCTCTCTTTGGATATTTAGGTTGGTGACTCCTTATGAGGCATCCACGTGGAGCTGTTGGCTGGGCAGTTAGATGCATGGCTCTGAGTCCCATCTGGGAGTTGTCAGCAGCCTGAGGGTATTTAGAGCCCGAAGGCTGGATGAGACTCTGAAAGAGAGGGTGGAATTGGGGAAGAGAAGGGGCCCCACACTGAACCTTCCCAGTCATGGCTGGAAGTAAATCCCCACCTGTGGAGCCTCAAGATCTCCTAAGGCTTCATCATCTATTTATCATGAACGGATCCGTCAATAGTCAGGGAAATTTTTTTCTTTAGATCTTTTGTTTTCTTTCTTGCTTACCTCTCTTAATTCTGATATCCCCTGAACCCTAGGAACCCTCCTATGAGGAAAAGAGAGGGCAAGTGTGGGGGAGGTTTTCATGCTCAGGACCCTGTGTGATGTCACCTTAAGCAGTTGTATGTTGGAAGCTCTGAACGGTTTTCAGATAACTTTACATTTGTTTTTCTGTGTTCATGGGTGTAAGTAACTATTGTGGGTCTTCCCTGAGAGCCAGAATCCCACACGCTCTTACCTCTGCATCTTCCAGTAGCTTGCAAATCAGCACTTGAAAGCTATAAATGCTCTAGAGCAAGACTGTAAAGTTAGGAGCCAGAAGACCTTTGAAAGCATAAGTCCAAGCCTTTTACTGTACAAATGAGGAAATTGATTCACCCACAGCCACCAATGAAATGAAAGGAACTTCATTTTTTATTTCACCAACCACTAATGAACTTCTTTGATTGAGGGAAGCCCAATAGCCTTCACGCAATCCGAGAGCTGACTTGTTTACTGTGGTCCCTAAACAAAGACCAATGCATAGTTTAAAAGCTCTCTAATTGAGAAAAGAAAGCAATAGTATTATATTTCCAGCCTGAAGCATGGATATGCTAAGAAATACCCTACTATTGCTGCACTTCCCCCAGCCTGAAGAGATGAAGAAGATTCTTTTATTCAGGATCACCTCCAGACTGAGACCCTGAGTCTGTGGAGGCTCAGAGTATACTGTATTGTACACAGCCATACAAAGGGGCAGGAGGACCTATAAATGAGAGAGATAGGTTCAGTATTGGCATACGGAAACCCAAATCCTATACAAAAAGGCGCCCTCTCCACGTGGCCAAGTAACAGCGGACTGATGTGTTCATTGATAAAGCTTGCTCTTCCATGAAGACTGGTTTTAAAAATAAGAACCAAAAGATGTAATGAGTACAGTGGGAAAAGATACTGTTTAATCTTTTCTGAGAAATGTCTGATGAGATGAACACACATTGTTTTCCGATTCTGTGCCTGACATTTTGAACGTGATTTATGTGAGGAAGCCTGCCTGTGATTTCAGCAAATTGAGGCACATACTCTTCCTCCTGGAATGTCAAGATTCATAGATTTTGGGGTTAGCAAGAGCATTAGAGCTAATTCAGTGCATCTCTCTTACTTGAAACTAGAGAAGTAAGGGGCTTTCCCAAACTTACACAGTGAGTAGAGATGCTTCCCATCCAGGCCTCAGGATGGACAACACTGCCTTGGAGAACTGCTTGACATGGGTAAGGTTCTGTTTTCCTTGTTAAATATTCACTTTATACAAGTGTGACTTTTTATTCTATTCAAGATTGTTTGGAACCGGAAAAAGAAAAA